>QXTE01000053.1:2979526-3269200 GCA_003942145.1 Platysternon megacephalum
AAAAAAGCTAATGCGGTCTTGGGATGCATTAGGCGAGGTATTTCTAGTAGAGATAAGGAGGTGCTAGTCCCGTTATACAAGGCATTGGTGAGACCTCATTTGGAGTACTGTGTGCAGTTCTGGTCTCCCATGTTTAAGAAGGATGAATTCAAACTGGAACGGGTACAAAGAAGGGCCACTAAGATGATCCGGGGAATGGAAAGACTGTCGTATGAAAGGAGACTTGAGGAGCTCGGTTTGTTTACCTTAACCAAAAGGAGGCTGAGGGGAGATATGATTGCTCTCTTTAAATATATCAGAGGGATAAATACTAAGGAGGGAGAGGAATTATTTCAGCTCAGTACTAACGTGGACACGAGAACAAATGGATATAAATTGGCCGTCGGGAAGTTTAGGCTTGAAATTAGACGAAGGTTTCTAACCATCAGAGGAGTGAAATTCTGGAACAGCCTTCCGAGGGAAACAGTGGGGGCGAAAGACCTCTCGGGCTTTAAGATTAAGCTTGATAAGTTTATGGAGGGGATGGTTTGAAGGGATAACGTGATCTTAGTCAATAGGTCAATATCTTGCCATCACTGGTAATTAGTACCATGGGTAAATGATGGGATATTAATATTCATTTTCCTAAGTGTTGGGCTGGAGAGTCTTGCCCGCATGCTCGGGGTTCAGCTGATCGCCATATTTGGGGTCGGGAAGGAATTTTCCTCCAGGGTAGATTGGCAGAGGCCCTGGAGGTTTTTCGCCTTCCTCCGCAGCATGGGGCAGGGGTCGTTTGCTTGAGGATTCTCTGCAACTTGAAGTCTTTAAATCATGATTTGGGGACTTTAACAGCTGATTCAAGGGAGAGAATTAATCCAGGAGTGGGTGGGTCAGCTTTTGTGGCCTGCATCATGCGGGAGGTCAGACTAGATGATCATAATGGTCCCTTCTGACCTTAAAGTCTATAAGTCTATGTTCAAATATAGGATTAACGGTATGTTAGCACGTATGCTGGACAATGCTTTGCATCTTCAAACACAAACACTTCTGAACCCTCAGGCAGGCCTGTGAGGTAGGCCAGTGTTCTCATCCCCATTTTACAGAGGGGGAAACTAGACCCAGAGAAGTTAAGGGACTTGCCCTGTGCCCTAGAGCGAGTCAGTCTCAGAGCTAGGATTAGAACTCAGAGGTTCCTGGTGCCCAATCCTGCACACTGAGAACATATTCCTCAATGTTTATCAGAGTGGAATATATGAACAATTGACTTGCTCCTTATCCTATTGAAGTCAGTGACAAAACAACCATTGACTTTAATGGGAGCAGGCTCTGGCTCATGTCAATAACAACATTAACAGTCATTGCAGGCTCCGATCCTGCCATTGACTCTGCATGGGTGGATCCTGAACTTCAGTGGAACTCCATGTAGTGCAGGGTTACACCTACATAGTTCCTTTTGCAGGACTGGGGCCATAGTCCTTTCCTCAGTTTGCACCACTCACACCTCTCACAAGCCGGCCAAGCACCGTACTTCTCCTTTTAGGCTCCTCTCTGCACTGGGGGCCAAATCTGGCTAGAGCCTCCTGCAACATGATGCTAAGCACACCACACGATCATGCCGTAGGTGAGCATGACTGCAGTACTTCATCTGCATCTTTTTCAGGATGGTGCTTTCTAAAGCAGAAGGGCAGGGATTCTAAAAGAGTTTTCTGAACGCTAAAGTAGCATGGCTATAGGTTTTTGTTTCAAAGGGCAATAACCCAGCAATTAAGGTAGGGGCATGTGAAGAAAACAAGGCAAGAACAATGGCCCAATCTGCTTTTGACACATATCAACAGGACTTCCGCACATGCATCTGAGGACAGGATTTGTGATAATAGCAGTGGTGGACACATATTTTATCTATGGTTCTTATATGGCCTTCATTACCCTACACGCCTTCTCCACCAGGGATGGGCAAACTAAGGCCTGCGGGCCGCTTCCAGCCCATCAGACGTTTTTATCCGGCCCTCGAGCTCCCGCCGGGGAGCGGGGTCGTGGGCTTGCCCTGCTCTGCCTGCCCTGCTCTGCCTGCCCTGCTCTGCCTGCCCGGCTGCCTCACAAGTCCAGCATCTTCCAGCACACACAAAGCTATACTGTGCAGGCACGACTTCACCGCACTGTTTCCGGGATCGGAACCCCACCCCTATGTGGCAGCCCCTCCCTACGCAGCAGCACGTCCAGTCCCTTCCTGGTCTCCTACGGCTTCACCCTCGTCCCAGCTAGGGTGCCTCCGCCCGTGGTGGTGCCTGGTACGGCCACCTTGGTGCCTCTGCTGGCATGGCCCCTAGGAGTCCCCGGTACCGCCCCTGTAGAGACACTTTCCCCCCCCCCCCCCCCCCCCCCCCCCCCCCCCCCCCCCCCCCCCCCCCCCCCCNGCGCCACACCCCAGAAGTCCCCCCTACCCCACCTTGGTAACATCCCTTATAGAGCCCTCCCCCCCGCTACACCCCATAGAGTCCCCCTCCCCCACCAGGCATTCCTGGCTCACCATACAATTTCCATAGCCAGTTGCGGCGGCCAAAAAGTTTGCTCACCCCTGTTCTACACTGTCTGTAATGTATTTATCCTCGTGATATCCCCATGAGTAGAGAACTGAAGAACAGAGATACTAAGTGACTAGTCCAAGTCACACAGGAAGGCCATAGCAGGGGAAAGCATTAAACCCAAGTCTTCCAAGACCCAGACTAGTGCCCCAACCAGTGGGCCAACCTTCCTCCCCAGGCCAGGCTAGGCTAGGCCAGACCAAACCTCATAATGATCAATATGCTGGGGGAGAAACACTTAGGGGAATGGAATTCTGAAGGAAATTGATGTGATTAGTGATCTGAAGAACCAAGTCAGAGAGAGCTGTGAACCAGTTGCTCATGTTGCTCTGATGGGCGAAAGCAAGAACTGTGATTAATATAGAAGCCGTTGGTGCTATGCAGTAATACAAGACAGATGGCTGTGGAGAAATGGAGACAGAAAATGGAGGAAGGGAGAGTGAAATTAACAAGCGGGGAAGAGTTCACTCCTTTCTTTCTGTAGGTCTAATTCATTAAAACATATGTGATGAGTTACGCTGTGGCAAAAAGCCCCCACTCACTTCTGCCAAGGACTCTGGGGAGCTGCTATTTTCTAAAGGTTTACACACTGATGCGAATTAGAGGTTTTCAACTTAAATTTCCATGAAGCCAAGGGCTATATGCTGGCACCAGGGAGCAGCAGGCTGGACTGCAGCTTCCATCACCACACCCCACCCTGGAATCCCCAGGAGTCATTGAGGACACTAGGCTGCCCCAGCAGCGGTGGGAAGAGCTTAAAGCTCCAGCTCCCAGAGCATTCCTCACTCTTCCAGCAGCAGAATTCGGAGCAGGGGGCCATGTAATGTATATACTACACACCAGCCACAAGGAGATGTAATCAGAACCCCAAACATACCTTTAGGGCTGTTTTTATTTACACCTGCTGTCTGACGAACTGTCTGTTCTCCTCTCATCCCTCTGTCTCCCATGTTCAATTTGCTACCAGATCACACTTTCCCCTGCCAGTTTCTCGTCTTCTCTTCCCCTATCCTCGCCTACCTTTTCTGTCATCCTCCTCCATTCTTCTTTCCCCTTAGCTCCTCCTCCTCTACTCATACTTACCTCTTCTACACTTCTCCCTCCACCAAGCAAAAAAAACCCAAGCAAAAAGTCAGCCTTAATCATAATCCTATTTATCCTATAAAATAAAATATCTATTTAAAGAAAATGCCACCAAGATGTGGGCCTACCAACAAAGCGAACTCATGATCCTTGTCTGCCTCTTCCCCTCCCTGCTCTCTTGGAGCAGGGCTTCATTTCTCTTGTCTCCAGTAATATTTTAAGCTCTTTGGGGCAGAGACTTATTATCTGTATTCATAGATTCACAACTCTTAAGGCCAGAAGTGGCCATCTAATTTGACCTCTTCTCATAACACAGGCCAAAGAACCTCACCCAATAATTTCTGCACCAAGTCCACAACTTCTGTTTCAGTGATAATATATCTTTTAGAAAGATATCCAGTCTTGATGTAAAGACTGCAAATGATAGAGAATTCGCCCATGCCCC
This sequence comes from Platysternon megacephalum, assembly GCA_003942145.1. Taxonomy (NCBI): domain Eukaryota; kingdom Metazoa; phylum Chordata; order Testudines; family Platysternidae; genus Platysternon; species Platysternon megacephalum. The sequence goes on from QXTE01000053.1 coordinate 2,983,616, forward strand.
TAGGTATTGCAGTGGTGCCTAAGAGCCACACAGTCATTGACGAAGCCCCATTGTGGTAGGCACTGTACAAACACAGAACTAAGAGATGGTCCCTGCTCCAAAGAGCTTACAGTCTAAATATCTTTCTTTATATGCCTGTGAAGTGCCTAATATAGTTTCAGATGCTATAAAATAATACTAAGCATTTATGGGCATCTGTGTTTGGATTAAAATGACCAATCAAAAATGTTAAAGGCAAAAAATAGGACCTTATATCACACAGAGCTCTTCACTTCTGGGTCATCATGTTTCAAATCCAGCCAATGTCAGCAGTGACTGCATTACTGCCATCTCAAGGTGGTTTGGTGGACAGCTGTGAAATGAGCTGGTGGTCTCATTTAATTTGTAAGCAGACAAACGTACTTAGCCCCAAAAGCACCACTAGAAATGATGCCCACTGAGACTGCAATTGGCAATCTCTGGAGAGACACTAAAGGAGTGAATAATCTGAGATCAAGATCAACCATTCCCCCCATCTAAGTAGTCAAGATTAAGGCATGTGAGGGAATCTAGCACTACCTCTGTCTGTTCTTCAGATAAACAGAACACTTAGCTTCCCAGTCCCGGCTATCTGGTGTTTTTCACAATTTCATTTAAAAAAATCTAGAAAGAAAAAAATGGAAGGCTTGCTCTGAAAAGAGGTTTTTAGAAAAGGAATCAGAAAAGTTGCTGGTTTCAGCCCTTCAAAGTGAGTGATCATACTCTCCACTCAACAGCTAAAAACACGCTAATAAGCTCCCAAAAAATGCAATAACTGAATGCTGAAGAATAGTAGCAGTTCATGTTCTTGAAAAGAGCTTAGCACGTGAGATTTTAAGCTTGCTGAGTGAAGTTAGTTATTAGAGTGTGCTGACAGGACACTACCAGCTCTCCCCACTAGCTCGAGGGCTGAATGTGGCCTTCGTTTGCTCCCATAATTGTATCTCCTGCTGGCAGCTTTTGCCATCCCACAAGAACAAAGTATAATGCTATTTTTCCTGTTACACGTGATTTCAGGTAAACTGAGAGGAAATGCCACCTTTATACGTGGGGCAGGTTGTGATGTAGCTACACCAGCGCCAATTTCCCTAAAGTAGGGGAAACAAAGGCGAGTTATGATACACTTCTGTATCCAGAAAGATAATGGAGCAAATAATTAAGCAATCAATTTGCAAATGTCTAGAAGAAGATAAGGTGATAAGTAACAGTCAGTATGGATTTGTCAAGAACAAATTATGTCAAACCAACTTAATAGCTTTCTTTGACAAGGTAACAAGCCTTGTGTATAGGGGGGAAGCGGTAGATGTGGTATATGTTGACTTTAGTAAGGATTTTGATATTCTCTCGCATATGACCTTCTCATAAACAAACTACGGAAATACAACCTAGATGGAGCTACTATAACTGGTTGAAAAACTGTTCCCAGAGAGTAGTTATCAGTGGTTCACAGTCAAGCTGGAAGGGCATATTGAGTGGGGTCCCGCAGGGATCAGTTCTGGGTCCAGTTCTGTTCAATATCTTCATCAATGATTTAGCTAGTGGCATAGAGAACACTTATAAAGTTTGTGGACAATACCAAGCTGGAAGGGATTGCAGGTGCTTTGGAGGATAGGATTAAAATTCAAAATGATCTGGACAAACCTGAAAAATGGTCTGAAGTAAATAGGATGAAATTCAATAAGGACAAATGCAAAGTACTTCACTTAGGAAGGAACAATCAGTTTAACACATACAAAATAGGAAATGACTGCCTAGGAAGGAGTACTGCAGAAAGGGATCTGGGGGTCATAGTTAAGGCTAGTTATGGAGGTCACAGAAGTCACGGAGGTCATGGATTCCATGACTTCCAAAGAGCTCCATGACTTCAGCTGCAGGGACCCCTGCCGCCACTGGCAGCAGGCGGACCTCCCACAGCTCCTGGCCACCATAGGTGGCAAGGGGGACCCCCACTGCTCCCGGCCCCGGCAGGCAGCAGGGTGATCTCTGCAGCTCCTGCCCCAACACTCCCTGCCACTACGGGCAGCAGGAGGGATCCCCGCAGTTCCCTGCTGCTGTGAGCGGCAAGAGGAATCCCCGGAGCTCCCGGCCTCCCTGGCAGCGGGGGAACCCCGAGAGTTTGGAGCCTACAGTGGAGGGGGACCCTGGAGCTTCCAGCCCAACCGCAGCTGCCCAGGCTTCTCATTTTTTCATGGATATTTTTAGTAAAAGTCAGGGACAGGTCATGGGCCTCTGTGAATTTTTCATTATTGTCCGTGACATGTCCGTGACTTTTACTAAAAATATCTGTGACAAAATCTTAGCCTTAATCATAATGGATCACAAGCTAAATATGAGTGAACAGTGTAAAAAGGCAAACATCATTCTGGGATGTATTAGCAGGAGTGTTGTAAGCAAGACACGAGAAGTAATTCTTCCGTTCTACTCTGCACTGGAGTATTGTGTCCAGTTCTGGGCACCACATTTCAGGAAGGATGTGGACAAATTGGAGAGAGTCCAGAGAAGAGCAACAAAAACGATTAAAGGTCAAGAAAACATGACCTCTGAGGGAAGACTGAAAAAACTGGGTTTGTTTAGTCTGGAAAAGAGAAGAGTGAGAGGGGACATGATAACAGTATTCAAGTACATAAAAGGTTGTTACAAGGAGGAGGGGGAAATTGTTCTCCTTAACCTGTGAGGATAAGACAAGAAGCAATAGGCTTAAATTGCAGCAAGGGAGGTTTAGGTTGGACATTAGGGAAAACTTCCTAACTGTCAGGGTGGTTAAGCACTGGAATAAATTGCCTAGGGAGGTTGTAGAATCTCCATCATTGGAGATGCTTAAGAGCAGGTTAGATAAACACCTGTCAGGGATGGACTAGATAATACTTAGTCCTGCCATGAGTGCAGGGGACTGGACTAGATGACCTCTTGAGGTCCCTTCCGGTCCTGCAGATTCTATGATAGCCTACAAATATAGGAAAGGTGTGAACTTCAAGCGTGGAGAGGAAATATTTATTGTGATACACAGGAAGTGGTACAACAAAGATTTATGGGATGAGACTTAAAGGGAAAGCCTGCATTAACTATCAGGAAATACTGCTTGACAGTGAGACCTATTAGGCTGTGGAATAAGTCTCCCCAGCAAAGGGAATTGCCATAAACCCCACTGCTTGGGACTTATAAAGCCACAAACACTAGAAAGTCCACTGTAGGCAATGAAACTGTATTGGCAGGCAGATGCGCTGGGTGTATTTAGGGTAAATACAGCCCTTAACTTTGCAGCCATGAAGGGCCTCAATATAACAGACCTGGTATGGTTCTGCAGGCATCAAGGGAGGCATCTGGATTCCAAGAGATGCCACAGAGCGTGGGGGAGGACAGGGCATCTGGATTCCAAGAGATGCCACAGAGCGTGGGGGAGGACAGGGCATTGGTTGGCCTAGGGAGAGTCAGGGCTGGAGAACATCTCACTGCATGAATCCTCCTTTATAGTAGGGGTATGCAAGACTGCTTCAGCCACGACAGCAAAGCAGGATTCACAGAGCAGCTCTGCAGCAGCTCCATAGATCTTGTGAGGAGGATGCCTCCTTCGTCCACCTGCCCATAGATCCCCCCTAGCATCCAGGTCACTTGCTTGAGCTGGGTGTTGCCCCTTAGAGTGGCTTACTGAGCAGAACAGTATTTGTAAAGAATGATTGCAGTCTACAGTACAGGAAAGGTGTGAACTCCAAGTGGGGAGAGGAAATATGTGGTACACAGGGAGAGGTAGAACACATATTTAAGGGATGGTTCTTTCTTATCTGTTGTTACAAAGATAACTTGAAGTGGCCAAGCTGGAATTTACACAGCTTCAGCCATGATAACGTACAAACAATCCCTATTTTCTGTACGTCAATGCAATGGGGCTGCCGGAACATTGCCCTGCAATTGGCTACAGTCTCTGAGGAAGGTCTGACAGATGCAGTACTCATGCTTTATTTTTGCTTTATTACTCATGTTACTGCCTAAACAACTCCTTGTGTTGTTACTTGCTAATAAGGATATTCCAAAAGACTTACTGTTATTTTCCACCATTTGGCTCAAAGTGATATCAAGTAACTCAAAAGCAAACATGAAAATCTATTAATTACTTTCGTGCCTTGGCCTGGTGTCCTATCCAAGGCTATAATAAAATTACAGCTTTGACATGAGCTGAGATCTCTGCTGGATTTCTGGCAAATCAGAAATGTGGTGAAATGGCCTTTCAGGAATGCAAGACAAAGACCCAAAATGAAGGGGGAAAAAACAGATACCAAGGGTCCAACTGATGGAAATTTTCCATGGACTTCATTAGGAGCTGGATTGGGCCCTAAAGCAGTAAGGTTACATTTAGGTGGGATTAATATATTAGAGAGGGTCCCATGGAACTATATTTCCATGATTCAGCATTCCTGATGTGTCTAATTTACAGATCTAAAAGGGGATAACACCAGATCTGTGTGGACCATGGCTCTGTAATGAGGCATAATTGAGAAGTATTGCCCGGGATAACACTCCATGCATCTGAAGAAGTGGTTTTTTTACCCACGAAAGCTTATGCCCAAATACATCTGTTAGTCTTTAAGGTGCCACCGGACTCCTTGCTGTTTTTGCCTGGGATAGTTTTTAAGGTCTTGAATAAAATGTTCAAAAGCACCTAAGTGTCTTACAAAAAGCACCTAAGTCCCATTTTCAAAGTGACTTAGGCATGTAGGAGCCTAAATATCATTGAAGGTCAACACGGCTTGGACTCTTAAGTCACTTTTGAAAACAGGACTTTGGTTTGGCTAAGGTTTTCAAAGGAGAGTAGTGATTTTGGGTGCCCCTACTGTTGGGTGCCCAACTTGAGATGCCTTAAAGAGGCCTGATTTTCAGAAAGTGCTGAGCACCCATCTTCTCAAAAATCAGGCCCATTTAAGTTGTCTCAAGCCAAAGTTTCTAGTTACTTTTAAAATGTCTAAAATTTCTAGTTACTTTTAAACATCTTTCCCTTAGGTTCCTAAGTAACTTAGGCTTGGTCTACACTACAGAGATAGGTCAGCGTAAGGCAGCTTATGTCGACCTGACTATGTCAGTGTATACACTACAGCCTTGCTCCCACTGATGTCAATGCCCTACTACACTGACATAATAACTCCACCTCCATGAGAGGCGTAGGGCTTATGTCAGTGTAGTTAGGGCGACGCTGTGTCTGTGTAGACACTGCGTTCCTTACATCAGCTGTTGGCTGTCTTGTCAATTTCACGGCTCGGCTGACAAGGAAGTTGGCTCCCGGCTCTCCAGCTGGGCTGGTGCCAGGTCTCCTCTCCAAGCCGGGCTGCCATCCAGGCTCCCGGCTTGGGTTGCCACCTGGGCTCCTTGCTGCCCTCCCCAGGATCCCAGCTCCATGCTCCCCGCTGAGAGCCCGGATGGGAACCCAGCTGCCCCTCTCGGCTCCCTTCTCCCTGCTGGGAGCTTGGCAGCTGACCAGACTCTGGGTCTGGATCTCCCTGCCAGAGGCGAGAAGCCCTGGGTGGCTGCCCTCCTGCTCCCAGCTGGGAATGGGGAGGTGAGAAGCTCGGGGGTCAGCTGGGCTCCGGGTGGGGAGCTGTGCGGAGCTGAGAGCCCTGGCTCTTAGCCCCCCACACTGCCCCTCTTCAGTCAGTGGAAGTGCTCCTGGTGAGGACGTGCACCACCGACAAAAGGAGGGTAGTGTGGACATCTCCCCCCGCAGTAATTACTGAGGTGGCCGTACATCAACCTAACATAGGTCGACTTAAGATTGTAGTGTAGATATGCCCTTAGGTACTTTTGAAAATTTTACTCCTTGTCTAAACTAGAGAAAAAGGTGTTTTTTTAAATCATGTTAGCTAACCCCACTTGAAACACCACTTAGCAACTAGCATTTAAGACCTCTAAAACTGTCCTCACCTGGTGGGAGGAATGTCAGTGGGACTATTTACATGTTGAAAATTAAGCATGTGCTTGAGCACTTTGCTGGATTGAGGACAGACTGCTCAGCATGTTGCAAGATTGAGCCCTAAATTCACTCACTGACAAAAAAGCAGTAGCTTGCCTGGGACAGAATAATGTAATTGTCATATGAACAGACTGAAATGTGAGAAGCCTCCTTAAATAAGTAAAAATGTAAAATGATCTCTTGGGAAAACACCCTAATTGAGTTTAATCGGGTTAAATTATCCTAACAGTCACCTTTTTACCGCAGAACCAATATCTCTGACAACCCTCCTGAAAGAATAAGACCTTCTCTGAACTGTTCGTATTGATTTAATCTGTAGCGCTGGCATTTAAAAGCCTAGTTAATGTGCTAATGTACTACTGGTTTTAGGCATTAGACACTCACAGACCATTTCCGATACATTCTAACTTGATAAGTAATAATTTACTTTTTAGAAAGAAAACAGTGATATTTATCAAGAAGTTTAACTCTAATTACACATTTTGATTGCTTAGCAAGTGACTGAACCAGGTAGATAGCAGTTCAGTGTATCACTGATCACCACTCTTTTGAAACAAAACGGAGCCTATGGGCTTGTCTACACTGGCACTTTACAGCGCTGCAACTTTCTTGCTCAGGGGGTGTGAAAAAACACCCCCCTGAACGCTGAAAGTTTCAGCACTATAACGTGGCAGTGTAGACAGTACTACCCAGCGCTGGTAGCTATTCCCCTTGTGGAGGTGGGTTTTTTTTACAGCCCTGGGAGAGCGCTCTCCCAGCTCCGGTGCTGCGACTACACAGCCACGTTAAAGCGCTGCCACAGCAGCGCTTTAACATTGCTAGTGAAGACGTGCCCTAAGTCTACACTGAAAACACTACAGCAGCACAGCTGCAGCGGAGAGGTTGCACCGAGGTAGTGCTTGAGTGTAGACATTCACTACAGCGCTGGGAGGGGTTCTCCTGGCACTGTAGTTAATTCACCTCCCCAAGAGGTGGTAGCTAGGTCAATGGAAGAATTCTTTCATTGACCTAGCGCTGTCTACATTGGGGGTTAGGTCGGCTTAGCTACGTCTCTCGGGGAGGGTGGGGCTCACAACCCTGACAGACATAGCTATGCCGATGTAAGTTTCCAGTGTAGACCAGCCCTAAACGAAGCTCCACTTTTGTCCCAGCTACTAGAGGGCTTGATCCTGTAAAGTGCAGAGTCCTTCTCTCACCAGCGTGGATAGAACTTGAGTGCATTCATCACTTTTTAGACTGGAAGCTGTTTGGGGAAGGAACTATCATTTACTAGTTAAAGTTCAGCTAAAGACTTTGGAGGCGACCCTCGACCTGCTAACTTGTGTTAAAACTACAAACTGCCTTGTCTTCACTAGGATTTTACCTCGAGCTAAGAGCCCACCTTTGTTTCACTAGTGAAGACAAGGCCACAGTGTTTATACAGTGCCTCGCACAATGGGGTCCCTATCGGGTTGGCTTCTGGGCGCTACCACAATATAAATGCTAAATAATAATAATGGATATTAATAACCTCACAGACCTGGGCCCTTATGCCTTTTGCCCGGAGATATTCACCCACGTGTCCCCAAGGGGTTTAAGAATGAAGTGGCTGAATTAACAAAAGTAGGCGATTTCTCCTTAAAATCAGCTACAATACCGAAGCACTGGGTGTTGTACCTATCTTTAAAAAAGGCACGAGGGATGATCTTGGGAGTTACAGGCCACTGAGCCTTTACTGCAGCACCAGATGAACTAGCAGAAACAATAACTAAACAGAGACAGTATATAACACCTAGATTAACATGATACAATAGGGACTACACTGGCATGGCTCCTGTGAAGGAAAACCTCGCCTCTTCAGTCTACTAAAATCTTTACTAGCCATGGTACTCAGACACCATGGCAGTGGGTGCAGTATAAGAAGCTAATTAGAACAGTACTGTCATGGATCAGAAACTGGCAGAAAGATGGGAAGCAAAGAGTATGAATACATTATTCATTTTCAGCGTGCTAAAAGGCTAATAGTTTTACAGCTCAGTGCATCAGGTGTTAGCAGAATTGACCCCTAAAACTGTTAACCTTTTTTCACTGACTTAAGTATTGTGGCTTCTGATATACACTGGTGTAAGATAGATCAGAACCAGGACTTAAAGATCTAAAGCTGGCTGTCTAATAACAATACCCCCTGTCTCTTGTATAGCTCTTTTCATCAGTGGATCTCAAAGCACTTTACAAAGAAGGTCACCACCATTATTCCCATTTTGCAGACAGGAAAACAAAGGCATAGGAAATTGAAGCAATTTGTCCCAGGTCACCCAGCAGGCCAACCAGGAACAGAACCCAGGTCATCTGAATCCCAGTCCAACACTCTAGCCACTAGGTCACACCATCACCCTTAAACCTTTGCATAATAATTCATTTTGTGTTTCAGGGAGGAAGGAAAGTTACATATATGCATTGCCATTGGGCTACTGCTGAAAATTCTGGTGATACTACAACCCAGGAAAGCTGTTTGATGTAGATAAATTGCAGAGAAAATATGCAGATGATGTGCAATCAGGTATAGCACTAGCAGTGGCCTGGTGGCAGGCATAATTGCGGTGACTGACAGCACAATTTCACTGCGCTTGGAGAGTGTTGTCTAGGCAACCAATGACAAAAAAGAGACAACATTGAAGAGGAGCTAGCTTCTACAGAAGAGGGGAAAAAACCAGAACAAAACTCTAAATATGATGCAAATGCAAAGTTGTCTGGTCTTTAGGAATATTGCAAGTGTGCAGTGTTGGCTCACAACACCTGAGTCAGTATCAACGTAACCAGTGTCTTGAAGCAGTGGGGTCTACAGCATGAACGTATCCTGATCTTAAATTGTAGAGAAGAAAAGAAAATGGGGGGAAATGAACATTTAAAAGGGTAATAGCTGCTGTGAAGCAAAAACAAAATTAGAGAGAAAGATTTGAAAATACAACTGTTAGAAAAGAATTATTCCCATAAGCTTATAAAGATAGATACGCACTATGTTATCATCCAATGACTCCACACAAAATTGTGGAGCTGGGAGTATGTGTGAATTTTAATAAATAATATCAACAACTTTGATAACTATAGCACTTTCCACTATTTCCAAGAGCTTTGCAACATTAATGAATGAATCTTCATGCCCTCCCACACCGTGCTGGATAGATTTTATCCCCATTTTACAGATGGAACAACAGAGCAGTTTATGTGACTTTCCCAAAGACACACAGGAAGTCTGTGGGGAAGTCAGGAATAGAATCCAAATCTCTGGACTCTCCATTCTGAGCTTTAACCATACAACTTTAATCCAAATGTAATGGAGGACATGGAAGTCATTCAGATATCTGAGAGTTCGGAGAACCTGGGGAGCCATTTGTTTTAGCTGAAGTAATGATGTGAGCACGTAACTCTGTATGTGCCAAAGCCTTTACTTGAAATCTGCAGTGCAAAGACTTGTGCACATAAAGCAGAGGGATCTGATCGTATTTCAGGATAAGAGGTTATTTAATGAGTAAGATTCAGGTGCCAATGTGCATGATTATAGTGAAAACTTGACAAAAAATGAACTGAGGTAGTGAGGCAAATAGTTCAATACAGAAAGAAAGACTGTGAATGGATCTCAGACACAAGACCTCTACCATCAGGAATCCAGCATCACCACCCTCCTAATAGAGGTCAGACAATCAAACCATCACTTCAGTGATGAGCTGCCTTAATCTACCAGGGAGACCTAACACTGTGGTTAGAGTCCTGTCATCAGCAAGATAATGATGAATATGGAGTCACCTTTCTAGGAGTGGCAGGTCAGTATCCAGACAGTGAATGATCAGAACTCCCTAAGTATCAGTTAAAGTGGCAGAACTTTTACTCGTGTGATCAGAAGAACTTTATTTCCAGAATGTGTAAATGGCAACATGAAGAGGCAGCATGAGATTATTCTCTGCCAGATTGGAGTCAGACTCTCTCATGTTCAGCCACTCAACAAACAGAATCTTAAAATTGATGTTTCTTACAGACTTATTGTTTTTGGCCAGTGGCCCATGGAGAACCTGCTGAAACATTTTAATTAAGAGAGCTGAGCAGCCTACATGAAGAATTATCGAATGTACTCTTTTAGCTCTTACTCAATTCCTCTATCGAGCTTCAAAAACAAGGTCTCTGATTCAGCTTGATTAAATAAAGTAGAGTCCAGAATGTAACCTAGTGAAGGCTGTCTTATGTTTCACAAAGTAATAAGAGATATAAGGCCATGATTGCTGCAGAGTGATCAAGACAAAAGAAAAACTGTTTCTCTTTCCAAGGTTACCAAGATAAAATCAAGTGTATTTTGTGCAATATAGAGATAATGTGATTCCATGGATTTACACCAGGGATGAACCTGTCTCTCTGTGTCATGGGCTCTGCTGTGTTATATTCAGGTTTTTATACCATGCTTATCACTATGGGATCTGAGTGGTTTCTATTTCCTCCTAAATGTATGTAAATTCAGGTGACTTGGCAGTCACTAAGCAAAAATTGTAGTGCCTAAAGTCATTAAACTTCCCATGTGGGTTTCTCAACAATTAGAAACAATGCACACAGGAGAATGTTAGAAACACAGCTGGGCCATTCTTTCACCATTATTGCAACTTGCAGATTGAAAGGGAACAGCAACCTTGCTGTGTTGGAAATCAGCTCTTTAACTGAGTAATCACTAAAGAGTGTAGTATTTTTATAGACTGAGCTCCAATTCTGCAATTGTATCAGAGCAGGTGGAGTCCTGTGATCGTGCAGAACCCCATTGATTACAGGAGTAGGTGGGGAGATTGTGTGGCCTGCAAAGTGCAGGAGGTCAGACTAGATATCATGATGGTCCCTTCTGACCTTAAAATCTATGAGTGCAGCCAGCTAGGGTTCTGACATGGTGTAAATCCACCCGATGGTATTTTTGCTCCCGGCTGCAATTCTAGTCTTAGGCCAGAGAGAGAGTTTCCACATTCTTCCTTTCAAACATGCCAGCGTGGTTGCAATGTTTAAGGGGGGGGGGGGGGGTTCCTACATTGCTTCAGTGGGCATCCCTGCCTGGGTGACCATCTCCACCTCAGCCCTCCAAGGCCTAGGTGCTGGGCAACTTCAGTTTGCTCCCGATAATACTGCCATCAGAATTCTGAAGGGAAAATGACCTCCTGTTCTTGCCAGTGAATGAGGGGATCATGAGGGTCAGCCAGAAGATGCCATGAATGAGAGGGAAATGGGGGGATTGAATTTCACCAAATTGCAATATTTCTCAGTGCCCCTGGATAACGGCTTCCAGGGGGACTGTCCAGACTTGATCATCAGACCTGAAGACAGAGGGGAGCCTTCAATACTTTCTATTAGGTCCAGAGTGGTCTTGTGCCGCAAAGTAATCTGCAAAGCCCTGGCTACTCCTGTATCTATGAAATTGTTAGCTGCTCCCGAATTGATGAGGGCTCATTGGATGGACATCCGTTAGGGCTCTCCGAGGATGTGTAGCCGGATGGACACCTGAAAGTGGGAAGCCCTTGGATGGAGCTTGGTGAGTGTTCCAGTCAGGACTGAGGTGCAGGGAAATTCTTATCTCACAGAGCCTAGGCTGGTTCCCCTCACTGAACCTAAGCCGACTCGTTTCCCAGATTCCTTGGAGCTCAGATGGGAGAGGCAGAAATGGTGTGGCCAGGTTCGCTACAACAGAAGCATATGTGGTGCCGTTGGCATGGTTCCTTTTCTTCGGGTGGTCAACAAGCCAGATCCACCTGCATCAGTTCAGTGGGTGAAACAGGTACCGAGGTAATGGTAAGTGGATGGGGAGGTGGGGGGGCTGCACAGACCCTCCCTTTTCCTCTCTCCATTCCCGTAACTGATTATTTATGCAGAGGATGAGGTCGATGAAGGCATCCAGACTTGTGGGCATCTTCACCTGGGTCAATTCATCTTTGATCTCCTCCCTCAGACCCCACCAGAATTGGTACAACTCCACCGCCTCATACCACTCTGCGTCTGCAATGAGATGGCAGAAGTGTTCCGCATAGGAAGCCACGGTACCCTGTCCCTGTGGAGTTTCTTTAGAGTGGCCTCAGCCAAACAGCCATGATGCAGGTCATCGAAGATTGCTGATATTGATTGGAGGAAGGTGTTCCAATTTGACAGGACTGGGCTGTTACTCTCCAGAAAGGGGGAGGCCCAGTCCAGAGCCTCCCCCTTCAGCAGACTGATTATGACAGAGGCATAGGTCTGGGGACACAACAGGAACAGAAGATGGCACTGGTTCATGAAGCCCCAGAACGGCTGGCGACTCCCATTGAATTGTTCTGGTAGAGGCATTGCGAACCGCTGTTCAAGGCAGGGCACTGTGGTCTGTGTCCGAAGCGAAGTGTTTTCCATGTGAAGCTGGCTTACTTGGTCCCGCAGCAGCCCACTCTCTGAGTCAGTTGCAGAACTTGGGCCTGCAGTGCTTGGTTCTCCGCCTGGAGGCAGGCAGCCCATTCGGGCAAGCCCAGTGCCTCTGGAGGCAGCAGTTGGGTTGCTAGTTCCATACTTCTTGCCCTGGGCCCACCCCCTTGGGCATAGGTGCAGGAACTAAGGGTGTGGGGGGTGCTGCAGCACCCCCAGGTTTTACGTGGGGCTCTGCTGCTGGCCCACGCCCAGGGCTCTGGCTGCTGACCACGCGCCCAGGGCTCTGGCTGCTGACCACACGCCAGGTCCCGGCAGCAGCTCCCCACCGGTGTCCCGGCTGCCTCCCCATGCCTGAGGTTCCACTGTCAGCCCTGCACCCAGGGTCCTGGCTGCCAGCCCCGTGCCTGCTCCCAGCTGTGGCCCCAGCCTCAGCCCCCTTAGCCCTGTCCAGGTCCCCGCTGCCCAGGGAAACATGGCCCTGCTCCCGGCCCCGGCTCGGGGGGAGGTGGGGGACACGGACAGGGGTAAAGGGGGACTGGCTTCCAGCATCCTCACTATTAAAAATGCTCCAGTGCCACTGCCCTTGGGGATGACTGTATGGTCTGTACAAACCATTGGGGCTGGGATGTAGGCAGCTGGGCCTAGTTTTACCATAAGGTGGATGGGTTGGGTCCTTGTACCAGCCGGAGTTCAGAACCAGAAACTGAGAGTCAGATACCAAGAGTCAGGCTGAGTCAAGAAACCAGAAGATCAGGGTCAGGTAGGAAAATCCAGTCTCATTTGACCATACACACAAAACTGTATGTCAGCACAGATACAGAGAACACCTACTTCTGGCTACTGAAAACCTTAAAGTTCAGATCCTTCCTAGGTAGAAACACTAGGCCAAAGGTATCCCTGTCACAGGTGCCATTATTTCAATGTAATTATTTAAAAGGAATTACACTAAAGATGAATTTTACACTGTAACCTGTTATAGTATCACAGTATTGGAATAGCTACTGCCATTTTGCATGCTCCTCTGAAATATAATGTTTGCCTTTTAAATAAAGTCTCTTAAAAAGGTATCCTGCAAAGATATTTTCCAGTATTTGTTTAATTATTATTTTTAAACTATGCTGGTAAAAGGGGGGGGAATGTAATCCGACCAGCAGTGCAACACAGCATCTTGGTACATTAATGTCTTAGACTGGACAAAGCATCAGAGCATATAAAAGGGAAACAATCTGAGGACTGGACTACATATAGGGTTTTTCCATCTCTATGAAATTTCTATGAGTCTATAACTCAGTATGGTTGGACAAGAGGTTTATTTGAGACTTCAAAATAAATGCAGCTCATCCATTTTACTTACTAATACTTCTCTTGGAAGGAATTTGTGAAATGTGATCCTTTATCATTAAAAACAAAATGATACCTACGTTAAAGTGTCTCAGTTTCATATGTGATTGAAAAAAGAAATGGATTAGAAGGATATCATTCAAATGCTCCCAGTTCAACAGCAGGCACTGTGTTCAAGACAGCTCACCCTTTGAAGGAATACAATTATAGAGCTTAATCCCACAACCCAAGTTGACCACAGAAATAAATAAATGGCAGGATCAGGACACAATAGATGAAAAGGACCAAAGAAAGAGAAGCATTAACTTCAGAAAACTCTAGCTAACGTCCTCAAAATCTTCCACCTACTATACACAGTCACCAGAGAACAAAGAACATTCTCTTATATTACCACCATTTTCACTTACGCTTCTTTAATATACCTCGGAATAACTGATGGTAATTATGACCCAACCACTTACCAACATATCCTGGGGTTCCACATGCTGTGGACATGACGTCTCCTTTATCCTCCATCTTTGACAATCCGAAGTCACTGATCATGATTTTGGATTCTTCATCCTGGCTGTAGTACAGCAGGTTCTCAGGCTAGGAAGAAGTTTGAGACAAACAGTTATGAATATATGAGTCCAGTAAAGAACAAGGTGACACTTTACATTTATTATATTCAATTTTTGAAGCGAAGGGGGCAGGGATTCCCCAGAACCCTCAACCAATTCCCCATAGTAATCATTCTTCAAAGGCAGTACCAGCCAACCTATTCTCGTGATTGAGAAGGATTCTATGGGGAACCAATCAGTGCCACTGTTAAGGCAACTAGCCAGAGGCCCTCCTCTTCAGATGTTGCATGTACCATCTCTGTTGCATGTACCATCTCTGAAGCCATTCCTTTTCTTTGACACCCCAAGCAGGAACCATGGCTCCTTCTTTCTCCTGACCAGAGACATAAGGGGATTGACCTATATACAAACAAGGACAGTCTCTTCACTCTATGGTGATAAAACAGAAGAGTTCGCTTATATGCAAGTATGGTAAGTACTATGTAGAACATTCAAAACATTTTACATAGATGCAGTAGGGGGTTAAATTGTAGTTTAAAAAATCCCATTAGTGTTAGAGAATTTTTATATATATCCTGTAGGAAATAAACTATGATAAAAGAGTAAATGCCATTAAAGTTAATAGAGTTACACCAACATTGATTTGGCTCCAGTTAACTAGAAAAAATATTGCACTACTGAGAATAATGAACTAGGAGCCAAGTAGAAACCATAAGTCTCTTCACTGAGCTCCATGGAGTTGTGCTGATGTTAATCTGGTTTGAGATCAGAATCATGCCCCAGACACCGATGTGCTACATTGTTGCTAATCCAAAATGTTCAATACATCTGCTTTTAATCATTCGTTATGTTATTAACAAACAATACAGGTCTTACTAAATACAGTGCACTTCTGGGAAGTGTAATTTGAGGTTTTACCTCCCAGGGTGATTCCATTGCTAAGGGTTTGAGCCTGCAAGGTGCTTAGGGTCCTCTGTGAACTCCCAGTGAAGCTGTGGAAGCAGTGGACAATCCACAGCTTATAGGGCCAGGCCTTAAACTTGTTACATTTTTACAGCACGAGATGACCAGCTTTGTGACACAGTATTGGAACAGTTTCTGCCAAGAAACTGGTACAAATACCTACCACAATTTAACACATTTCTTCTATAAACCCAATATGCGCTCCAGATGTGGATTTCCAGGAAATAATATACGAGACAGATGGGGCAATTCAACATCATTACATTCATTGGGCCAAACCCAGCCTTGGTATATAAGGGGGCAACTCCACTGAAGTCAATAGCAATGGGCTAGGGCTGAATTTGGCACCTTATCTTATAGCAGAACTCAGGAAGTCAGACACATTTTTATGTTTCACTCAGATGCTTATGAACTCTTAAAGTATTTCAACAACACTCAAACCGAGCCAAGAACCCAAGGATACCAGAGGAGAAGAGACTGAATTAAATGTTTAGGACCTGATCCTTTGTACCTGCTTTTCAGTGCTCAGTGGCATGGTGACGTGGCAGAGAAGGAGATTATTGCAAAGGGGGCCATAGGGCCCTGAGATGCAACTACTTACAGCAGCCCCGAGGTTGCTTTAAGTTGTATGGACCAATAGCCCACAGGGCAGTCAGGATCACTGGGGCATAAGGATACTCCGGCCATGTTCCCTCTTCCCTGAATATTTCCCTTGAACTGAGAAGAGGAGCAGCGAAGGAGCCATTACACCATCTCTATACCATCCAGATATTCCCCTTACATCATCATGGGGTAATTAAGCCAGCTTTCTGGCTGCTGTGCACCATCAGAGCAGCACCAAGCCGCGTTGCTGGGCCTTAATTTGCGGGACAAACATAGCAGACAATGATGTTATTCACTTGTCCTCACATGCGCGTGTACACACAAGTGGAAACAAACGTATGACTTTGCCCAGTGTCTTCTAAAGGGGCTGAGATCAAAAAGGAAACAGGGTTTCTGAAAAACAAAACAAAATTGGCTGTGCTGTGCGTATTGCTTTTCTAAATGTTCTCATGGTACCTCATGAGTCCCTCGCCTTCAATGCCCTGCAAAGCTCTATCTCTGCCTTACCCGTGGACCTTCTTCTGACATCACACAGGGATGTTAAGGGTACAGCCCATGGGCTGGATCCGTTCCATGGTACAGTTTCATCAGGACCACGGACTTCCCATGACTCTGTGGGCTTGTCTATATGACCCCGGAGACCACACTATGAAGGTGTGATTCATAGAGTGCATCCGTGTGTCACCACTCTAACTCCCTGTGTGTACCTTGCTAGTGTGCATTGGTGTAGTCCTGTTTCAAACAGGACTAGATCTATGCACACTAAGGAACATTTAGTGTGAGCCAGCAAGTTCCACATGGGGGAATTAGAGCACAACACACTGGTGCACTCTGCAAATCACACTTCTGTAGTCCAGACTCTGGCGCAGCAATCCAGCAGTACCTCGCACACAGGTGTAGAACCGCTCGGTTGCGTTTAAGAAGCACTGGGGAAGCATAAATCTGGTGGAAGCTGATACGTGTCCGGGCAAGAGGAAATGGCACTGAAGAGCGCTTACCCATTGGCTGGAGATTAGATACCTCACTAGCAAGTTAAAGAAAAGGAAACTTCAAATAAGTCAAAGGTTGAATGCCTCCTGCAGCTGGTGGATGCCCTTTTAAATTAAAAATTAAAAAAAGAGAAGAAAAGGGGGTGAGGGGATACCCTTCTTCTACTCTTCCCTTCCTTCATTTCTTTATTCATCTTGTAACACATGGCCATGTCTTTATCCATAAAGAGAAAAGTAGATCATTTCTCTTGAAAGGCAGGACATTTGTGGAGAATTTCATATTTCTTTGTGGACATGAATGGACAGCACACGTGCTTGATATGTAAGCAACAGGTAGCTGTGGTAAAAGAATACAACATTCAAAGACACTGTGAAGCAAACCAGGATGAGAAGTATGATAAGTAAACAAGAAAATTATGTGAAGATAAATACTCCAAATTAGCACAGTTGTTAAAAATGCAGCCATTAGTGTTTACTAATGCTTATCATGTAAGTAATTCTGCTGTTAAGGCAAGCTACGTGATTGCCCATGAAATAGCTGTCTCATCAAAACCATTTTCCGAGGGAGAATTTTTGAGGAACTTCATGCTACAAGCTTCAGAAGTACTGTGTCCAAATAAGTGGGAAGCTTTTGCAAATATCAGCCTCTCAGGAAACAAAATTGCTGAGAGAATCGAGTTAGCTGAGAATCTGAACAGTCAACTGCAGGACAAAGCAAAGTACTTTGCTGCTTTTTCAATGGCAATTGATGAAAGCACAGATGTAAACGACGCAGAGGAGCTTGTAGAATTGTAGACACAACAACAGCAAATTATCTCTATCATCTTGGTGGTAGCTCTCAACAAATTGGATGTGGACTGGACAAGAGCTCTGAGTCTGGCCGCAAACAGGTCATCCTCAATGGTAGGTAAGAAAGCTGGAGTTGCAACAAAATTGAAGACCTAATTGCAAACTATCAACCACAAGCAACAGTTTGGCAGTTTTCATTGTATTTTACATTAAGAAGCTTTCTGTAGTAAAATTTTGGAAATGAATCGCGTGATGAATGTGGCTGTTAAAAATGTAAATTTTATTCGAGCTAGAGGTCTCTAATCAGTTCAACCTGCTGTTGGAAGAATGTGACATTCATCGTGGACTGCCATATCAAACTGTAGTTCAGTGGCTAAATTGGGGAGTTGTATTGAAGCACCTTAAGAACATAAGAATGGCCATACTGGGTCAGACCAAAGGCCCATCTAGCCCAGTATCCTGTCTTCCGACAGTGGCCAATGCCAGGTGCCCCAGAGGGAATGAACAGAACCGTTATGACACCAAGTGATCCATCTCCTGTAGCCCAGTCCAAGCTTCTGGCAAACAGAGGCTAGGGACACTATCCCTGCCCATCCTGGCTAGTAGCCATTGATGGACCTATCCTCCATGAATGTATCTAGTTATTTTTTTAAACCTGTTATAGTCTTGGCCTTTAATCTCTCCTCATATGGAAGTTGTTCCATGCCCCTAGTAATTATTGTTGCCCTTTTTTGAATTGCATTGTGAGATCCACCTTTTCATGGATCAGAAAGGAAAAGCCGTCACTGAATTACAGGACAATGAATGGCTTCAAGACCTTGCTTTCATGGTGGATATTACAGAGCACTTGAACTCGCTCAACACAAGAATGCAGGAGGGCAACCAAGTAGCGATAGAATCCTATGACAACATTCACGCCTTTGAAACTGAGCTTCAGCTGTGGGAGAAGGAACTTTCCCAGAGTAACTTGGCACACTTACCTGCCTTGAAATCACTATGTGACACTGTTAGGACTCAGTGTGATGACACCATGGGCAAAATTGCTGAACTGAGAAAGGAATTTCAAGAATGATTCTCTGACTTCAGGAACCATGAGGAAGAGTTTGCAATTTTCAGCACAACCTTTTCTGTTAATGCACTCGATGTACTAGAGGAGCTCCAACTGGAACTTAATGAAGTGTAGTGTGACATCGCTGAAGGGCAAATTTTCCAATGTTGGTGTTTCCAAGTTTACCAATATCTGGATCAAATTATTCCAGACTGAAGTCCTTTGCATCAAGAATTCTTTCCATGTTTGGGAGCATATATGTGTGTGAACAAGTATTCTCCATCATAAATATCAACAAATCTAAGCTACTTTCTGAACTAAGCGACACACACCTGAACTCGATACTCAAAATAGCCTCAGCCCAGTCATTTGCTCCAAATGTTGATGCACTAGTTCAAGCTAAGAGGTACCAGGTATCGAGGAAGCAGCATTAGCAATCACTAAAATCTAAGATAAATGTAATTACCAACATGGTTTCTCTATTTCTATTTTAATAACTTTTGCTGAACGTGGCCCGTGCCAAGTGGGAGAGTATTGGATCAGGCCCGCCATATGAAATGCATTTGACACCCCTGCATCTCGTATGCTGTTTTTACATTGGTATCTGACTGCGCGGGAATTACCCCTGATTTACCTCGGTGCAAGGGAGATCAGAACCAGGCTCGTGTCTCTAGCCCCACACCTGGGTCCCAAACTGTGCCAGTTTGGCTCACCTTGCTGCTTCCTTTGTCTCCTATTACCATAAATGACACCTTATGTATCCTCTTGCTACCCCACCTCCCCCACGCTCAGAGCATCCTCCTTAACCTTGCACATTAGAATGAATGGCTTAGACATTTTTGACAACAGCAAAAGTACTCCTTTTCCAACCACCCTTACAAGCAGCCCCATTCCCTTTCTTCACCCCCCTCCATCCTCACTCCTTTCACTACCCCTTCCATCGCAGAGCTCCCTCCTCACTCTCTTTCCTGACTAGAAGCTGATTGAAATTTTCTGAATTTCAAAATACTGCTGACATTTCAAAATTCAAAAAATAAACAGGAAATCCCACCTCTCTCCCTACAGTCCTGCTTTTCAACCAGTGAGAGAGGGGATACAATAGTTTGAATTGCACACATTTTAATTTCTAAAATCTTCAATATTTAAAAAAAAAAAAACACACCAGGAAAAAATTGAAAACATTTTCATGATTTTTTTTCCAATCAGTTTTACTCCTGATTGAGTTCCAATCTCAGGGCTTGTCTTCACTATGGGCTAAATCGGCGCTGCTGAAATTGATGCAGTGGTGTCGATTTAGCGGGTCTGGTGAAGATGCAATAAGTTGATGGAAGAGCACTCTCCTGTTGACGTAATTATTCCACTTCAACGAGAAGCGGAAGCTATGTT
The DNA here is from genome assembly GCA_003942145.1 of Platysternon megacephalum. Classification (NCBI taxonomy): domain Eukaryota; kingdom Metazoa; phylum Chordata; order Testudines; family Platysternidae; genus Platysternon; species Platysternon megacephalum. The sequence goes on from QXTE01000053.1 coordinate 3,003,659, forward strand.
GGCAGGACAGCATCTCCAGGCGACATAACGTGGTGTAGACACCCGCATTCTGCCATATATTTCATGTTATAGCAGTCTCGGATGATGACACAGCACATGTTCATTTTAAGAACACTTTCACTGAAGATTTGACAAAACACAAAGAAGGTACCAATGTGAGATTTCTAAAGATAGCTACAGCACTTGACCCAAAGTTTAAGAATCTGAAGTGCCTTCCAAAATCTGAGAGGCCTGAGGTGTGGAGCATGCTCTCAGAAGAGTTAAAAGAGCAACACTCTGATGCAGAAACTACAGAATCCAAACCACCAAAAAAGAAAGCTGCTTTGGATTGTTATTGAGCAGACCCATCATCAGCATGGGCGCGTGGCCCCTGGAATGGTGGTTGAAGAATGAAGGGACATATGAATCTTTAGCACATCTGGCATGTAAATATCTTGCGACACCGGCTACAACAGTGCCATGAGGATGCCTGTTCTCACTTTCAGGTGACAGTGTAAACAAGACGTGGGCAGCATTATCTCCTGCAAATTGTAACCAAACTTGTTTGTCTGAGCAATTGGCTGAAGTAGGACTGAGTGGACCTGTAGGTTCTAAAGTTTTACATTGTTTTATTTTTGAATGCAGTTATTTTTTGTACATAATTCTACATTTGTAAGTTCAACTTTCATGATAAAGAGATCGCACTACTTGCAGTACTTGTATTAGGTGAATTGAAAAATACTATTTCTTTTGTTTTTTAAAGTGCAAATACTTGTAATCAAAAATAAATATAAAGTGAGCACTGTACACTTTGTATTCTGTGTTCTAATTGAAATCAATATATTTGAAAATGTAGAAAACATCCAAAAATATTTAAATGGTATTCTATTATTGTTTAGCAGTGCAATTAATCACAATTAATTTTTTTAATCCCTTGACAGCCCTCGTATTAATTAAAAAGAGTGCTAACAAGATGAGTCTGTACTGATCAGAATCTCTCAGGACCTTTCATTGTTCTAACCACTGTCCTTCACCCTTTGTTTATTGTCATTCTTTGCTGTGTTATTTAGATCAGAATCTCTCGGGGTAGAGACCTGCCTTTCCCATCTGTTAAGTGGTGCTCTACGAATAATGATTATAATAGCAATAGTTAATTATTGATGTTGCAAAGTAATAGCCCCAATCCCAATCTTGATTGTGGGACTGTCTGGCCTCCATCAGGAACTTCCCCAGCCTGGGAGTCCACAGGACCTGCTTGCCCACTTGCAGCCTTCTGCGGCAGCCACAACAGAGTGCACTGCCAGCCCTCTGCTGGGCCCAGGTTCCCTGATGGAGTTGGGCCCACCTTTACATCCTGTAGCTGGGAATCACCAGCTCCAATCACTAGATTCTGTCCAGCTTGGTTGGATGATTCTCACCAACTACCTGCTGGGCTCCTCTCCAGAACAGGGCTGGCTGTTCCCTGGTACTCTGGCCCTTAAAGGGGCAGACTGGTCTGTTTACAGTGCTAGGGCAACAGGTGAATTCCTCCCCAGCTACTGCCACTCGGGGAGTTGGAGTACCTAGATAATGAGAGAACCTCTCTCATTGGCACAGGTGGCGTATTCACTGTAGCTGTTTATATGTAGACAAGCCCAAAAACTTTACCAACATGTAACGGTCCAGAAGCAGAACCAATGAACAGACGAAGGTAAAGACTGTACTGTTGCTAACCCAAAGCAGGGCCCAACTTTGTCTGCCATGAAGAGCCACTCTTGTGCATTGTCCCATACAAAACCTGTGCAATAGCAATGCTGAGCGTTACTTTTAAAATCGGACTCTGGTCTGTCTGCCACACCCACATGTTTTGGGACAAGTCTTTATTTTATCATTTTCCCCCAACTAACCCTTTTTATCAGAAGTGAAAAATTAACATCACCACCACTCAGCATTGCCATATTTATGCAAAGTTAAGACAAAGCAATGAGAGGCACAGTACAGTCCTTACCATCTGCTCAACAAAGATTTGGAGCAGCAAGTTGCTTTTGCAAGACTGGAATAAAAAAATGAAACCACCCATGTAAAACATAAAGCTTCATTCATGACTCTGTTACCACCAGAGCGTGACGCTGCCTGGCTTCTCTTTAGGTTGGATTCCCCTTTTGTGACCTGGGAGGACAATGTAGGGGAAGAGGCCAGAGTATCAACAGCTGAGGACAAGAGATGGTTATAAAGTCCCACCAAGTCATTGACAACGGATTGCTTGGCTTGGCACTTTTCCTCAGTCTTCTGATAGCCAACAAATCCACTGGCCTCTGTAAAAGAGTACAGGTCCTAAGAGGAAAAGTGAATCCTACCTCAAAATGGAGAAGCATTTTCCATCTCTAACCTCTGCCTATCCAAGTATTTAGATAGCTCCCATCACCAGAGTCACTAGGCTCTTCAAATGTTAATTAAACTTATCCTCACAATAACCCTGGAAGACAAGGAATTCTTATCCCCATATTAAAGATGGGGAACTGAGGCTGGGAAAGACTAAGCAATTGACCCAGGGAAACTAAACTAAGCTAGTGGCAGGAATTGAACTTACATTGCAGTTTAGTTCAGGTTAGTGCTTTAACCACAAGACCATCCTTTCTCTCTTGTAAGTCTATATTTTGTTACAAGCTACATTAGTTTGCTCTTTCACTTTTATCCTACACTAAGTGATAAATTTGTGACCCCAATGCTGAGTATATATATTCAGTTATTGTCTTTTATTAAAAAAAATATGCTTTCTGCTACTGTATTGTTCAGGGTACCCAAGGCTTAAATGTACTGATTTTATCTAGCTACGCACACCATTACATCTTTACAAAGAAATATTTGCTTATCATCTCAATGGTAGCATTCAAAATGGAAGGAGAAAAGTATGAAGAAATAATGCTATTATTTGAATAGAAGGAATGAGAGATTCTGCTATAATGACACCTGGGCACAGCGAGGAACAAAGAGTAATCTCAAAATCATACAATTACACCGTGTTCTTCAGAAAAGAATCACTTGTGCAGAAAGCACTTACAAAAACATCGGCTCAAATGGAATGACCGTAAAGGGGGACTGATAGGGAATTGGTAAACATTTTCCAAACAATTAATCCTGTGACACTCTGTATCTAAAAGCAGCACCCTGGAACCCCCATATTCACCCCGTCATATAATTATGATATATTGCACACAAAGCATGCCATGTAAGACATCATATGAAAGGTCATGACCTGCTGAAACCTATTATTCTGTCCAAATATGTATATCATTTGTGTGTATCAAGTTATGGGATTTTGCTGTATGGTTGTTACTGAAATATGTGGTAAGTTTGCTAGTGACATACAAAGGAGGCAAACCACTCCCAGGAGGATGTTCAATGACCATTAATCAGCAGGGGAGTTGTAATCAAGGTATTTACAATTCAATGGCAGTTCCACAAGACCACACCGGGAGGTTGCTTAACACTGTGACTCAGCAAGGCCCACCAGGACAAGTCTGGGCTAATATTTTTCAGTCACGTGGACTGAGGGTATAAAATAAGGACAGTGGCATCATGCCTGGGCCTTTCTCCTCCTCTACCTATGCTGGAAGCATCAAGAATGCTGGAAAGACAAAGACTTCAATTGAGGAGACATCCAGTGGGGTAAGAAAACTGCTTGATTGAAATACTACCTAATGTAATAAGGTTTAAGATTTAGACCTTTTATTTTCTTTGATAACTATCTCTGACCTTTTATGCCTACCACTTATAATCACTTAAAATCTATCTTTCTGTAGTTAATATGTTTTGTATTTTACCTAAAATAGTGTGTTTTGTATTTTACCTAAAATAGTTGTGTTTGAAGTGCTTGAGCAATCTCAGCTTAATTTACAAAGGCTTGTTTATGTCCTCTCCACATTGACAGAGGGGCAGACTGTCTAATAAACCTACACTGGTCAGGCTTCTGACCAGGGAAAGATGGTACGGCTTTGGGATGCACCGCTGGAGAGATGGGGGGAATCGGCTTGTGCCTCTCTCTGTGTAATTCGTGAGTGGCTCAGGGACCATTCATGCAATCTAGCTGGGTGTGGGGCTCCACATGCGGTTATGCTGAGTGATAACAGCGCCAGGAGGGGTTTGCTGCTGGTCACTAGCAAGGCATTGTGAGAGACAGCCCAGGCTGGAGAGTTAAGGGGGCACAGCAGTCCCATAGTTCCAGGTTGTAACCCAGGGATTCCGTCACAAATCCCTCATCATTATAAATAGTATGTAGTATTTAATACAGCACTGTAAATTTGCAAGGCACTTTTCAGCAGTAAAAACACATGTGTCTGCCCAGAAGAGCTCACATTCTTAATGTAACGGAAATTATTTTCCCCTGGGACAGATTTTCCGTAATCCCACTCACCACTGATGTTGGTGAAGGTGGCAGGATAAGGCCTGTCATGAGACAAGATAAAGAAACACTACTCTAGATAAAACACAGGACAGCTGTTCAGATAAGTGAGGGTATGGATTATACAAAGCCTCACTTAAAGGATGAATCTCTACTCAAACAGGTAGTCCCGAACAGTGTGAGTTAGGCTTTGCGGTAATTGGGCCCACACTCATTAATACTATCTAGAGATACAAGTAAGTAAGTGGCCTTACCTTGAGATCTCGATGCACAATGCCCATTCTGTGCAGGTAGTAGACAGCATCTAGGACCTGCCGTATCAGAGTGCTTGCGTCCTTCTCGGTGTAAAATCCTTTCTCTACTATGCGGTCGAAAAGCTCGCCTCCAGACACTCTGAAAAACATCATGGAATATGGACGTGTGAAGATGTGCTTATAACTCTCTAAAGGTATGTCTACACTGGGGCCGACTGCAGCTTGGGTAGACACACCCAAGCTAGTTTTAATCGAGATCGCTCGGGTCCTGGAGCAGTGACGCTGCTGAGGCAGCGCATGAGTAATTACCCACGGTTCTGGGACGACTCGTACAGCCCATATGGAAGCCGATACAGCCCCAGTTCCACAGCGCTGGCACCCAAGCTAGCTAGACTAAAGCTAGGCTCCGTGTCAGCAATGTACATATACCCTAAACGATGGCCAATGAGAGTAGGGTGACCAGATGTCCCGTTTTTATAGGGACAGTCCCGTTTTGGGGGGACTTTTTCTTATATAGGCACCTATTACCCCCCCACCCCCTGTCCCGTTTTTTCACAGTTGCTATCTGGTCAATCTAGATGAGAGTACAGAATCGGATTCAGTTCAAGCAAGTGATTATCTAGTGCTATGGGGATGCTCAGACAAAGTAGAAAAAGCCTCAAATATTAGGATTTGGAGGGGCTTCCCATAGCACAGAAGCTGGTCAGTTTGCTTTTAACACTGAATCCACCCTAATGGGACAAAAAGGTTGATTGAAAACAATAAGTTAATAATTATAAAACAAAAAACATCCTGACTACCCTACTATAACAGAATGGCCCATCTAGTCCAGTATACTGTCTCGACAAGGGCCAAAGAAAATGTAGTGAGCCAGATTCACTAGGGGTAGCTAGCACAGGGTAATTACACTTTCCTAGGCCAGCAAGATCCATGAGTAGATGAGGAAGGACGGGGAATATTTCGGATACTGCCCAGCTGTAATGCACTTCGTATGTGTAAGCTAAAGTCTGACATCGCCGTCTAGTGGCCAGCCCAGGACGATTATAAGGGGCTTACTACTGTCAGCAGCTTGACTCATGCTTTAGTGGTAAAGACTTGTGTTTTTGGAGCTGGAGGGCAGGGTTCTATTCTCCTTCCCCGTCTGTGTGAGATTTATACAGTACACCTCTACCCCGATATAACACTGTCCTCGGGAGCCAAAAAATCTTACTGCGTTATAGGTGAAACCACGTTATATCGAACTTGCTTTGGTCCGCCGGAGTGTGCAGCCCCCCCACCCCGGAGCACTGCTTTACCGCGTTATATCCGAATTCATGTTATACCGGGTCGCGTTATACCGGGGTAGAGGTGTAATTGTGTCTGATACCTACAGCACATTCATTCATTTTACTGCTTTGGGATTCCTACTGGGGAGAAGAAAAGGGCAGCCTCTTCCAGAGGCTTCACCATTTTACCCAGTCCTACTTGTTCATATATCACAACCTAGACACACGCTTCTGTAACAAGACTGTTGGGTGAGCCTGGCCTCAGACTGACTGGCAGAGCACAGTTATTAACGAGAGAACAAAGATTATGAGATCAGTTCCCCACCAGGTAACCCAGACTGGGAAAGGGTTCCATAAATCAAAGAGAAAAATAAAATGGAACCATCCCAATATTATACTTATACTACATTACACTTCTCTTCTGCTCTGCTAGAAATAACATGCTCCTTCACCCATCTTACATAAAGAATGGGCCACATTAAACTTTTTAATGGAACTTTCGGTGAAAAAAAGAGGAAGGTCTTTACTAAGCTATTGAAATCATAAAACTGTCAGCAAGAAACTTTAACTGCCCCACCAGGACAAATAAAATATTTCTATTTTAGCAGGCAAACCAATTAAAAAAAATAAAATTAATGCGATATGTTTTCTGCAAGCTGTACCACTTAACATATAATAAATAACAGACTGAAATGTTCTTTAAAAACAAACCTAATAAAGGAAAAATAATAGAGTCATTAAATGCTCATCTGGGGGAGCTTTACATTATACAAACACTAGGTAATTCAGTTGCAGGCACTCCAAGCAATAATCTGTTTGAATAATGATATGAGGTCACTTCCTAAGGAAAGTTAGGAGCTGAAACAGAAGAGAATGCTGCTCCTGGAAATTAACATGTTCAACTTGGAAACTGAAATGAAATCTAGGAGAAAACAGCCATTTAAACTGAATAATCCACCAATTAGTTACTAAGCAACTAAACTGAATGAGCCACTGAAATATTGAAACTAAAATGAAATTATTCAACAGACGTGAAATTCACTCAGGGCCTGGTCCAAAGCCCACTGAAATAAATGGGAAGTCTCTCACTGGCTCCGATAAGCTATGGATCAGGCCCCATGTGAGTCCCCTCTGTGTCACTTAAACTTTGTACTTCCACACTGAGAGCAGGGCTGGAAGCCCGGATCCAGAGTGGTCATGCAGAGGCTCTCTGCACTCCCTATGTACCATAGAGGGGGCTCTGTGCTGGCCACAGAAACAGCCTGATGCAGAAGGTGGCACTATAGGGGCAGGTTGGCAGCAAGTTGGGTGAGGGGCTCCTGGATCCATGATGTAGTTCTAGAGGCTATAACATCTAGCCCAGGGGGCAAGGAGGTACCACAGCCTACGGCTGTTGCAGCTGCGGAGAAGGAGATGTGATGCAGCTCCACACCCTGGAGTGCGGTGATTTTTGTCCACTCTCCATCCTGGGCATTTCATTTGAATAAAGTCTGAATGCTCACCCTATAGGAATCCTCCTATATAAAGATTATCTGGTTGACACAATAAGAGCTATATAATGAAAAGTGAATAGATACAATGGACAGGCAGGTGCTATTCAATACGGCACAGAATGCTGCCCCAAATCCTTGGCTTTTAGTTCCACGTTCAATATAAAATCCAGCCAGACTCCATTCTCCTTACCATGGAAGAGTCTCCTAAATGCTGTGCAAAGAATCCATTTCTCTATCTGCAGAAGGCAGACACAGTTTTATTGAATCTGGCTTTTATTAACTGTCTGTCTTTTCATATTTTCCCCAACCCCTCTTGTACCCTGTGGATTCACTGCACTGAAAATTTAGTCCATGCCATAATTAATGTGATTGAATACAGCATGTTTTCCTATGAAATCTCTGTGTGCTTTGTTGTGCACTCCACACAGTTCCTTGGTTTTTATTCCTGAGATATACAGCTTTACTAGACACTGATTTACAGCAAGGTCTCTCTCCTCCCTTACTCCCAGAGAGAATAACTCCCTACTATTTTTAATCAGAACTACTTGAGATTTCCCACACACACACACTCCACAAGTCCTTTATCTCTTAATCAAAAGCTCTTCTAACTTGAATTTAGTTCAGTTGATCTCCTGTACCCAGGCTCAATCTGTTTATAATTTACTTTCAACACACGGAATATATTTTCAGCCTATTGAATGACTCATTGCAAAACAGAGCTGAAATGCAGACACACGAGAAAGATATTCCATGGGTGGTTACCTCTTACTAATTCAGGACATGACTGTGACACCAAGTACGCATCATGCAGGGACAAAGGGGGCATATGGCATCCTTTACTCTCTTGCATGAGTTACCTGTGTTGCAAGTCCAAGGTAATGTGCACTGGCACAAGACACTTTGTATCCTGGTGCAGCAGGTCTACACTATGGGTTTGCAATGGTGCATTGACATTGGCATAACTATACCGGTGCAACAAGCCCTGGGATAGACAAAGCCTTGTCTCTTCAAGCAAGAAGCTTCATAGCCACGGGTTCTGCCCCCAAGAATGTTCTGCCCTTCAGCACCTAATGGTCTAAACCTGGGTCTCTCTAGCTGCGTCATTCCTGTCTTGGAGGGTGAGCAGACTCTTCGGTAGCTGAGACTCAGCCCATTATATTGAGACCAGGACTTTGCTCTCTGTTCTGAAGTAAGCAGGGAGCCCTAGGCGTTTATGAAGCCCTCCTGCAGTGTTTGCACTGGTCTTTGTCACTTGCGGGATGAGCTGCCAATGGGTGTGGCACAAACTTCCCACTTTCTGAGGCAGTTACATTCAGCCTCAAGTAGCAATAGTAGCAGTAGCTGAAGCTGGAGGATGACAGTGTAGCTACGTCCTTGTCGTAGAGGAGGGGGATGTAGTTTCCTGGCCAGACGGATATGGAAGGAGACATTTCTCATCACTGTGGCAAGCTGTGTGACTGAGGGTAGACTGTCTCTGCCTCGAAGCTGTCACTATCTAATCTCACTTGATGTACTGTACCAAACGTCTGCACAACAAGGACTGGGAGCAGTGGCAATTTTTCTCCCTTCGCTGATTCTGATCTTGTCTCTGGGCAAGGAAAATGGCTGGACAGGAACAGCCAAGCGTGATTACTTGAAGGCAGTTTAATCCTGGTAATGACTCAGGTGTTACGGGAATCTGGAGTAACATTAACACAACAAGTGCCTAGGGGTGTACGATGCATATTCAACAAAAAGGGGCTTGTGTCTGGCCCTGTTACAGTTCAGTGCGCTCTACATTCTGATGAGTCACTGCTGACCATTTATTTTAAAAGGAGACAAAGAACGGTCTTGTGATTAAGTCACTGGACTAGAACTCAGAAAGCAGGGGGTCAACAGCTAGTTCTGCCCCAGACTTCCTGTGTGACTTTGTGCAAGACGTGCTCTCTCTCTGTGCCTTGGTTACCCATCTGTAAAATGTCTAATAATACTTCTCTGTTTCACACAGGGTGATGTGAGCTACTCAGCTATTATAGCAAAGGGATGTGTATCAATATCTGCATAGACAGGAGGTGGGCCTTTGGTTCCAGGGTAGATGTGGTACTGAATTTAATACAACTAACAATGACATGTGTTTGAGTAAAAATGAAAAATAACGAAGTTAATACTTTCTACTTCCATAGCACGTTCCATCTGGAATGATCAACAATCACTGATCACCCAAATGAGGTAGGCCAGAATGAGTATTATCCCCATTTTTCAGCTAAGGAAACTCAGACACTGTATGTGGGCAGGGCCAGGACCCCAGACCGGCAGCTGGCTGAGCGGGTCCGGCAGCCGGGATCCCAGCTGGCAGGAGCTGGCGGATGGAACTCCTGAGTGGCAGTGGGCTGAGCGGCTCAGCCCACTGCCGGTCTGGGATCCCAGCCGCCGGCCCCGCACGGCCCGCTGCAGGTCTGGGGTTCTGGATGCCGGACCCTTGCCAGCCGGGGTCCCGGCCGCAGGCCCCACTCAGCCCGCTGCCGGCCTAGGTGAACAGAACCCCAGACCAGCAGCGGGCTGAGCGGGCCGGCGGCGTAAGATCAACATTTTAATTTAATTTTAAATGACGCTTCTTAAACATTTTGAAAACCTTGTTTATTTTACAATACAACACTGGTTTAGTTATATAATATATAGACTTATAGAGAGAGACCTTCTAAAAAACATTAAAATGTATTACCGGCACACAAAACCTTAAATTAAAGTGAATAAATGAAGACTCGGCACACCACTTCTGAAAGGTTGCCGACCCCTGGTCTAACTTAATATATATCAGCACAGTCAAATTAAAAGTAAAACAATAAGATAGAATGCATTTGACAGTGGAAGACTTATTAAAAATCTGTTATTGTAAAGTGGACAGATTAATACTGTATATTTTCTGAGTTTGTGAAAAGGGTAGGTAGAAGGAATAACAGGCAATTTGAGTTAAAGTAATATGTAGTTCCATAAGAATGTACTGACACAGATTGCCATTGCTTGGGTTTATTGTGCATAATAACGGCTCGAGTAACTGGATGTTCATGATCTGGTGGTAAATTAGGCTTGATTCTCCTCCTCTCTGCCAATGTAAATAAAGAGTAACTCCACTGAAGTCCATACAGACAGACAGGTATAAAACTGGTATAAAACTGGTATGAGATCCAAATCAGAGCCTCTGGTTTTATAGGGGGAAGTGTCCAAACAGAAGATATTATAAATAGAGCTGTTAGACACTTGGTTCGTTAAGGAGGTGGAAGGTTCCCTTTAACAATTTTGTTGCTTCAGTTCATGTGCTTCAAATGAAGCAAAGTAAAATTCAGCTGAAATCACCTTTTTTTCTGGTTTCCGATAAAAAACCTGCATGGTTTCGACCTGAAACCACACTTGACCAGTTTGTTCAAAACTTGACTCAGGTTCACCAAAAACAGACACAGGCTGAACCAGATCCTCGGATCTAAACCACCAGATCTGGATTAGGCTCCAAGATCACAGTTTGAATCTATATAATAGTGGGCAGGATACAAATCCCCACTGTGAACTTTGAGAAAGTTTGCTTTTCAATCCATCAATTTCAGGACTGTTTCAGTTGTGCCCGTGTGACGTTACTGACATAACCCGTGACCGTATAGATCATTGTTGCAACCACTGTTATATATTTGCAGCAAATATTGTACAAAGGTTGTCGTGTAAAGTGTCTACGGAAAGGTTATAATTTGCTGATTATGATATCTGTATGGGTGTATCATTTTTGTAGTTGAAGTTATGAATATTGGCTATGTACTTGTATATCAATGTGTTTTGATTCTAAGTAGCCTCAGTGAAGCATTTGGTCAGCTTCTTGAGAAGGGATTATTCTCAGTAAGTGCCCAATAAAGAAACACTTAACGGACCATGGACTTTGGGAGACGCCAATCCACATCTGAACTTTCCTGGGAACATTCAAACTAACATGTAAACAATGGCTTCAGCCTATAAAGAACTGAATCATGCATGGACATGTGACTTGCCCATGAGACTCTAAACTCCATCTTGCTGTGATCTTGCACAGGAGAACCAAGGGGTTTCCACCCACAAGAGAAAGCCTATAAAAGTCTGCTGCATCTCCTCCATTTTGTCTTCAATCCTGCTTCTTGCCTCTGGAGGAACTTTGCTACAAACTGAAGCTCTGAACAAAGGACTGAATGACCCATCCCAGCTGTGGATGTACTCCAGAGACTTGATTTGAACCTGCAGCTTATTCCATCACTGCTACAAGCCTGAAACTTTGCCATTACTGTATGTAATTGATTCCATTTAACCAATTCTAGCTCTCATCTATATCTTTTTCCTTTTATTAATAAACCTTTAGATTTTAGATTCTAAAGGATTGGCAACAGCGTGATTTGTGGGTAAGATCTGATTTGTCTATTGACCTGGGTCCGGGGCTTGGTCCTTTGGGATCAGGAGAACCTTTTTTCTTTTATTGGGGTATTGGTTTTCATAACCATTTGTTCCCATAACGAGTGGCACTGGTGGGGATACTGGGAAACTGGAGTGTCTAAGGAAATTGCTTGTATGACTTCTGGATAGCCAGTGGGGTAAAACCAAAGTCTTCTCTGTTTGGCTAGTTTGATTTGCCTTGGTGTGCAAAGGAACCCCAGCGTTGGGCTGTAACTGCCCTGCTTTAAGCAATTTGTCCTGAATTGGTATTCTCGGTTGGGTCCCACCAAAGGCAGCATCGTTACAGCCCGCCACTGAGATATGAAGTTTGGATCTGGATCTAGTATCTATCTTTGTGGTTTGCAACAAAATCCTTAACTCCCCTGGGTTTGGGTTCTGGTATGAAAATTTCATGAAGCTCTCATGAGAAAGAATCAGAAACCACAGAGATATCTCTTAAAATGAAAAATTACAAACTCAGTCACTATCTATTGTTTTCCATTTTTTAAATTCTTGGTCCTCCCCACCTGGGATTTATGATGCATAGTAACTTACTATATGAGAAGATCCATTGATTTCAATGGAAATACTTGTAGTGTCGGCACTACTCAATAGGAGTTTGTGTGTCAGAATCTGGCCTCAGACCAAGTTTAGGGTCAGACACAGAGTCCAGTTTCATCCATTACATTGACGGTGTAATTGATAAATGAAAGCATTTTGCTGTAACCTCAGATTCACTGCTTCTTCAAGAACACTACAGAGGGTTCCATTGCTTCAACAGAAAGTCAGCCACATTCTGTTTTCATTCCCACTTTCCTTCAGCAGTATTTGACTTTTTAAAAACTCTACTTTACTTTTATTACCAGATGAAGACAAGTCCCAAATAAAACCACATCTCCAAACATCTCATTCAACTTCATAGCTGCCTCCTATCCCCTCTTATCAAAACCCACGATCCAAACACCCCTGTGTGCTGGGTGGTGAACTTTGCACCTGGGACCTGAAATCTGCACCTGAGCTTTGCAGCCTGGACCCACCTCTATTCCGTTTTTAAAACAGGACCAACTTATGGCACTGCATAGCTCTATCTCCAAGTTATCTTAAGGCTAACCACCAGTCCACCACCAGAGTGGGATAGATCTGCTCTCGCTACATTGCAGAGGGCACGTCACTAGTTACAATGTTAATCTTTATAAAATAATATATATGTTGGAATTTGGAACTAACAGACGTTAAGTTACATTTAAATGATAATTTATTTGATGATTCTTTTCCCTTGTTCTCAATACCCATTTTTAAGGGATAAATCCTCCCCTTAATACAGCCATTCAACTTCCTACTGCTATCAGCTGTAAATACACATGCTCCTGTGCCATTTGGCAAAACATTTATATGTTTAATGCTGACAATTTGTTTGTTTGTTTTTTACAAAAGTCTTATTGATGACATCATCAATGGTGGATTTAAACAAAAAACAATAACACTATTCAGTATCAGGAGGACAATCCCTCATGAAGAACTGCTACTGGGAAGTCTGCCTGATGTCATGACTACATCTTCAAGTCACAGTGCAATAGAAGGATGTATCTTTAACAAAACACAATGTTTTAATGTGGCATCACATCAAAACTGTGATGGTGCTTCACTGGGACTTAACAAGCAACAAGAATGATTAAAGATCTAGAGAACATGACCTGTGAAGGAAGGCTGAAAGAATTGGGTTTGTTTAGTTTGGAAAAGAGAAGATTGAGAGGGGACATGATAGCAAGGAGGAGGGAGAAAACTTGTTCATCTTAGCCTCTAAGGATAGAACAAGAAGCAATGGGCTTAAACTGCAGCAAGGGAGGTTTAGGTTGGACATTAGGAAAAAGTTCCTAACTGTCAGGGTGGTTAAACACTGGAATAAACTGCCTAGGGAGGTTGTGGAATCTCCATCTCTGGAGATATTTAAGAGCAGGTTAGATAAATGTCTATCTGGGATGGTCTAGACAGTATTTGGTCCTGCCATGAGGGCAGGGGACTGGACTTGATAACCTCTCGAGGTCCCTTCCAGCCCTAGAATCTATGAATCTATGAATTCACCCATCAGGGATGAGGGATGCCAGGTCACCCACTTGAAACTGGGATGATCCTAGAAATGTGGAATAGGTATGAACCCTAAGTATAGGCCAATATTAAGGTTAGCCAAAATTGAGGCTTTTACTATTCATCAGTCAACAGTTGAACTGCTTAGAATTTAACTGTCAACAGTTAACTTCTTTGGGATTTTCTAGTAACAATTTATTGCGGTAAATGTATTATGGAGGCAATTCAATATCTTTGCTTCCGGTCTTTCGCATTGGCATCTTTGCCGTGGCAGCAACCTCTCAATCTTCTAATGTTCTGCTGAAATCATTATAGAATACAATGATAAACGTGGTAAAATGTGAAGCACTGGAATTGCATTTTGCTCAACCAACTTAGTATGTTAGACGACAAGTCATAAGCAACCCGCACTTTGTAAGGAACATTGCCGTTCTGAATTCTCCAGTGCACACTTGCTGGCAGGGATGAGCTGACATCACTGGGAATCCCAGCACAAAGGCAGTATAGTCATAATAAAAAGCCTAAAGGATCTAGTACCGATGAAAGAACTCAGCGATGAAAACAGCACCTAGTGTAAACTCTCGCAAACATAAATCTATGACTGCGTATGGGGGCTTGTGTTCTGTTTTGTGATAATGTTAAACACAGCCCTGTCCTGTTCTTACTGAAGTCAATGGCAAAACACACATTGATTTCAGTGGAAGCAGGATCAGGCCCACACATTCTAAATATGATTAACTTACTGCAGGGTTCTTATAAGCCAACAAAAGCACTTAACTCAGCCCATCAGGTACAGAGCTGGACAATCAGGTGAGATAAGAATGGTCTGAGAGAGTTAAAGGTGCACTACCGGGAAGTTCAGGCTCCAAATATTACTTTTATCAAATGGAAGGGTTTACAAGAACTATTATTAATACAAATGTTTTCATTTAAAAAAAATAATAATGAAAACTTGGTTTTTTGTTTGCATTTAAATTTCCTTTGCATTGTGCAAGTTCATGAGAAACGAAAGGAAATATGACTAGCACATAATCCCAAAGGAAAGACATACTAGCTATTCTAGTCTAATTGTTCCAACTTAGTGAAATGCAAAAAGACAATGAACAAACAGCCAAAATAGTGAAACTCATAGAGTTCAGGTCCTGAAAGGACCATTATCACCATCTAGCCTGAGCTCCTACAAATATAATTAGGCAATTAAAATTCTCTTAGTTCCAGTAATCTAAGGTGTTAATAATCAGGTAAGGATGTTTGTTACTATAAAAATATTATAAATCTAACAGAGCCCTGCGTCATTCAACATGCACCTTAGAAAATTGCACCAGATGCCTCATTCACTGCACATCATAAAATATTCAAACTGAATGAGGCAAGAATTTTCCTTGCTATTGTAGCTTTAAATCAGAACTTTAAAATATGGCCCTTTCACAAATATGTGCTCGTAGGCCATCAGAGGAAGAGTACAAGACTAACTGTGGTCTGTTTTTAAAAAATACAGATATATGTATTCTAGGCGGCACAGGTAGTGATGCCTCCGGTTAAGGTTGCCTGACACTTTTCATTAAAAGATACTGGGGATAGCTCAGTGGTTTGAGCATTGGCCTGCTAAACCCAGGGTTGTGAGTTCAATCCTTGAGGAGGCCATTTGGGGATTGGTTCTGCTTTGAGCAGGGGGTTGGACTAGATGACCTCCTGAGGTTCCCTTCTAATTCTATGATTTTTCAGGTGCTTATAACTTTGCCAAATTGTAATTGTTTAGGATGAAATTTGCCAAGCAATCTGTCTGCCTCAGGTTGTTTATTTTTTAAATTTCAGCAGAAATTATTCAGCCATTTCTCAGAATGAGGTTAGGTGAAAATATGTTGTTTTGCCTACGTTAAAAAATTATACAACTGTTTCTTTGAGAATCTCTACTGCCCTCATGCTCTGGAGCTAGGAGTTGAAGTTTGGCTAGGGGTTTTGCCACCCTCATGAAAATCCGCCCAAGGTTGTTCAAACTATGAGCCTCTGAAAATCTCAGTTTGTATATGCTCAGTAGAGGCTTCTTAAGAGGGTTGCAGCTAAATTCTCTGCAGTTTCCATCTGCACTAAGCATGCTCTATTCCCTCATCCTGACTGCACATGTGCTATCCCCAAATAGGGTGACCAGATAGCAAGTGTGAAAAACCGGGGCACTTTTTTGGGGGGTGGGGAGTATAGTTGCTTATACACCTTTACCCCGATATAACGTGACCTGATATAACACGAATTTGGATATAACGCGGTAAAGCAGTGCTACGGGGGGGTGGGGCTGCGCACTCCAGTGGATCAAAGCAAGTTTGATAGAACGCGGTTTCACCTATAACGCGGTAAGATTTTTTGGCTCCCGAGGACAGCGTTATATCGAGGTAGAGGTGTATAAGACAAAGCCCCTAGTATCAGGACGTCCAGTCACCGTATCCCCAAAGGGCAACTAAGTCCGCTCCACCCCAGAGGCACAGGGGCTGAGTAGAACTTTCCCTGCAATTCCACAGGGAGACTGTCTCTCCTGTGCTCTTGATGTACCCCCGGCTGGCACCCAGGCCGTGAGGAGAAAGAAGAAGTTCCTGACTGGAAGTGAGGAACTGGGCCCGAGGGAATGGTCAGGGGAGAGACTGGGACAAGGAGGTAGGAAGGGGATAAGGACAGAGACTGGTACATGCAGCCAAGATCTGGGGGGAAGGAAATGAGCCTGGGCCAGGAAGAGCAGTTGAGCAGGTAACTTGGGCTAGGATAAGGAGCTAGGGGAGCATGGGTCTGGGAAACAGAGCCAGTGAGGACTGGGGGTGAGGGATAGGATGTGGAGTTGGGGAGGAGGGATGGGGACTGGGACATGGAGCTGAGGGGAAGTGGGGTGGGACACTGGGCCCTGGAATTGAGGAGGCAAGACATAGTCTGGGATGTGGAGCCAGGGAAGACTGGGACACAGGGATCACAGCAAGGTGTTTAGTAGGGGCTGGGTGCTGTAGAATGGGCACCAGGACTGGAACGAGCTGAGGGGAAGTTGGGGGAGGAGGCGGCAGGAAGAAGACTGGGACTGAGTAAGGCACAAGCTGTACAGGCTGGGACAGAAGTGTCTGTAACCTCTGAAATACACTCCCTAGACTAGAACCCAGGATTCCTGAGTCTCAACATTCCTCTGCTGTCAGCAAATAGCTGTGAAAGCCACTGGTAAAATGTGTGCCTTATCTGCCTCTAGTGCAGGCCCTCACGGAGGAAGACAACCTACTACTGCTGCGAGTTATTCTGTTAGCTCAAGTGGCAGAGGTTTGTGCTGACAATGAACCACGTGGGAGCCACTGCAATTCCACATGATGGAATATTCTGTTTTTTTCAGTTTGCTTTTCTAAAAACCTAGAAAATTAAATAAGTAATAATAAATGTTAAAAGAATGTTAAGGTTGCAAAGTAAAATAATAAAAAATTAGGAAATTGCCTGTGGAACCTTAATTTGAATCCTGGTACATATGCCTTATGATACCGTCTTTAGTTACACAATCACATACTACTTTTTTCATAGAATCCCTCCAGAGCTGTAGCTCTCGGTGGGGTGTACACTACACTTTGTCCAAAAATTCCCTCTGGTGCTAACACCACTTCAGCTCTACCAATGGTAGCAATGGTGGGAGCAGTAATACAGATGTAGCTGCAGGTGAGAGCCTGTGTTTTACATACAGTGTCACCTAACCCTGCTCAGAGCAGGCCTATGACATGGTGCTTAAAACAAACAGTGGTTTGTGAGATCTTGTCTATACTGGTGTGCTCACTGGTGATAGCAACAACGGAAAATGTAGGGCTACAAAAATTCAGAACACCTTGACGAGGTTTGACTTGAACTGTATTTTAACTCTACATGTAACAAGTGCAAGGCCTGGCCTGAGACACATCAGTTATGGTGAAACTAGTGACTGTCATTTACAGTGATACTAGTGGTATTATTATTAGTAAGGCATCTATCTATATTAGAGAAATTGCACTGGTAAATTTTCCTAATGTAGCTAGGCCCTAAGAAATTCTATAACAAATTTTAAATCTCAAGCTCTGCTCAGCAGCCCACAAACAAAATGAAAGGCAGATGATGGTTAAACAGTTTCCATTCAGGCTATCCTTTTAAATTTGTTTGGTGGCGCCTACAGTAGCCAAGCAAAAGAAGCAAACCTGCAGATTACGAGGTTTAAAGTGTGCACATTCCCATATGTATTTTAAAGGGCAATGTTAATTAGTTATTTGTTTGTTCCCCCCCACCACACAACTTTTAATTAAATCAAAAGACAAAAATCAGGGTGAATTATGGCACCATTAATTCACATTCAATGTGTTGTCAGGCTGGTTGCCAAAGACTCAGTGTCATCAACCTCCCAACATTAGAATACATACACCATAATTCAGGCCCTGAAGGGTCTCGCTGAGATCATAAAATGTTATTTTTTTTAAAAATGGGCAGTATAAGTTAACTCACTAATGAGGTTAGTTCTGAGGAAGATATTACTCTCTGCTTTACTCATTTTCTTAGGTGGAATTCCAGCAATTCAGTCAGAGCATGACTTTTCTTACCCAGCTTTTATAGATATACACACAGGCACGTGCATATATTACATACATATATGTATATGCGACTCTGTAGTCTGAATGTTTCTCAGTTTGCTGCAACAGAGTAGAAGAATGAAGCTCTGTATATCCACTGTACACACACACACACAAAACCCATCTGAGGTATTTTTCTTACATTTCTTGGGGCTGGAATAGTATACACCTCTACCTCGATATAACACTGTCCTTGGAAGCCAAAAAAATCTTACTGCGTTATAGGTGAAACCGCGTTATATCGAACTTGCTTTGATCCGCCAGAGTGCGCAGCCCCGCCCCCCCGGAGCACTGCTTTACCGCATTATATCCGAATTCGGGTTATATCGGGTCGTGTTATATCGGGGTAGAGGTGTATTTTATAACTATTGTCCCACTTCTACTGTACTATCTAGAATAAATTGATATTTAGAATCCGGAGGAGATTCGCCACCTGACAGCAATTTAAAAGTAGGTCAGATTTCAGGACTAGTAGGTCAGATTTCATTTTCCCTTTAACCTGTTTTCCTGTGGAAACCAACCTCAATGTCCTGCCAGCATTTACTAGGAAAAACAAGGCTCTAAAAATACTCATAATTGAAGTAACTGAAAATGGAGGCCTTAAATTACGCAAGGGATGGTAAACAGCTATTAAATGTGGAAATGTAAGAGAACTGCTAATGTATCAGTAAGGATTGTCTTGATTCTGAAGAGAACAAAGAAAAAAATAATGCACGCCCCAATAAGAGCAGATTTCTGCTCTCAACATATTTTCTCCTGTTTGCTCGAATAAAACACTAAAAATTCACTTTCTCATGTTCATTCCCCTTTTAAGTTAGATTTCCACGCAGATTCCAGTGAATGAGTTTGCAGGTAGACGTGTTTATGGAATCAGTGATTTTTAAGATTATATTAGATAATAGTCACAGAAGGTGAAATTCATCCGTGGGCAGATGACCAGGAGAAGTCCCACGTAAGCCTTTACTTTGAGATCTTCTACAGGATCTGTGTGGTGCATAGGCTTTGAGTTGGTCCTCTGCCCAGGAGTAAATTTAACCCAGAAAATGCATTTTGAACTCAATATCCAACTATTTGTCCCAGAAATCTAATTCTGAAAGTTAAACTAATCTAGAAAGCGAATGGAAACAATAAAATGAAAGCTAAATGTCAAATCCAAACGAGTCAACACAACTCAAATTTATCACAATATCAAATTTTAATCAGGTACTTTATTTAACAGGTTATAATATAAAAAAAAACAACGCATGAAAAATCTGCATAGCAAAATTATTCCCAGAAATTGTTCAATGGTTCTTGAACAACAAATCTGAGGAAACTGTAAGCTTCTTGCAGATAACTGGCGAACACAGACAGAGATGAAATCCATCAAATAAATTATTCACTTAAAATTATTCGCTCAACTCTGGCCTGAATGTACCACAAAGACATTTTTTTTAAAAACCTCTTCAATTTACTTTCTCAAGATAAAATATGACAGATTCATAGATTTTAAGGTCAGATGAGACCATTATGATCATCTATTTTGACCTCATGTATGGCACAGACATATCATTCCTGCATTAAATCCGTAATTTCTGGTTGAATCACAGCATATCTTTTAGCAAGGCATCCAATCTTGATTTAGGGACTTCAACTGATAGAGAATCCATCACACATCTTGGTTAAATTCTGCCCAATGATTAATTATGTTCACTATTAAAGATTTGCATCTTATTTCCAGTCTGAATTTGTCTCGCTTCCGCTTCTAACCATTGGATCTTGTTGTGCCCCAGGACCACACTCTTGCCCAGATTAATGATTTTATTCTCTCTAACTCATTCTACTCTGATCTCACAGTCTCTCTTCTTCTTCCTAAATTCACTGACTCTGCCATCCCCAGAGGCTGGAAGCTACTTTCCCCATATGCATGGACACCCCACTCCCCAGTAATGCAGATGAGGGCTTCGGTGCACAGTGCATGAGCTGAATGGTTTTGGAGAAAGCCGCCATGCGTTTCAGAAGGGAGCATTTCTCCCATGGTGAATCATTCAGGCTTGAGTGAGCTAAATGGGAAGAGTGGGCGGTTCCCAGGGGTGGAGCCCACAAAGCCCTCCCTTGTCTGGAGCTGAGGTCAGAAATAGCAGTAGCAGAGTAGTAGAGTTGAAAGGAGTGAGGCATCTTCTCTATCTCATGGACACCAGTGACCTTAGCAGACCCTACGCTCTGCCCCTCTCCCTCACAGTCCCTCCACTGCTAGCTGCAATCTCCCTGACCTACATGCTCCTCTAACTCTTCCTAGCTCCCCCGCCCCCCTCCCTTCCTTCCTTCTACTCCCATGCTCCTATTAACTCATCCCCTCCTGGCTTCTCTTTCCTCCACCTCATCTGTCTTGTCTATTTAGATTTTGTTCTGTGTTTGTACAGCACCTAGAACAATGGGGACCTGGTGTATGACTGTGGCCTCTAGGCAACACTGAAATGCAAATAATAAATCATAAGCAATTGTGAGCTCCGGGGGGTAGGGACTATTTTCTCTATGTACTTCTACAACATCTCATACAATGGGGCCTTGATTCTGTTTAGGGCCTTTCTGGTGCTACCATAATGCAAATAATAAACAAATAATAATAAGTTACTGCAGAACTGGAGAATCCCGTCAACCTTCACCCTTAATTAATCCTGAAAAGTGGGTTTTATTCATTCTATTGCCTGTGTATCAATAACAGGTTAGAAATAATGTTCAGAGATAAAACATCATGATTAGATAGCACCTGGAATTTTTTGCACTGGAAATCAACAGACATCCTCTCCCATTAGCAAGGGCTGATTTTCCAGGCCTTGCAGTCTGTGCTGATAATGCACTGCAGAGGCCTGCAAGGACCAGCTAATTTATTTTTTGTTTGGACACAGGGCAGGCAGTGTAGTCAGGCTCTCAGGGCCTCAAGGAAGCTTTTATAATGCACAAAACAGACATTAAAAAAAACTGCATCTGGTCCTAATTCCTAATTTTCTCCAGATAAAACCAGTAGTCGACCATGTGAACCACCAAGACAGCTGCATTTGATGAGAATGCTGCTCCAAGCTCAGCTCAGTGGGAAGCTGTTAAGCAGGAGCGCCGCCAGCTTTTCTGCCACCCTAGGCGGCGGAAAGTCCCGCCCCCGAAATGCCGCCCCCTGACAGAGGCGGCGGAAGGTCCCGCCCCTGAAATGCGCTGACGACCGGAGCGGCCGGCGCCCCCCAAATTTTAGCGCCCTAGGCGACCGCCTAGGTCACCTAATGGGTTGCGCTGGCCCTGCTGTTAAGACAGATAGTTCTTGGGGGAGAATCCTTGACCATGGAACTCCTTAGTGGAGGAGATAAGAATGAACCGATGTCTGACCATTCATGGAGCACAATGCAAAACCCACCTGTGCACAAAGACCTTCCTGCAATAGTGTAAGGGGAAAAAAGGCAAACAGAGACACCCACTAAAAGTACCTGGACACAGAAGGGGCAGAGTGAGGTCTTTACAATTTTAATGTGGCCATTAATTCTGTGTTTGGTGCCTGATGTTACTGAGATGGGCTAAATCAGATCAGATAGTTAACTGATTGACAGAAAGAGTCAGCATCGTTAGTATATGCAATAGCAGAATGTATTGCATTTTGAAAAGAATAAAAGCCACACTTCAAGGGAAGCCTTTTGTTGAAAGATAAATCAGGATCATAATATGCAAAAATCTCCAGGGTGCCTACATAAAACAAACAAGCCCCACAGCTTATTTTAATAATTCCTCAATTATTGACCTACTGATAGCAGACTTAAACCAGACCATTGAGATGTCTGTAATGAAACTCATTGATTCAGCATGGAGAGTTATTTTCCAGGAATCTATTCACACAAATGAAAACACATGCACCCTGATGTTAATAATGAGGACTCCAGCAAAATAAGGAAGATTTTTTTTTTAAAGTAGTTATTTGGTACTGCCACTTTTGGAAATGTCTTAAGAGTCCAGGCTGGCCTGCTGCCAGATGTTCTATTTTTACTGGGACCATTCCATGGCCCAAGGAGAGTTTTTAAATGTCTGTTTATTTATTATTGCTCCTGGGCTGCAATGTAGTCTCACATATTACAGAGAGGCATTTTAAATGCCCTGCAACTGAAAACACTTCAGATTAAGTCATTGGCAGTTAATGAAAGTAACTCTGCAGTAATTTTTTTAATGAGGAGAGCAAACTGGTGTCATCCAACTTACTGTTACACTAACACAGTAAGATCACTTTCTTATGTTTTTAGGGACATAAATGGACAGTGCCATGTTACCATAACAACAGGAAAAAATACACATCACATTCATTTTCCTTAATGTACTTTAAAAGGCAGATTAATGAGAGGATTACTCTATAAGCAAATTAAACTATTGCACTGTAAATGTTGAAACTGGGAAAAACAAAGTCAGAACGAACACAACTAATTAGACTTGTACAGGAGCTGGGCTGATTGAGTAAAACTACAGCCAGGTTCTCACAGATTCAGTAGCACACAGGACCTAAATTCTGCAGCAAGGCCCTGCTATCAGCACAATTCAGGCTGTCTCCCTTGTTTTATGGAAAGCATGACGGTCACCTGTTCAGGGCCAGATTGTGCCTTGCCCGTGCATGGGTCTGCAAGTGCTGTGAGGGTGGGAAGGTAGGATACAAGAAACATTTCCTTCTAGTGTCCCTCCCTCACAGGGACTAGACACAACTGCAGTCCCCTCTCTCAGCCATAGGTGCTGGAACTAGGGGGCTGAGGGTGCTCCCACACCCCCTGGCTTGAAGTGGTTTCCATCATATCCAGGGTTTACAGTCTGGTTCAATGGCTCTCAGCACCCCCGCTATACAAATTGTTCCAGCACCCCTGTCAGGGATAGCCCCCTACTAATATCCTGTGGGTTGCTAGCTATGCCAAACAGGGTAGGAAGGAAAACTATAGCTCCTCCTTCCCACCCTGCACATCAGACAGAACTGGGCTGATGCACCAGGGAAAACATGCTGCACTCTACTAATAGATGGAGCAATGTGTGCATTTGCCCTGTGCATAATCCCTCCCAGAGTTCCTCCTAAGGCAGTTCCGTACTGCACCCCCACCCCCACAGGCAGGCCCTGTGTGTTAAAGCCCCAGTCTAACCCTCCCAATGTCTTGTGTTCCAAAAATATTATATAGCACCATCCACAAGCCCTAGGTGCACCTCAGAGCAACAACAACAATACAAGCAGCAGAAATACACCAGCTTTAAATCACAGCCACCTAACCAATCGGCCCTGCTCAACCATCCCTCTCCCATGAAAAAGCCCAAATAAGTAGATGAGCCTTGAAGCGTGCTGCGTGACAGTGAGATTTTGGACACTGAAGAAACGTAAATCAGCAAACAATGTTATCCTGTTTCTTTCAGGAACGCAAGTTGTTGTGATAATGGGCAAGCATGTTTTTGTAAGGAAATTGTGGGCTATTGGAGCTGGATTGAACTATCACTATAACAATTTAGTAAATTCTTAGTGACTTTAGGGAGTTAGTGTTTATCTTCAGTGTATTTAATTTGGCCTAGGTGGCATCTCCGGATGCTCCTGTAGATAAAACCACATGACTTCACAGTTTTATAGAATAAAGGGATTCAGCTTCGACTTAGAAATAAAATTATCTCATGACCATATTTCTGTATAATGTTTCTTTAAACAAAAACTCACTGATGTAATGATTATTGTTTTATTTCTGATATTTACATTGCAAGGATTTGTAAACCTGTTAATACTTACTAAATAAATGTACAGTATTAAAAAAAGAAAAGAAATATAACAATTCAAGCTTTCTTTTTCATTTTGTAATGATTTTTAAGGATCAGTCCTGGACAGTAGATGCCTTTACCATATGTTAAAAATACAATAACGTGAAATATAAAACCAGCAGCTTCTCTTCAACCCAAAATCAAAAATAACCAAACAGATTAAATCAAACCCAAACAATAACCCTCACTTACTGACAAATATAGCACTTTTTATGTTCCCGTGCTGCATGCAATATATCTTCTATCCTCTAAGAATTCTGGCAGGGGAGGGGAGAGGGGTTAGAAAATGACCGTAGAAATTATTATATTATCGTTGTTTATATAATACTCATAGCATACTACAAGATTCACAAGCAAATATGAAGAAAAAGACCTTGACCCAAAGAGCTTGCCGTCTATATAGTGAGATGATGAGTGCCATGTATTTGACATTCAACTCTGGCACTTAAATACTACAGGCCAGATCCTCAGTGGTGTAGCCTCATTGACTTCAGTGGAGCTATGCCAATTTACATCAACTGAGGATTTGGCTCAAAATGTACTTAAGTTTCAGTGTAACAAGGGATCAAGTTTGTGGCTGTTATGTTCAGATCATAAACAGAGAAATTAGATAAAAAGATAAATATTCTTGCTGGAAGGTTGCAACATAACACTACTTCAATTCTTAGAATTCAGCCTGATAACACACAAGAACAAAAAAAGAGAGAGAGAAAACAGGCTGCTCTCTATGGCAGTGAGGCACAACTCACCCCTCTTGCTTTAAGATGGCTCTTTCCATACTGACTCTGTTCACATGATTTGCTAGAGAGCCCACTCGTCTGCCAGCAGGACCTGGAAACCCCCACGCTCTTATAGTGATAGCTTGCAATTCCAATATAGTCCTCAATACACCGCACCACAGTGGCATATACAGTCATCAGCAGTAACCATGGGAATTTAGCTGTGCAACTTACAAAGCAGAGCAATTATTTCAGAATAAAGTGACTTTTATTCCAGAAAAGAGAGCCCATATATGGAGCTATTCTGAAATAGCTATTTGGTTCAACTTCCCCATGTAGACAAGGTCTCAATATCATTAGGATCAGAGACTCAGAAGTAGTTAGAAATGAAAAAGACATACTAGATTATTGGGCCTGGTCTTTAAGGAGCTTCAATCCAAAAACTCATTTTGCACCTACAATTAGTTGTGGGTGCAGTTTTGCAGATGCAATTAACCTGTTCAGGCATTTACACCACATCTATTACTGTAGTATCTCAGGGTCTGCATGCAGCAGGCACAGATGCTGGGATGTAAACGTCTATATTGCACACGGTTAGTCACCTGTACGGCAGCAGTTATTTGAGGCTGCAAAATGAGAAACCAGTCTTAAAAATCAGGCCCACTGAATCCATCCCCCCTGCCAGGGCAGAACTCAATCCTTAGGTGCATACATTAAACTCATTAAGCTGATATTACACTTGGCCTTAGCCAAAAGATCAAGGTAAAAACATTACAATGCTAAATGTCTATAGTCCAGATGGCCTGACTGGGTAAATATGGCACAGGTGCTACTCCAGTTCCATATTAAACCAAAGCACACACTATAAGGAAACAGGATTTTTCATAGAATTGGTGTTGGTAAAAAAGTCAACATTATTATTAATATAAAAACCATAGTTGATGTTTTCATGGCAGCTGCCTTCCTAATGGATCCTAAAGCACTTCAATATGAGACAAATCATGACTCACAGGTAGGTAGAAGTAAGGGGTACCTGAGCATCTTACTGCTATGCAAGCCAGCAGGAAGAGAGTTTGCATAGCGCAGTGGTTAGAGCCCTAGCCTGCAATGCAGAATACCTGTGCTCAATTCTCTGCTCTGCCACAAACTTTTTGTGTGACCTTGGGCAAGTCACTGTCAAAGCACACTACAGAACTTTTAGTGCACGGCAGCAGGCTCCGCACAGCCAATTAATGTACAGCAGGCTAGAGCGCTGTACATTCACACCTTGGTGTGCTGCCCACTAACAGACCACGTAGACAAGCCCTTAGTCTCTCTGGCCCACATCCGCAAAGGTATTGAGGCTTTGTGATGCTGAGTGTTGCAATGCCTGACTTTTAGCACCTACAAAAATCACAGGTACACATTGCGATTCACAAAGGCTCCCTGCAGAAGGCATGGGCAAAGAAAGAGACACAAGATGGGGGAGGTAATATCTTTTATTGGACCAACTTCTGTTGGTGAAAGAGACACGCTTTCGAGCTTACACAGAGCTCTTCTTCCGGTCTGGGAAACGTATTTCTACACTGCAATTAAACAGCCCTTTAAGTCTGAATCCCACAAGCCCAAGTCAGCTGGCCCGGGCCAGCTGCAGGTTTTTAATTGCAGTGTAGACATACACAGAGTGTCACAGCTAAATACAAAGGGGAACAGATTGTTTAGCATAAGTAATTCAAACATATTTCCAAGGGACCACTGAAGGCGAAGTGGCCCATTAACACCCCTCCGGTCATAGGGGGGAAAGGAAAGGAGAGGAAAAGAAAAAAAAGGCAGCTTGCAAGGGGAGGTGGTTAGTGAGTTATAGATTGTTGTAATAAACCATAGAGCCAGTGGCTCTATTCAGTCCATGATTTTTAGTGGGTGGGGTAATATTTTTTATTGGACCAACTTCTGTTGGTGAGAGAGACAAGCTTTCAGGCTTACACAGAGCTCTTCTTCAGGTCTGTAGAAGCTCAAAAGCTTGTTTCCCTCACCAACAGAAGTTGGTCCAATAAAAAAATATTACCTCACCTCCTTGTCTCTCTAATATCCTTGCACTAACATAGCTACAACACTGTATCCAAGATTTTTAGTGTCTAGCAAAGTTAGGGTGACCAGACAGCAAATGTGAAAAATCGGGACGGGGGTGGGGGGTAATAGGAGTCTATATAAGATAAAGACCCAAAAATCGGGACTGTCCCTATAAAATCGGGACATCTGGTCACCCTAAGCAAAGTTATGAATTTAGCCTTCCAAGCTTGTCTTTTGAAGGTGGTATGCAGATTTCCTTGGAGGATAAGGACAGAGTTCAGATATACAGTGATCGTTGTGCAATTAGTGTTCATCCACATGTGACATGGTGTTTTTGTCTTTTATCATTTTCCTGTGTGAGTTCATTCGAGATCATAGTGATTGTCTGGTTGTTATTGGGGCATTTAGCGCACTGGATGAGGTATACCACATATTGTGATAGGCATGTGTAGGGCCCATGGATCTTGAAAGGTGTGTTGTGGGGGGTGCTGATCATTGTAAAAGTGGAGGTGTGTCTGCAGGTTTTGCATCTGTTGTTCTGGCAGGGTCTGGTGCTGCTTTGAGTTGGTGTGGCCTGGTCTGTGGGGAGCTTGCTTCTGACGATGAGATTGGAGAGGGTGTGGGGTTGTTTGAAGGCCAGGGGAGGCGATTCAGGAAAGATTTATTTCAGTATGGGGTCCCCATTCAGTATGAGTTGTAAGTGTCTAATGATACCCAATATGGGTTCCAGTGTGGGGTGGTAGGTAACAACTAGGAGTTGGACAGGGTTTTATTTCTGTATTGAAGTAGGTTCTCTCCAGGTATTTGGGTAGAAAGCTAGCTGAATCGTTGGGCTCAACGAGTAGTGACCAACAGCTCGATGTCTAGTTGGCAGCTGGTATCAAGCGGAGTGCCCCATGGGTTGGTTGTGGAGCTGGTTTTGTTCAACGTCTTCATAAATGATCTGGATGATGGGATGGATTGCACCCTCAGCAAGTTCGCGGATGACAATAAGCGGGGGAGGGGGGGAGAGGAGGGAGAGAGGGAGAGGTAGATATGCTGGAGGGCAGGGATAGGGTCCAGAGTGACCTAGACAAATTGGAGGATTGGGCCAAAAGAAACCTGATGAGGTTCAACAAGGATAAGTGCAGAGTCCTACACTTAGGATGGAAGAATCCCATGCACTGCTACAGCCTGGGGACCGACTGGCTAAGCGGCAGATCTGCATAAAAGCACCTGGGGATTACAGTGGAGGAGAAGCTGGATTCAAGTCAACAATGTACCCTTGTTGCCAAGAAGGCTAACATCATATTGAGCGGCATTCGTAGGAGCATTGCCAGCAGATCGAGGGAAGTGATTATTCCCCTCTATTCGGCACTGGTGAGGCCACATCTGTAGTATTGTGTCCAGTTTTGGCCCCCCACTACCGAAAGTATGTGGACAAATTGGAGAGAGTCCAGCAAAGGGCAACGAAAATGATAAGAGGGCTCGGGCATATGACTTAGGAGGAGAGGCTGAGGGAACTGGGCTCAGTTAGTCTGCAGAAGAGAAGAGTAAAGGGGGATTTGATAGCAGCCTTCAACTACCTGAGTGGGGGTTCCAAAGAGGATGGAGCTAGGATGTTCTCAGTGGCGGCAGATGACAGAACAAGGAGCAATGGTCTCAAGTTGCAGTTGGGGAGGTCTCGGTTGGATATTAGGAAAAACGATTTCACTAGGCGGGTGGTGAAGCACTGGAATGGGTTACCTAGGGAGATGGTGGAATCTCCATCCTTAGAGGTTTTTAAGGCCTGGCTTGACAAAGCCCTGGCTGGGATGATTTAGTTGGTGTTGGTCCTGCTTTGAGCAGGGGGTTGGATTAGATGACCTCCTGAGGTCTCTTTCAACTCTAATCTTCTATGATTCTACGGGATCCTAAACTCATCCCTATAACAAGTATGTTAATATGTCCATTTTTGGTACATAGCAATCTTATTCTGTAGCTTCTGTAACCTACAATAGATGACAGAAAAAACTCAGATCCTGGCCTGGTCTTACAAAGAAAGAGTCTGTCTGTCTGTCTGTCTAGGGCGTGAGCCAGGTGTATTTATGGGATGGAGGAGGCTATTCACTTTAGCCCTTTGTTATAGAACAATATGGAAAACAGATTTCAGGCAGATAATTTATGAAGTGCTTTTAGATCTCCTTTAAATAATGTGTTATAAAACTGCATGAACATTCACAGCCAATGATGAAAATGCCCTTCTGCTCTAGCCATATTATTTATGTTGCCCTGGTTGTTATACTCAGCTCTCTAGTCCCACTCCTTTACCCCAAAGCAAGAATTGATCAATTTAAATATTGCAGCACCACAAACATCTGGTTTCTATTTGGCTGCAGTATTCCCTATACAATATTAAAATGTCATCAGTTCAGTTTTACAGACCACGTAAAGGCCTTAGTCAACCATTTAACAGCTAAGAAAAACATATGGCAAATACATATCAGTCCAGTGACTGTATTAAAAGTTTAAGGATTCAATTAAGAGGAATCCTTTCTGGTGTGTTCTCAAGAAGTTCGGAAAACAGAAATACCAAATGTTTCTTTACAATAAATATAAAACACAAGGTTGAAAATCCCTTTTTTCCCCTAAATGTATGTATGTATGTATGTATGTATGTGTGTGTGTGTGTGTGTGCACGTAGATATTTACACAGCACTTAACTTGGTAAGGTACCTAATTAAAATAAACTACTGATGTGAAAAAATGTTGATATTTTTACTGAAGAAGTTGTCTCTCTATTTTTTTTAATAAAAGAAGGCGGCTCTGGCCCAAACTCCCAGACTCAATCTCCCTATGAATTCCAGGGATGTTCACTCTGGATCTGAATGTCAGAGCTAGCTACAACTCCATGATGGTCCAAACCAGCGCATTAGATCTGAACACTCCAGTACTTTGAGAGCTTAGATTCAAAGCAAGCTGCGCTCTACTCCCAGGACTGACTGCAGCCGCATTTGAATGGCTACCCAGCTGCATTATTTCCATTCTCAAGGTCTGAGGTGCTTTAAAAAGAATGGCTTCAGAGTAGCAGCCGTGTTAGTCTGTATGCGGAAAAAGAACAAGTACTCCTGTTCTTTTTAAAAAGAATGGTGGCTGCCCCATAGAAATAACAGGTAGTAAAAAGGTAATGTCCTAGATGCACCAGATGCAGTGCACAGACACTACAGCCTTCTCCAGGTTCCAATGTGTAACAAGTGACAATGTTATGTTATGGTATAACAGTAATGCTCCTACAACATTTCATAAAACCAATCAGCTGGCGACAGAGTCTGTGGATACAGAACTGCTTCCCGATAGAGGTGTCTAGTGGTTAGAGAACAGGACCTGAGATCTATTCCCAGCTCTGTCAAGATTTTTAAGCAATGGCTTCCATTTTTGCCCTTGCCATTACTTGCGGGCATAATACAGAGTATATGGAAATGTAGGTGGAGACTTTCAAAATCACAAATGGCAATTAGGCCACCTGACAATTGTGTTTTTGAATATCTCCTCCCTAGATGCCATCTCCCACCACTGCAATGCAGCTCTGCCTGGTTTGGAGGCCAGCAAACACCTGGCACACACCAGAATACTAAGGGGCAACTTCTGTCGGGACACTGGAGCAGAACTTCGTTCTTACCAAGAAGCGCTAACGCATATGCAGGTCTTGATCCAAGATCAATATGAGTCCATTAACTACTCATTGTCTTTGGATCAGGCCCTGAATGGCCACAAAGAACAGACAAGACATGGTTAAAGTCTCATCCCAAACAGCCCTGCACAATAATAATCGGCATGGAATTCAAGCTACAGCGGAAGGAGAAAGGACTGAGTCAACCCAGCAAAGATACAAACTAATGATTTCACAGTCTTGGTGCTTAGTTTGCTACGGCACCATTTGCCTTATCTGTGCTGCTATGACACTTTCCTTTCCTCTTTAACATGAGATCTCTTCAGTGATTTGGGAGGCTTATTAGTTTTGTTTTGCTGAGGACTCCTGATGAGGGAGGTGGAAATCAGAGGCCAGAATCTGACTCTAGCTGCACTTCCCTAATTTAGGGCAACATTGGTTGCTCAGAAACTCACAGATCTCATCTCCCATATTCTACTCTCATTCCATTCGCAGCTCTCCCATTAGCTCACAGTGTGACTTTGGGCAAGTCACTTGCCCACCCGATGCCTCCATTTCCCCATCTGTTAAATGAGAGTGCCAGCTTTGTAAGATCCGAGTATTGTTATTATATGTGTCAAACTTCCACTGCTATCAATACTGGAAGAATATTGAAGCAGAGAGCCAGAGAGAGCTGAAAAAAAAGCACAAATTTGCTTACCTGGGAATCTATTTGATTTTAATTTTTGTAGGGTTTTTTTTGTTTTTGTTTTTTTAAATTAGGTACCACTAATTCAACCTAAGAATGCAAATAGATTTTTAAATGAAAATCATACTGAGAAGTGAGCAGGGGGCATGTTGTGAAGGAGACTATGGCTTGCAGACATTAATGCCTTTATTAAACAAATATAACAAAATACTTCAACGTATACCTCAGAGTCTACAAATTATGCTCACAACTATGCAGAACTGCTTTACATTTCAGCTTTGGGGCATTGTTTAAAAATTTACTCTGGTACTCTTTTCAATTTATTACACCCAAGTCGAGATTTAAAACATCAGGGAGCCATCTGGTGGCTTGATTGCCTTCTAATTAAAATCCATCTCTTGGGTTCTCCACTTCCTCTATCTGCACTCTGTTGTTGAACTACACTGGCCAGTACAGAGCATAACTGGAAAGGAATTAAATATTGTTATGTTTCATGAAAATAAAATGTAAATATTTGGAAACCGCCAACTAGAGCACGGGCCCTAAAAAAAAAGAAAAGGGGGGGCATGTTTTTTGCTATCAGTTTGGAAATACAACTGGAATGATGTTTATACAGAATGCTTAGTTGTTCCAGTGAAATGAATGAGATATTTACCTTAGGATTTTTTTCCTTTTTTGCAAACTGCTGTATATTTCATAGGACTTTTACGGGGAACATTTATGGGGAATAAAGTTATGGTCGCAGAACAAAAAAACCCTGCACAAACAAACAAACAAAAAATCCTCTCTCAAAAAAGAAAATTTTAAAGTAAATAGTAAAATAATTACACTTATGGGAAGGACCTAAAAGAATTTTTAAAAAATGAAAAAAACCCCACCCTTCCAGTAGCTTTTCCCCACTATCCCATAAAATTTGATAGAGAATTATATCCTTGCTATAGAATTCTATGGGATACCTTAAAAACCTATAGAATATAATAGATAATCTCCTTTCTAAAGGGGTTTGGTTTTTGTTTTGCTTGTTCGGGTTTTTTTTAAAGTCACTGCTAATTTACTGGTTTTGCCGCTATTAAATTCTATATGGCCCTGATTCATCAAAGAACTTAAGAATGTGAATAACATTAAGCATGTGATTAAGTACATGCTCAAAATTGAGCATGTGCTTAAGTGCTTTGTTGAATCAGGGCCTACGGCTGTAGATAAACAGACGACTTAATCCTGTCAAGCGCTTGGTGAAGATCTTAAAGGACACAGCCAGCCTTTTATGGCCTAACAATACACAAGTCATTCCTGTCAACTCCACTCAGGATTCCTTGGTTCTGTTCCTGGCTCTGCCACAGAACTCCTGTGTGACTTAAACTCTCTGTGACTCATTTTGCCTATCAGTAAATCTTGGATAATAATACTTACTTGCCTCACAGGTGTATGGTGAATCTTTAATGAAAGTGCTTAGAGGTCCTCAGCTGAAAGGTGCAAAGCAGAGGTTTTTAGGAACTTAAATCAATGCTGAATATGGGACTAAGGAGCACAAGTTCTATTGACCGTTGATGAGACTTAGGCTCCCAAGTCACGTAGGTGTTTCTGAAAATTTTACCCCTGGTTTCCAACTTCCCAAGAGTTCAAAGATAGTCGGATCTGGTGTTCCATTTCGGGCCCATGTCCGTCACAAAGCATTATTATTACCATCGCAGTGTGACTACCAACTGGGTTAAGTCAGCTGTGCGAATGCACTGTGAGGAGAATGGCCCCTTAGACATTTTGTGAGTACATAAGGGTTTTCTCTCCACTCTCATAAGAAAACCTAATGTAACAATCTGCATCATGAAGAGGGCCATTACTGTCATTACTAGATTTACCTGACACATACAAATCAATGTACTTGCTTCTTTCCCACTGTGTGGAGCCACGCTCTTTTTGACATTCAGTCAATGAGCCCTTGTGAGAAAATAGTTCCTTTTCATCTAAGAAGATGACTAAGGCCTTGTCTACACTACCAAGTTTTGTTGGCTGCCTTTTGCTGACAAAACAAGGGAGGTGTACACCCTACAAAGCTACTTTTGCCGACAAAATAAAACCACCTCAATAAGAGGCATAAAGCTTTTTGTGGCAAAGTTAAAGTGACAAAGTGTCAGTGTAGACACTGATGTTTGTTTTGTTGACATAACTGGCTTCCACCAGTATCCCACAATGCCTGCTGTGACCGCTCTGCTCACCGTTTTGATCTCTGCTGCCCTGAAGTCATGCAACCCTCCCCTTTCAAATCTCCATTGCTGCTCTGTTTGGGGAACAAAGAGCAAATCATTAATGGTAGAATGCTCCTGTTCTGCCCTGCACTAGGAACAGGCAGACTGCTGCTGCAGGGAGCAGGGCTGGGGCGGGACTGCTGTGCTGCTTTGACATTCCTCAGCTCGGAGAGCTCACAGAGCTGCTCAGGATGCTGCTCCCAGCAGCTGAGGAGGCTGTGGGAGAACTCGGAGGGAATCACAGAACTATAGGCAGGCAGGCAGAGCAGTCTGCTTCGGGAGAGACTGCTGTGCCAAGCAGAGCCAGGGGCTGACGTGAGGGGGGGTGTGTGTCCCTCTCCCCGTGCCTCAAGATAGGTCGGTCAGCTTGCTGTCTCCCCCGCCCCAGACACACCACTTTCCTCTCCCTCTCCCTCCCCCTCCCCCCCCACTTCAGTTCAAAAAGCTGCAGACAATCTACTAGCATGCCCCTGGAAAGATGGGATTGAAAAACCTGCATCATGTGATGCTGTACCTGCCCCATGAGGCATTGTAAACCCTTCCCAAAGCATCCTGTGGCCAGTTGCACAGTGGGATAGCTACCACAGTGTACTGTTCTCTGTATCCATGCAAGAGCTGCTAGTGTGGATGCACTCTGCTGACACAAGGAGCTAGTATGGACATGCAACAGCGGTTTTAATTAAAGCGGCATAACTTTTGCTGACAAAACTTTGTAGTGTAGACAAAACCTAAATGTCATTCATCATTATCACCTTTAAAAATGAAATGCATGTCCAATCCTTGCTCCTATCTAAAACATTTCATTCATCCACGTCTGACACAGTGCGACTGTGGGGACTGCACATAAGAAGGTGCTTTCCTATAAGAAAGCCAACTCTGAGGAATCCATTTTGAAGCACTTGGAGGAGAGGAAGGTGATCAAGAACAGACAAAATGGATTCACCAAGGGCAAGTCATGCCTGACCAACCTGATTGCCTTCTATGATGAGATAACTGGCTCTGTGGATATGGGGAAAGTGGTGGACGTGATATCCTTTGACTTTAGCAAAGCTTTTGATATGGTCTCCCACATTATTCTTGCCAGCAAGTTAAAGAAGTATGGATTGGATGAATGGACTATAAGGTGGATAGAAAGCTGGCAAGATCGTCAGGCTCAACGGGTAGTGATCAACGGCTCGATATCTAGTTGGCAGCTGGTATCAAGTGGAGTGCCCCAGGGGTTGGTCCTGGGGCCAGCTTAGTTCAACATCTTCATTAATGATCTGGATGATGGGATGGATTGCACCCTCAGCAAGTTCGCGGAGGACACTAAACTGCGGGGAGAGGTAGATAAGCTGGAGGGTAGGGATAGGATCCAGAGTGACCTAGACAAATTGGATATTGGGCCAAAAGAAATCTGATGAGGTTCAACAAGGACAAGTGCAGAGTCCTGCACTTAGGAAGGAAGAATCCCATGCACTACTAAAGGCTGGAGACCGACTGGCTTAGCGGCAGTTCTGCAGAAAAGGACCTGGGGATTACAGTGGAGGAGGAGCTGGATGTCAGTCAACAGTGTGCCCTTGTTGCCAAGAAGGTTAAAAGCATATTGGGCTGCATTAGTAGGAGCATTGCCAGTAGATCGAGGGAAGTGATTATTCCCCTCTATTCGGCACTGGTGAGGCCACATCTGGAGAATTGCGTCCAGTTTTTGGCCCCTCACTACAGAAAGGATGTGGACAAATTGGAGAGAGTCCAGCAGAGGGCAATGAAAATTATTAGGGGGCTGGGGCACATGACTTAGGAGGAGAGGCTGAGGGAACTGGGCTTATTTAGTCTGCAGAAGAGAAGAGTGAGGGGGGATTTGATAGCAGCCTTCAACTACCTGAAGGGGGGTTCGAAAGAGGATGGAGCTAGGCTGTTCTCAGTGGTGGCAGATGACAGAACAAGGAGTAATGGTCTCAAGTTGCAGTGGGGGAGGTCTAGGTTGGATATTAGGAAACTATTTCACTAGGAGGGTGGTGAAGCACTGGAATGGGTTACCTAGGGAGATGGTGGAATCTCCATCCTTAGAGGTTTTTAAGGCCCAGCTTGACAAAGCCCTGGCTGGGATGATTTAGTTGGGGTTAGTCCTGCTTTGAGCAGGGGATTGGACTAGATGACCTCCCGAGGTCGCTTCCAACCCTAATCTTCTATGAAGGGCTTGAGTCTACGAGTTGCACTGACAATTGCCATCTGGTGTGAGCGGTATCTTGCTGTGGTATTAATGGGAGCTGTGGAAGCTGATGACATGGGGTATGTTCACTTCTGGAAGAGAGCGAGTGTACCATCCCATGAATAGGGGGGTTATGCACACACACACACACACACACACACTAAGAGAAGCTATAAACACATCTCAAGAGGATGATATATCCTGCAGTGTTTTGAAAGATATCGAATGACTGTAGCCAGATCGTTGAGTTGCTAGATCCTGATGGATGTTCCCAGACTTCTGACAGATGTAGGTAGCCTGCCAGGATGTTACTGCCTGACCGAATTCATTTGGGGGGTATATTTCCATTTTGATGAGTGCATGGCACTGATGCTGATGGGAGCTTCTTGTACATATGGCTGTATTTCAAGTTGAGAGGGTTCACTCCTGGGTCATTGTGCATATAGATGCTAAAATGAATAATGCTCAGAAACAAAAATCATTTATAAACAGATGGCAAGTTATGAAACCGCATAGTAAAAGAAATGCAAACACCATTTTTTATTTCTTGGCACTTAAGGTATATCACTCAAAGTGGCTTTTGGGGATTTTACTATGATATTTAACTAATATTCCTCCTCCTGTTTCTCAATCATCCTTTTACTTGTTTCCATTATTTTAATCCTTTGTATTTCTCTGCAATCCCCATAGGAGGAGCCTCTACACCACTGTGTTTGGATGCTATGCCTGAGAGCAGCCAGAATTTGAGATCTTTGGATAGTATTTGCAGTTTTGCCTTTTGTGCACAACTGTTTCTTTAGTGATTAACCAGCACGCAAGCTTTGTAAGCCTGACTCTGAAAGAGGCCATTTACCGGTGTGAAAAGAGTTTCTTTGGATGGTTTTTGTAAGTTGAGATCTTTTCATTCAAAGATACTTGATGCATCTGCAGTTATAATTACAGGACCTAATCCTAAAATCCCTGTAAAGTGGGATTATTGATGTGAGTCAAGTTACATCAATAAGTGTTTGATGGGATGGTCACCACAAATTTACCTTAACAAATTCTCTGACCACAGTACACAGGAAAATTGAAAGTGCTAGAAACACAGCTAGGTAACTTCTCAACTCAAAACGGCAAGGGAGACAGAAGGGTCCTGGATATGGCTAGGACTAGGATTCAGGAGACCTGGATTCTATTCTTGACTCAGTCACTGAACTATTTGGTGAGTGACCTTAAGGCATGTTCACCTCTCTGTGCCTTTGTTTTCCCTTTCCTCTCTTTGTCTTGTCTATTTACTATTCAAGGCTCTCCACTTGTCTGCACAGTGCCGAGCACAATGAAGACCTAGTCTCAGCTGGAGACTCTAGGCTCTACCATAATACAAATAATCATTAGAACTGTCAGTTAAGTGCAGTTAACTCAAGCGATTAATGCAAAACAAATTAACTAGATTTAAAAAATAGTCGCAATTAATCACTGTTTTAATTGCACTGTTAAACAATAGAATGCCAATTTAAATTTATTATANGCAATTAATGCAAAACAAATTAACTAGATTTAAAAAATAGTCACAATTAATCACTGTTTTAATTGCACTGTTAAACAATAGAATGCCAATTTAAATTTATTATAAATATTTTGGATGTTTTTCTACATTTTCAAATATATTGATTTCAATTACAACAGAATACAAAGTGTACAGTGCTCACTTTATATTATTTTTATTACAAATATTTGCACTGTAAAAAAAGATAAACAAAAGAAATAATATTTTTCAATTCACCTCATAAAAGTACTGTAGTACAATCTCTTTATTGTGGAAGTGTAACTTACAAATGTAGAATTCTTTTCTTATATAACTGCACTCACAAACAAAACAATGTAAAACTTTAGAGCCTACAAGTCCACTCAGTCCTACTTCTTGTTCACCCAATTGCTACGACAAACAAGTTTGTTTACTTTTACGGGAGATAATGCTGCCCTCTTCTTATTTACAATGTCACCTGAAAGTGACAGGTATTTGCATGACACTGTTATAGCTGGCAAGGTATTTACGTGCCAGATATGCTAAACATTCATATGCCCCTTCATGCTTCGGCCACCATTCCAGAGGACATGCTTCCATGCTGAATTTAAATTGGTATTCTATTATTATTTAACAGTGTGATTAAAACTGCGATTAATAGCGACTACTTTTACGATTTATTGCCTTTTTATTAATCGTTTGACAGTCCTAATAATAATACAAGTTTATGCCTGTAAGCAAAATTTGCTGGTAGTATCAATAGCTGCTGGAAGGGATGTTTTTTCTGTGTTCTAAGTCTGGCTAATAGAAATCTTTATACTTATTAGAAGGTAAATTACACTAGCGGGAACAAATCTTTTATTTTGCAGCTGTATAATTATTAATACATTTAATGAGATGGAAACTGCAGCATAAGAAAAAAACGTTCTAAGTCTTTCCAGGATGAAACAGAAAGTTAATATAAAATCTAGTATACATTAATTTATCTGCTTAGATTGATGTCATGAATAACTTTAGGAGTTATATAAGTTCTTTCTTTTTCTTAACTAATAAACTCATTTGCACTAAAGTAATTTATTTATTCAAGATAGACCAGCCCAAAGAATCTCTTTCAATGACTTTTTTAATTAAATAATTTTCCAGCTAAGCTACCTATAACACTTGTCAGACATACAGATCAATTCTATCTAGCCAGAAAAATCTTACTCTTGTGAAAGAATAAATCCTAATCCCTCCCTGTTACCATTAGACCGCAGAATCTCTAGTCAAATACCAAGCTGCTTGAAGAAAGAAATCTAAATACAGCATGATAAGGAATCTAACTACCTATGCTCTACCATCTCTTTTATATCCCTAAAATTAGCTAGTTTTAGTTCTGATTTTCTTTGTATTAAGGAATATTTGAAACTATAGAAATAGAAATGGGAAAAACCTACTAGGTCCTTTAGTCCATCCTCCTGCCAGTGTAAGATTGTTCCCTACAACTGTGTAGGATGGTTCCCTAGTGCTGTGTCCTATTCTGTTTTAAATGACTTCAGCAATTGGGCTCCCACAATTTTATTTGGAGGGTGATTTCTCCATCTAGCAGATCTCACCACTAGGAAAGTGTATCCCGATGCTCATTTTAATAAATATCCTGTCACTTACTAGCTTTCTTTTTATCCCAGCACTGGTAGGCCCCTGAACAAGCTTGAGTGCCCACCCTATACTCCACTCACACCTTGATTTACTGTCCATACTGTCCTCCCTGAGGTTTGGCATTACAGATAGCTCAAAAGCAACAACTCCATAGAAACCTCAGCTTTAGCTTCCTCACAGAAATTGGCTGTTCTTGATGTCTTTTCTGAAGCAGCTCCTCCTAGAGCTGTTGCTAGTCTTCCTGCTGGGCTGCAGCCTGGGTTTCTATCACTCTTGCTGTGCTAGTCATCTCAGGACTTCTTCCACTCCTCACCCGTTGTGTCTGGAGGGAGTCTGGAAATCTTATTACTCGTACCAAAATGAGAAAGGCCTGAGTCCCTACCCGATCCTCCACAAAAGCCTGGAACACAGCTAACTGAAGTTAGTAGAAAGTCACATGGACTTCAGTGGGCTTTGGATCAGACTCCAATAACACAACATGGGCACTCAGCCTAAACTTCCTCCGCTAGGAGTTAGTGTCTGTCTTAGTTCCCTCTTCCCAAAGGGGCTCTGCCACCTCCCATATGTCATAAGTAGATTTAATGAGCTACACCTGTCACAATGAGTCACCAGAACTTCAGCAGCTCCATGCCAGGTTCTAACTGCTGCTAACAGAGTGAGTCAACAGAAAAGCCCTGACACCTTTTTCCAATTTCCTTGTGCTACACTAACAAGTTCTTCTCTCTTTCCTTTGCATTCACCAGATACTTGTGCACAGTTAACATATCCCTTTTTAATCATCATTTGGCCAAGCAACTAAATGTGTGTACTTTTAATCTATCCTCAGTCAGTTCTACCAGCCTCTTAATCATTTCTGTAGTTCTTGTCACGGCTAGTCTCAATGTACTAATGCTTTTTCAAATGCCATAATAAACTCAACAATCACCTGTGAGGCACCTACAGTAACCATTCTATATGCTTAGAAAAGGAAAGATTACGATGTCAAAATCACTGGGAAATCTTGAGCTCTTCATGGTACACATGGTACTGTACTTTAAAACTCACTAGAATATGTTTCACTTTCCACCTTTTAGTGTCCCTCAAAAAAATATTTCAATGGAAAATGGAGTTTTTGACAAACTGTAAATGTTCGCATAAAGTGTCTGTTTTCCTTGAAAAGTTTCAATTCCTCATTGTAAAACTGAAAATCTGAAAACCAAACATTTTTGGCTGAACACCAAACAAAAACTAAATCAGTTTTTGGGTTTTCAGTTTTCCATCAAAAAAGTAAAGATTTTCTGCTAAAAACGCTGATGGAAATGGGAAATGTGCATCGCTGAAATTTTCCATGGAAAAAACCCCAACCACGTCTTCTGCAAGTCATCCAAAAATTGGCTTCATTAAAGTTCCATATTATTACGACAACATATGCCTTTCTAGAGAGTAGACAGATAAGCAATCAGATTCTTAGTTACTCCCTGCCCCTGTTTGAATTCTAGATAGCCTTCTTTGCAATTGCCAGATTTTCACAATCGGTGATCTCTTAAGCTGGACAGATACACTTCCACCAGCCTTACAGATCTTGCAATGGGCTGGGTTTTTTACCTTTCTGTTTTCAGGCATCTGGAGTGTGGGCTTCCCCTCAGCCCACCAGAGAAGCACCTGGGTTTCTCACACACCCTGCTGGCTCTGACTCATCACCATGTAGGATTGCAAGCAGAAGTGAGAAGCAGCTCAGATGACAGCTTTTCTCCAATAAATTCCCTCCTCCCTTCACTCACCAGAGAGCTGCTCTTCACACTCCATGTGAAGTGCTGTACATCATCTTTGCATTAACTCCTACATACCAGCTGCTAGAATTAGCTTGAGATTGGCAACATCCTCCCAGTGCCTGGTAATTTAACAACCTTCCCAGCCTCTGTCAGCTCAAGGATCTGAGAGACCTGAAGTCAGTCTTGTCTATGCCCTGATCCTGTAACTGGATCTGTGTAGGGAAACTCTTACCCCTGTGAAGAGCCCTGCTGATTTCAAAGAGGCTCTGCATGCATGCGAAGGCTTGTACGCAGAGATCCAATTACAGGATTGGGAGTCTCAGCATGTTGAGGAGGAAGACACTTAGACCCCACTTTTCCTTCCATGAGTATCAGTCTCGGTCCCCGCCTGCACTGTTTGGCCTGTGTCTGGTCATGCTGCCAGGGGATTTGTTTTTCAAAAGCGGTCTCTGCTTCCTTGGCTTATCACAGTCACTGTATTGCCCCCTGTAACTTTTAAACTATTTGTTTGTTACAATTCCACACAAAGGGGCCTGACTTCTCCCTTGGGGCCTGATCCATCCAGTGCCCTTCAAAGTCAAAGGAAGGACTCCTACTGACACCAACAGCAATGGAGAAGGCCCGGGCTGTGGGCACGGAGGCACTTGGACACACTGCAATGCAGTTACATTATATGGGGTGAGTGGGCAGGATTTGGGCAGCCCACAGAGAGTACAGAACATGGCACCCCACACAGAGTTGGACAAGATGGTTTGGGGCAGGGCAGGGCAAGCAAGACCAGTGGATTTGCAGCAGCTCACCTATGCTGGTCACCAAAGAGAGGGGTGCAGGAGCCATGGAAGTTACTGCAGCCTCAGGGCTCCCTTAGCAGCTGGGGGCAGCTCTACTCATGCTCTGCTCACTTCAGAGTCCTTCCAATGGTGCCATGTGAAACGGCCTCCCCAGATACTCAGGCTGTACTGAGGGGGGTGATTTGCCCCCCTGTTAATTATTTCTGAATGTGGGCGGAGATGAGTGAGGTGCTGTAATCTGATTAGCTGTTCTTTGTTAATGAATTGTTGACAGGGCTGTTGCTTGGCTCAGTGAATAGAGCACTGGCCTGGCTGCTAGTCCCAGCTCTGCTGCTGCCCGGCTGGGTGGTCCTGGGCAATTCACGTTACCTCTTTGTGCCTCAGTTTCTCCACCTGTAAAATGGGGATAATGACATCGACTTCCTTTGTAAAGCATCTTGAGATCTACTGATGACAAGCCCATACAAGAGCTTGGTCTTCATTAAATTTTGAAAGAATTTCCATTTGTCATCTGTATGGGACAGGAGGGCAATCCACAGGCCAATACTAGTAAGACAGCTAGACTAAGGTGCCGGACCAGATAAAAGATCTTTGTTTCCTCTGTATTGTACAGTATGTATTGGTCACTTGACAGAAAACATTCATGAAATACTACAGCCTTGAGGAAAAGGAAACCGCAAAGTTATTGGATTGACCCTCAGACTGTATCGTCACAGGGCTTTCAACCCAAATTTACGAATCATGCTTAAGCATGTACTTAAAGTTTGGCTGTGGCCAAACTGGGAACTAGCAGATTTTAGGAGGCTAGCATAGATAGGGCAAACAGAGTTCAAAAGACATGCCCAGGTTGCAGCCTAGGCTAACATCTGATTTGGCCACTGTGACAATCTTTGGGTTCAACCAAGACCAGTAAGGGGTTGTGTTACTGCCTGCCCTGTAACTCTGGGTGCCTTCAATGTTATGCTGCTGTGGCTCACAGCCCTGGCACCAACAGCCATCCTACAACCATGGAGGTCACACCCTGGCTTCCATCGCCCAGTTACTTTTTGCAGGGGGACCCCCAACACCCTCCCATTACTGAATTTCCCCCAGACCATCTGCCCTGCAGTGTCCAGCCCTCTCCCGGAACACTCACAGAAGTTAAGTTTATTGCTCCTTTAAAGAGACAACACACTGCAGCTCATTAATTTAACTGGGGTTTGACAAACACTGTTATTTCAATCACAGCACTGAATTGCTTTACAGTAAAGGGAAAACAAATTTATTTAACAAAAGGACATAGATTTAAGTGATAGCAAGTATAAGGAATAAAGATAGAAAGGGTTACAAGCAAACAAAAGTAAAAATAGGCTTCTAAGACTAAAACTTAATTTCAGCAAGTTACAATCTTGGCCTAAGCAGGGTTCCCACCTACACTTGATTCCTAGAGACTCCAACCCCCTTGGTTGAAGAATCCAACTTTCTGTGATTTCAAGAGCTCTAACCCCTTGAATTCCTCAAGTGATGGACACCAAAATGGCTTTCTGTTTCTGCTTTTATCTCGGAAATTTCACTAACCCTGTTACAAAAAGCCAGAAGGTTTCCTGGGGTACAGTCTCCATCCCCAATTGAGGCTGTTAAATATTCATCTTTCCCCACTTCCTCTCCTGATGGCTTTGTTTACCTTGTATGTAAATGTGCTTTTCTGTGTCTTTGGTCACACCTTACCTAGCTTACATAGGAGACCCATTCAAGCCGGTAGAACCACATGCCTTTTTCTGAAACAAGCATGGCTTAGGCACTGCTTGCCAAATACATGTTAAGAACCCATTTTCAGCACATATCTATAAAGTCCTTTGTGGGTTTACCATACATCCATCATGCAATGATTTTCAGGACCAGAGTGTTACCAGCTGGTATACAATATCTTACA
Organism: Platysternon megacephalum; assembly: GCA_003942145.1. Lineage (NCBI taxonomy): Eukaryota > Metazoa > Chordata > Testudines > Platysternidae > Platysternon > Platysternon megacephalum. The sequence goes on from QXTE01000053.1 coordinate 3,047,040, forward strand.
TGGCACCTTTTAGATACAGCTTATGACAAGTGTGGTGAATATCAGGTTTGATAAGAGTTGCAGACACAGAATAATGAACCACCAGTGGACCTCTGTGTCAGAGCCACAAATACATGTAAAGTGTGCTAAATCACAGTTGTTAAATTTGGTGGAAAGATCTGAAGTTTCAATCCTGTTCTATAGCTTCCCAACCAAATTTGCTTTTTCTGTGGTTTGCATGATCACTTGTTAAACAAAGCCATAGCTATCTAGGAACACGTTGCTATGCTATTGCTGCTCGGAACTTCACAGTAACGACAATAACCAGGGCATTCTGAATCTAAGCAGCTCAACTTTTGTTTGATAAGCTTATGGGGCTTTTACATAGATATCTGATCTATTTTTTACATGTATTGCTGAGATTCTGTAATGTTCATTGTGAAAACTACATGTAGTGTATATAAGGTTTATAATTGTAAGGAAGAGACTGACATTATAATGAAATATTGAGGAAATTGGGAAAAAAAAACCCCAGTTAATTAGCATCACTATCTGTAGGCACAACTGAATACGGTCATTTTCTTGCTGTAGGAAAAGATTTACAAAAAACCCTTCACATTATACAAGGTTTTAAGATGCTCTATACAGGATTATGAGAACAATACAGTCTATTTTCAGCTCACCAAGAAGAGTGAATCAACAGCCTTTAAAAAACAGTCTTTCTGGTGATTCATCTACAGAACGCATGTGTTGGAGTAAACAGGGTGGATTTATATCATCTCCGCCCAACATGTAGCCGTTCTTTCTTGTAGATCTAAGTCCAGGTCCATCAAGACATCCAGACAGTCGATTAAGAGGCTGGAATCACAGGGGAACACACAAGAAAGACGTAAATACTATTCTACAGTGTAGCTACATGTACCGGGAGGCTAAATGAAATAACAATTAAATATATTTTGGAGAAGCTCCTTTATGTCAAGTTGAGCTATCGGTGCTTGCCAAAGGTTGGTTCTTTGGGTTAGATGCCACTTGCTATAGCTATAAGAGTTTTATCCACATTTATCAGAAAGCTCCTGTAGAATTTTCTGAAAACTTCTGGGTATATTGTTGGAAGCGGAAACCTTGTGGCCAACAGCTTCTGCTTTCAATCTTTCAGGTCTAATGGGTTCTGCAAATCAATATTTTTTTCTTCATAAGTTGATAGTGCAGTATATGATTGCACTGAATGTTATGCTACATATCAAGTGAGAACTCAAGTTTGAGCAAAGTACAACAGCTTGTATTGCAGGAATTGTCCTAAAACAGGTAACTGTCACTTAATCCTGTTAAGAGGCCTGTGTTATATAGGAAAGAACTAGCTGGAGGAATAATATGTTATCTGAGAACAGTGCTGATATTCACACTCTAAAGGATACTCCCATGTTTGGCTTAATGTGGTGCATTCAAAGTTTGAGTAGAATAAACACAATGCGGGTTGCATTTTGCCTTGCAAATCATCATTCAAGACCATTCAACAGGACTGAGACCTTGAGGCCATTAATATAATTTAGAACCAAAAAGCTGTATATTTGGTAGGAAAACAATTTGTGCACTAACAAATATCTGGGGGCTGATCCACCTCTGACTTACATCAGTGCACAACAGAAATAACTCAACTGAAGTCAACAGGGTTACATGGGTGTCACCCTGGTGAGAGGAGACTTGAGCCCCCTGGTGTTAGTTCATGTTCCCTCTCCCACATTTCTCTTTCTTTCTCTCTCTCTCTCTGGACTGTATTTGGTAGAGAACCAATTACCATACAAGGTTATGCTGATAAATAAAATGGACTGAATTATGATAGATAACAGCATATATCTTTGCAAAATACTTCTAATGACTCAGATGGCTGGATACTTACTGCCCTGAAGCATGAATTGTGTCAAAGCAAGAAGACACTGAAAAGAGTATGTCATAGTGAAGCTCTTGAAGCAGTAATTTTGACTTCAGGGAAATCTACAAGTAGTACAGATGCCACAGAAACAATGCCACACAAACAAACAAACTGATATGCTACACCTCTACCTCGATATAACGCTGTCCTCGGGAGCCAAAAAATCTTACCGCGTTATAGGTGAAACCGCGTTATATCGAACTTGCTTTGATCCACCGGAGTGTGCAGCTCCGCCCCCCTGAGCACTGCTTTACCGCGTTATATCCGAATTCGTGTTATATCGAGGTAGAGGTGTACTTACAATGAAAAAGTAGGAATAAAGCCCGAATTGCAATTTTTTAATTAAAATGGCCATTTCATGCACAACTACATCGTCTTCCTTTTTGCAAAATAGTTATTTAGGAAATACACCGCTACCTTGATATAACGCGACCCGATATAACACGAATTCGGATATAACGCGGTAAAGCAGTGCTCGCGGGGGGGGGGGGGGGGGGNTGGACTAACTTTATTTTCATTCCATTTGCCTTACCACTGTTCTTCATGGGTCTTTTTGTCTATTGAGCCTGTTAGCCATTTGGGGCAGGGACTCATCTTATTATTTACCTATAGCACATACCATTGTTGTAGTATTTGAGTACCTAGCACACCCGGGGGTGCTATATAAGTAACAATAAATTTTGCAGATTTGGGGCTGGACTGTGCATGCCCCTTTGCATATGACCAGGTAAGAAAGCTGTAACAGGAAGACTTTCCTGTTCCTTGTGCCTTTGAGAAGGGTCTGGGTGCAATCTGGTCCTTGAGTTTGGCACTGAACTTTCCTAAAGAGGGCAGGAAGGGCAAGAAAGGGAATCCAGTGATTAGGGCACTTGCCTAGTCTGCAGGACTATGCCCTTGGGGAAAGCATCTATTAATCCCCTGCTGTCTTCAATAAGCAGCTCCACCTACTCACAAATAAAGAAATAGATATTCCAGATATTCAAATTCTGGACACAGCCATTCAGTCATGAGCCAGCCTGGGCTCAGATTGTTCAATCCTTAACAACACCCTCATACTAATACAAATGTTCCCCATTGCTACCTTCAGTGGTTCATGCATGCTTCTAACAGCATCCACCTCTATACTGCACACATTGGGTGAAATCCTGACCCGAATGAAGTCAATGGGAATTTTGCCATTCACTTCAGGTGGATCAGGATTTTACCCATTGTAAGTTTGGATGTCATACTACTACATTGTTTAGTACAGCTACATACCTATCTCATAAGAACAAATAAATATGCATGTTCTTGTTGGCTACCTTATTATATAATGTTACAGAATACAATATATTGAGTAGTTTGCATTATGATATATAAACTTATGTGAAATGACAATGAAAGATGGATGTGTAAAGTTACTAAACAGATACCTTAGTAGAGGACTTGGTGAGAGATGATAAAACTTTATATTATGTGCTTTGAAATGTTTTTCATAGTGGTCACAACTACCACTCCAACAGGATATACTCTGACTAATTCTCGGCACTTCTACAGCACCTTCAAGCTGAGGAACTGAATGGACTTCACAGACATTAAGGGCCAGATTCTAATACCCTTATTCAATGAGTCCCATTGACTTCAAGAACTAATTAATTAATACTAACTAGACTCCTATTAGGAATGTATTACACCATTCCCACTTTGCAAACAGGCAAATTACAGCAGAAAGTGAGTTGAGGTCACACTGGAAATCAGTGGCAGAGCTGGGAGTAGTACTAAGGTCTCATGACTTCCAGACTTGTGTCTTAACCATCCTTTCTGAAAGGCTTGGGAGACTTTCCTGCTAGCCTCTGGTTCTCTTTACAGCTAGAAGGGAAAGGCCTAGAGTTTGTTCCCGTAGGTAAAGTGGTGTGTCCTTTACCCCACTCTGCAGTGCTGCTGTTTCCATGTTGTAGAAAACTGTAATTCCTGTGGTAGAATATTATCAGACTTCCTAAATACACGAGCATCACAGTTGCACAGGCACCAACCATTGAGAAATGTTATGTCTCACATGCATCCACTTTTACTTTTTGCACCATATGTTTGACTTCTGCCTAATCTCCAACAAGTTATTCGCTCCCTCTGTTGCTCACACAGAAGCAGCTGTAGTGCTCTACTTTACTAAGCATTAAGGGATGGAGACCGAAGGGAAACGACCCAGTGTAGCGTAATCAAATTCAGAGCAAAACACTACATCACAATTCATGAGTAAGGCTACGATTTAGTCACGGGTATTTTTAGTAAAAGTCATGGAAGGTCACGGGCAATAAACAAAAATTCACTGCCCCTGACCTGTCCATGACTTTTACTAAAAATACCTGTGATTAAATCTTGGGGTGGTTGCTGGGGGGGAGCACCCGGGGCCAGCGGCACCAGCCGCCGGGGGCCAGGGACCGTAGTTGCACCAGCCCACTGGGGACCACTGTTGGGGCCGTGGACCGGAGCTGCTCCAGCCACCCCAGGACGGCTGCCAGGGTCCGCAGGAGCAGTGGCTGGTGTGGCAGTCCCCAGGGCCACACCAGCAGTGGTTGGTGTGGCTGTCCTGGGGGCCACCTGAGCACCTGGCTCTGGGGTCAGCCACACTGGCCCCTGCAGAAGTCACAGAGGGTGCGGAAAGTCACAGAATCGGTGACTTCCGCGACCTCCGTGACAGACACGGAGCTCTATTCATGAGATTATGATGAAAGGGCATTTGGAGTAGCTCTTGATGCAGTTATAAACATGGGACATAGTGTAACTTCCATTGGTGCAGCTGGGGACCAAAACTGCTGAAAACCCATGCAAAGTATGTCACAGGGTGCCATGCAAAAGGGAAAGGCCACTACAGGATGGAACCTTCCTCCTCTGCTGATCTGCCTATGGACACAGATGGGGCTACAGGGTGCAAGCTGAGCTTCATGTGACCTGGAGCAGAATAGGGGACAAATATCACTGTAGTATGTTCCCCTCTCAGGGCAGCATAAATTAGGCTGCAATTTGCATGGTAAGTTACTCCTGTTCTGAAGAGTAGTAACTCCATCAATGTGGCTAAGAAACCCTGCAGAGGGGACTTATGCAGCAGGGGCTTGTGTGGAGATGGCTAAGCGATGGCAACTGCAGCAGGGACAGGACCTATGTTGCTTGGTCCTTGTGTAGTGTGGACATGGCAAGATCCTCAGGCAATGGCTCTGTTTATTCCATATACATAATGTTTCTGTTCGTGTGAGATCAGAAGAATAACTACTGTTGTTTTGGCCTCTGAACATTCCCCTTTGTGAAAGGCTAATAGATCTCTCGAATTAGGCAACATGAGGCCTGGTCAGTTCTTGGATGAGAGACTTCTCAGGGACACCTCTATCAAAGTTGCCTAAAAGCCAGGGGCGGCTCTATGTTTTTTGCCGCCCCAAGCACGGCAGTCAGGCGGCCTTCGGCGGCGTTTCTGCGGGTGATCTGCCGGTCTTGTGGCTTTGGCGTACCTGCCGCCGAATTGCCGCCGAAGCTGTGGGACCGGTGGACTTCCCGCAGGCATGCCACCGAAGGCTGCCTGACTGCCGCCCTCAAGGCAACCGGCACGCCGCCCGCCGTGGCTTGCTGCCCCAGGCACGCGCTTGCTGCGCTGGTGCCTGGAGCCGCCCCTGCTAAAAGCAGTACTGCCCTGCAAAGGAATTATCTTGAGTTCCTTGGTGATTTGGTATGTGGCACTCTTCCATCTGACACAGTGATAAACTAATGCCCCAACCAGGGTGCAGTTTACAGTGGGAAATGTTATCCTTTGCATGAGACATAAGGTCTTGATCATTGTCTATCTAAAACTACATATTTCAAGCTGTTTGAGGCAAAGCCCAGGCTTTCACGTGTGTTTGTACAGCACCTTGCACCATGGAGCACTGATCTTAATTTGTGCCTTTGGGCACTACTGTAATATACCTATTTAATTAAAATAATAGCAACAACTTTAAATACTTCTGCAGTTTCAACTGAAGATTTCATTCTTCCTGTCCCACTTGCTTCCTGATTTTAAGCTGCTGTTGTGTTTCTCCCCACAGATGGATGTATTTCAATGGCAAGCAAAGGGATTCCAATTTACAATTTGTTAAACTTTGGGGAATAAAATGTGCTATATAAATGCAAGATCAAATTTTATTTCCTCAGATAATCTCTTTATTTTTAAAGCATTTTTCATAGTATCTGGTGTATCTTAAAGAGCTTCCAAAAGTTCAATGACAAAAAAAATCATATATCTATATATATTATAGCTAGACAGTAAAGTGCAAACATGAATCAAACATCTTAAAATAGCAAATCTAGCTGTAAAACCCAATGAGAAAGGAGCAGATTTAACAATCTCTGGCAGAAAATTTCATAACCCAGGAGGCAAAATGTCAAAGTACTTTGTCAAAATGATTGTGTTTAGTGTTTACATGAAGAACAGCATTAATCAATCAAAAATGTCTTGGATTGCAGTGACATAAAACGTTCAGCCAGATGGTATTGGTGAGGGAATCAGGAAATCTCTCTTCTCTAAATGCTCATACTCAACCATATTTATTTTCTTCCTCATAGTTTTTCTGTGGTTTCCATTATCACTCATTACATAGGCAACAAAGCTATCTAGGGACTTCATTGCTGGCTCTATGATGCACACTAGTTACTCAGAACTTCAGAGCAACAGCAGAGCCTGAACACAGCTTCACAAGCACAGAACCCTACTGACTGACCTACAGGAGAACCATAGCTGACATCTAGCAGTAAAAAGCTTATGACATACTGATGAATAGTTCTGATTCTCTCCAGCAGCTGTTGGTGGCATAGTCTATTTGTGTGTGTGTATACACTAACCCATCACTGCATTATATTGCACAATGCATACAGGTACCCAGGAGTGCCATTTCAGAAAAATTTGGGAGAGGAGGGCAAAGTTGTGTCAACATGTAGAACATTATATGTAATTATATTCTATCCATCAAAGCCAGAGGAGGGGAGTGGCAGACATAATGGAGCATATAGACTTATGAAAAGTAGGGGGTGCGGGTAAACCAAGGTCAGGGGAAGACAATTGTCCCATTGCTAAGACTACAATTATGTCACGGAGGTCATGGAATCCGTGACTTCCAGACACCTGTGTGACATTTTCTGCCCCGGGCTGGAGCTGTCAGCAGGCATCCCCATAGCTCTCAGCCGCTGCTGGCGGCAGGCCCGCAGCAGCTCCTAGCCACCGGGCAGCAGGGAGACCCCGGAGCTCCCAGCCGCCAAGGAGACCCCACAGCAGCTCAGCTGCCACGGGGGGCAAGGGGACCCCGCAGTGGCTCAGCCGCCGTGGACAACGAGGGGACCCCACAGCTGCCTACCTGCAGCAGAAGCCCTTCCCCAGCAGCTCAGCCACCGCGGGCTGCAGGGGGACCGAAGAGCCATCAGCCGCTATGGGGCTGGACACTCCTCCCTCCACATTTTGTCAGGGATATTTTTAGTAAAAATCATGGACAGGTCATGGGCTTCCGTGAATTTTTGTTTATTGCCCGTGACTTGTCCGTGATTTTTACTAAAAATATCTGTGACAAAATCTGAGCCTTACCCATAGCAAATGATGTCCCTGCATTGTGTGGCTCTCCCTCCTCTAGTAATCAATACAGTACATAAACATAAGAATGGCCATACTGGGTCAGGCCAAAGGTCCATCTAGCCCAGTATCCTGTCTACTGACAGTGGCCAATGCCAGGTGCCCTAGAGGGAATGAACAGAACAGGTAATCAACAAGTGATCCATCCCATTGCCAGCTTTTGGCAAACAGAAGCTAACACCATCCCTGCCCATCCTGGCTAATAGCCATTGATGAACCTATCCTCCATGAACTTATCTAGTTCTTGTGTGAACCCTGTTATAGTCTTGGCCTTTACAACATCCTCTGGCAAAGAGTTCCACAGGTTGACTGTGCGTTGTATGAAGAAATACTTCCTTTTGTTTGTTTTAAATCTGCTGCCTATTCATTTCATTTGGTGACCCCTAGTTCTTGTGTTCTGAGAAGGAGTAAATAACACTTCCTAATTTACTTTCTCCACACTAGTCATGATTTTAGAGACCTCTATCAGATCCCCCCTTTAGTCGTCTCTTTTCCAAGCTGAAAAGTCCCAATCTTATTAATCTCGCCTCATATGGAAGCCGTTCCATACCCCTAATCATTTTTGTTGCCCTTTTCTGAACCTTTTCCAATTCCAATATAACTTTTTTTGAGATGGGGCGACCACATCCACACACAGTATTCAAGATGTGGGCATACCATAGTTTTATATAGAGGCAATATGATATTTTCTCTCTTATTATCTATCTCTTAATGATTCCCAATATTCTGTTCGCTTTTTTGACTGCTCATTGAGTGGATGTTTTCAGAGAACTATCCATAATGACTGCAAGATCTCTTTCTTGAGTGGTAAGAGCTAATTTAGACCCCCTCATTTTATCTGTGTAGTTGGGATTATGTTTTCCAATGTGCATTACTTTGCATTTCTCAACATTGAATTTCATCTTCCATTTAGTTGCCCAGTTTTGTGAGATCCCTTTGTAGCTCTTTGCAGTCTGCTTTGGACTTAACTATTCTGAGTAGTTTTGTATCATCTGCAAATTTTGCCACTTATGTTTACCCCTTTTTCCAGATCATTTATGAATATGTTGAACAGTACTGGTCCCAGTACAGACCCCTGGGGGACACCACTATTTACCTCTCTCCATATTTTAGCTAGTAAGATATTCAGACCCCCAAACCATTAAGGGCTTATAAAAAAGACTCTTGCAAGGGGAAGAATGGTGCAGTAGCCAGGGTACTAGCCTGTAACTCAGAAGACAGGGGTTCAATTCTCTGCTAGTCTCAGAGCTTCAGAGGCCTTTAGGTGCTTAATTTCCATTGAAGTCAGTGGGAGTTAGGCACCTAAATCCCTTTGAGGATCTGAGCCACAGTATCCCATCTGTCAAATAGGAATAACAGTACTTCCCTACCTTACAAGGAAGTTATGAGGTGATACCATAGTAACAGGGGCCCTATAAGTACCTAAAATGGACACGACTTCAAGACTGTGGAAAACAAAAGGTGTTAGATACTCTTTTTGCTGCTCTCCAAACAAACTCGTAATAACAAGATGTTGTCAGGGCTTCAAGAAAATTATTTCATCCATCAAATTTCCTAAGTTGTGGAGCTGTTCCAAATGCCCTGCACCCCTTGTGCAGTATTTAGCCCACAAAATATTTCAAAGATCCTGTAGAAAGTGTATGTCCTAATGATGCATTTGTCAAGTAGGAAGCCCTCATCCTTCTTAAATCTTCGTTGACTTCAGTGGGCATGACATCAGGAAATGTGAGCTGAAAGCATCATCTCCATCTTTAATCAGTGACGATAGAGGCATGGCAAGACCATCCCAAAGACATTGGATGAGGTTGTACGTTAGCTAGCCAGGTTTTTATTGCAAGAACTCAAACCTCAGCTTTAATTATACTTCTTCTTTGCACTTCTATAGAGGCCTTAAAATTCCACCTCTCCTCCAGTTGATTTCAGGGTGTAATTCATGGAATGACATTGATTTCCTGAAAAATGACTCTTCCCTTCTTGCAGAACATGTGGAGCTGAAAGAACCATAGTACCTGCCACTTCAGGATGTCAACATTCTATACAAAGATGGGTATCATCGGTTTACAGCTGCGGAGAAACTGAAGTACTGAATGGTTAAATAATAATAATACCTAGCTCTTATATAGAGCACTTTTCATCCATAGGTCTAAAAGCGACTTACAAAGGAAGTTAGTATCATTACCTCAATTTTACAGATTGGGAAACTGAGGCACCAATGACTTGCTCAAAGTCACATAGCCCTCACTGGGAGTTTTGTCTTAGAAAGGAGTGAATAAAGAGTGCAGGATTTGGCCCTGTTGGTACAGTTTCCTCCCAGATTGAGGGATAAATAGTCTTTAATGTGGACAGGATGTGCCCATATCATATTAAGCCAAATATGATGAGTGCATATTCTATAAAAGCATAATCAAAAAAGCTATCATCACAAGGATTTTTTTTTCTACAAAACACTCCATTTTTTAAAAACCATAGTAGAACTAAATACCATTTTGGGGAAAAAAATCCAGAAAATTTGTACCCGTTATTTAATTTTCCAGTGAGAATGGCCAAAGCACAAAACTATGACAAGAATTCCTGCAGCTGTTATAAAAATAGTTTCTGTAAGCAGAGGTAACCATAACACTACAAAAGAAGGCAACACAGCGCTTCAAACAGGAATCTGAATTGCCTTAAAAAGTTCTAGATATGAGAAGATCCCTCCTTAGGGCCCTGATCCCAAGCCCATTGAAAAGAATGGAATGAATCCCATTGACTTCAAAGGGTTTGGATCAGGCTCTAGATAAATCTAAGGTAAGATGCAAGCTTGCTTTCAATACAGATATAAAATGCTTTTGTATTTGATGATCACGCTTCATATGCTTGGCCTCCTGCCTAATGGGATCTTTTCCCCATTACGTTTTACACATGGCCTTTTGATAATGTAATTAAAATGAAAACTGCAAGTCAGCATTACATTGATTTGAATTCGCTGAAGGGAACTTCAACAAAACAGCCCCCCTGACTATAACAAGTAGAGAGAGTCTGGAGCTTGGGGGCGACAGTGCTCGGAAAATTGAGTTTGGGGCTTGCTTACTAATTTTTATCAGAATATAATCCTCACAAACCAGACTTGACCACCTTTACTCACATTGTGTAGTACAGTGCTCCATGAGTAAACTCGGGGAGAGAGGCAAGTTTTAAAACAGAGGTTGCCAAATAAAGAATAAAACTTCAGCAAATGGCAATTTTAGCCTTGTATTTTCATTTGGTACAGTATGTTACTTCATTTTAAATCTTTCTAGGCTTCTATGGAAGTCCTCATCTCTCCAAATCGGTGCAGCTACTTAGAGTAATAATTAGTACACCTCAGTGCACTGCCTAAGAGCATTCGACTCTATCAGAATGTACTCTCGTACTGTGCTATACATGGACTTAATATTTATTATGCATCTCCTAGTAAAGCTGCTTTGCCCCAACTGCTAGCTGTTTTATTGATTTTAGTGCTGGCACCGTACGATTTAAAATTACCAGCTACATCTAGAGCCAGAGCTAAATGCAAGAGACTAATTCAGCTACTATACAAACAATAAGTAACCAGCAATGAAACTTCTGGGCAAGGCAAGGCATGAAAGAATGAAATAGTTATTCAAATCCATCAAAATGAGATGAAAATTGCTATGCCTCTAAATAGCAATCTGCCTGCTGTTTGAAGAGAAAGGGCTCATTCCTGCTCTCGGGGAGGCAGGGATATTATATGTGGCTACTGGCAGTTATACATCACTGTCTGTCTTATGACTCATCTATATCACATGCCTGCCTAGTGCTGTGGCTAATTTTTACAAGTTATGCAGCACTGGCACATGCACCCACATAGCCAGGTGCAGCATGGAGCTCAGAAATTAGAAAGTGTAGCTCCATGAATAGCAGCCTCCAGAAGTTCCTCTCTTCTTCAGCACCCTAGTACAATAGCTAGATCTGGATATCTTACTTACAAAGCTTTATTTACCTTCCCAATCTTTATGTAGCTTTTTTGTTAATAAGAACAGTTGGTGATTTATTTATTTATTTTTGTCTTGCCAGTGCAGGTAGGAGGGATGCCATGCTTCCTAAGGGAAACCGGGACCAGACTTGTTTAGCCACATCCAATCAGTACATATCCCACACTTCGAATCATACCTAATCCTTACAATTACAGGCAGGGAATTATCTGGACACATCTCAAATTCATCTTTGGAATCACTCTGCTACTCATTAATCTGTTACTAAAACATCTGCCTATCCATTCCTGATCACTTCCTGGGCTTTAATCCTTTCCACCCTGCTTACCTCCTCTCGGCCACTGGCACAGAAAGGAGGAGAAACAGCTTCCTATCAAGTACTTTGGAGTGTACATTGGTCAGTTTAATCATCTTTCTTTCGAAGACAAAAATATGCAGAAACTGCTCCTGGAGGAATAACCATTGCTCATTTACCAGAGGTACAGAACCAGTGGATCAGTTTACTATTAGTTTAGTAACTTGCACAGCCCCGATGGCAAATATTGGACTATAGTGCAATTAATCCCTGTAGATTAGATGGCTATCAGTATAGTATCATTTGGTCAATACGTCTTTGTAGCATGACAAACCACAACGAACCAATAAAATGACATGTCCATTAAATACTAGGGATGGCTTGAATCCAAACCCACATATTTTGCAGTTTGGGCCCATTTCTATTAAATACCAGATCTAGATTCTGAAAAACCCAGTTTTGATAGGCAGCTGAAGCTTGGGTAGCAGAACTCTTACCATTCTTAGGGTGTTCTTCATAAAGTAAAAAAAGGAAGCATAGTCCAGGGTGCAAGCTGGAGACCTAGGTTCAATTCCCTGCTCCTCCACAGACTCCTTGTGTGAGCTTCGGAAAGCCACTTGTTCTCTCGGTGTGTGGTAAAACCACTTCCCTACCCCATAGAGGTGTTAGGAGGATAAACATATTGAGGACTGTTACTATGGCAATGGGGGCCGTATAACTACAACTGACAGAAGTAAACCACTTCTTTTGTCTTGTCTATACTGTACCCAGCATCATGGTGTTTGAGCATCTTGTCTCTCTTAAAAGCAAGCATATTCGCACTCACTATCATGACCACCTATCTTCTTGTTATATCCCTTTGCTTTCTTCTAAAGACTACTTACTGTGGGAGGGGCAAAGGACCCACATTCAACACTGATGTTCAAGCTTCCCCCTGCAGGAGCCTTAGGCAGTAAATAAGAGCAGAATTTTATTTCAGACATGTTAGGAAGGTGAGTGGACAGTAGAAAAGATGGTGAGAACCAAACTTCTGGACCCTGGTGCCACAGAAAACAATGCTAATGTGCAGTGGGATCTTTGGACCTGGTTTTTAGAAGCATGGAACTCACAAATCCCACTGACTTCCTCTGAAGCTGCGGGTGCTCAGAGCTTCTGAAAATTGGGCCCTTCCATCATGAAAATCCATCATGTGTCCTATTCCTCATTGCCAAGAATGGACATTTTGAGAACAGAAGCTGGCATTTTCAAAGTGGTCTAAGAGTGGCTTTCAATGGGAGTTGGGCACTCAAACTTCTTAGTTCCCACTGAATGTTCCAGTCAGACGCTTGTAGGACATCAGAAGTATAGCACTATCAGAAATAACAAAGAGTACACTAGCTGGTTTCCTGTCCTCTTCTATGAAACCAACCAGCTGCTGAGTGCCAGGTACGTCTACACTTACAGTAGTGTGTAGAGTACAGACATTGCCCACCCAGCCAGCATGGGTATAAACAGAAGTGCAGATGGTGAGGCAAGTAGAATAAAGTGCCCTACATGCCTGAACCCTAGGGTATATATCCTACATGGGCTCTCTACATGCCCAAGCAGTGCCTCCCATGTCTACATTGCTATTTTTAGCAGTATAGTGTCTTTCTGCCTCCTCGCAGCCGGAGCCTTTCCCTGCACAGCCTTTCCTCCAGCAAAGGGGAAAGGCTCCGGTAGCAGGGAGGCAACAGAGAACAGCTCCGGCAGCAGGGAGGCAGTGGGGAAAGGCTCTGGCAGCTCCACGTTGCCAGAGCCAGTTGCCAGTGCCTTTCATTGCAGCTTGTAGCCACACACTACAATGACAAGTGTGGACACAGCCTGTCTTTCACTGAGGTGTGTAGCTACTGTGGAATGTCTGTACTCTACACACCACCTTAAGTGTAAACACAGTAGATCCTGCCTTTTCCATACTTAATGTACCATGTAAACTGCACAGCTCCTGCTTAAGCTGCATGTTTGGAGAACTGTATATTCTGCTGTTAAAGCACTAATCCTGCTGCATAGATGTCACTGAAATATCATCATGAACTATTGAGTACATAGACATTAAGGCCATGTCTACACGTACAGTGCTGCACTGGTGCAGCTGTACCAATACACTGCTGCAGCGCGTCTGGTGAAGACGCTTTATGGCGACGAGAGAGAGCTCTCCTGTCAGCGTTAAAAAACCACCCCTGAGAGCGGCATAAGCTATGGTGGCAGGAGAAACTCTCCCGTCAACATCGCGCTGTGCACACCAGCACTTATGTGGGTGTAACTTATGTCGCTCAGGGGGGTTGAATATTCACACCCCTGAGCGACATAAATTTTGCCGACATACGCAGTAGTGTAGACATAGACTTAGTTCTGGCTCTAGTTCTGGGTAACTAGTCATGAGAAACATGCATATGAACGAAATCCTAGAAGGCATCCTGTCCTGTAAGTCTGTGTGTTGGTTTAATTAGCATCCTGATGTGATATCTGTGTGGCATTTGTACCAGTGTTTTGTAATATAGCATATACTTGCTATACTTCTTAGGGAAACTGGCAAACAAGGCATTTCCCTTAACTGTTTGTTGTTTTTCTTTGAGGCTGAATATTTTAATTTAAATGTCACTTTCAAATGCAGTAGATGCTTCACTGCATTCAGAGTGCATTCATGCATTGGTTATTAAAACAAGAAATTCAATGCTTAACTACTGCTTAGTGCTTTTATTTACTTAATATTCAGCGGGCTTAGTGTGTGCTTAGGGATATAGCTTTTGATAATAATAGTAATAATAATAATAAAGTCTATAGACTTTAGTGCAGATATGTAAGTATCTGATTCAGCTGATTTCCAGAACTTTTACAAGGTTACCACAAGTCTGCGTGTGTCCGGATAAAGCCCATCAACAGCAGAGGTAGAACCTGGGTTCACCAATCAAAATTCTTAACTTATAAACTCTTTTGGGCAGGGATGACATCTTCACATCTTTTTGTTTGATATTTAGCACAATGGGACCCCAAATGATCAGGCTGTTGCTGTAATATAAATATTACATAAATGACTATAGTAATTAACTACAGTTAGGATCTTTCAAAAATCAAGAATGCCTAGTGCCTGTGAGTTAAAGTTACCTTCAATGTTGCTAGTCAGCCAGATCCAGCACAGTTTAGCTTGGGAAGGGGCAAGGAGGACTGTTTATTCAGGGGAGGGCAGAAGGAGTTGTTTTGTTCTTAGCTGTTTGAACTTTATATACCCCCAAAGAGATGAACTTTTGCTTTGGCCAGAAGGTCAAAGCCTCAAGTCACCCTACCAACCCAGGAAGACCATTCCAGTGGTGAAACTGAGGGACAGATTGAATCTGGGCAAGACAACCCTTCTCTAGGACATCAGCACAACTCTTTGGCAGCAGACCACAAAACACTGGATGTTGCATGTAAAGTCAGGACAGACTGGTGGGGTCATTGTCATTTAAAAAACCCCCCAGATATTAAAGGCCCAAATAATCAGAACCAACCTCCAAGTCAAACACATTTTTTAAAGCACATAGGCCCCAGTACTTAAAAGCACTAAGCGTCTTTTACAAGGTTCTGAATGTCCTCAATTCCATTGACTCCAATGGGAGTTACGTGCAGTGTTCCCTCTAATTTTTCCCACCCATATGCGGAATGAATTTTGTTATGTGCATCACCTCCATATTGGTGCACATAACAAAATTCATGTGGCGGGGTGAGGCAGAGGGGTTCGGAGTGTGGGAGGGGGCTTAGGGTTTGGGTTCAGGGGGGGTGAGGGCTCCATCTGGGGGTGCGAGCTCTGGGGTGGGGCTGGGGATGAGGGGCTTGGGGTGCAGGAGGGGGCTCCGGGCTGGGGCAGGGAGTTGGGGTGTGGGAGGGGGTGATGACTCTGTCTGGGGGTGCAGACTCTGGGGTTGGGCCGGGGATGAGGGGTTTGGGGTGCAGGCTGTCCCGGGGCTGTGACGGGGAGAGAGAACTCCCCCCAGCAGCACCTGGGCTGGGGGGGTGGGAGGTGCCTCTCCCCGCTGCGGCAAGTCCGGGGCTGGGTTGGGACTGCGGGAGGGGCGCCTCTCCCCCAGCTGCAGCAGGTCCGTGGCTGGGCTGGGCTCTCCCTACTGCAGCCCTGAGCACCTGTGTGGCGCTTAATAGGCCGCTGCGCAGCTTAGAGGGAACTTAGGTAGAGTGACCAGACAGCAAATGTGAAAAATCGGGACGAGGGGGGGGGGGGGGTGTAATAGGAGCCTATACAAGAAAAAGACCCACAAATCAGGACTGTCCCTATAAAATCAGGACATTTGGTCCCCCTAAACTTAGGTCACATGTGTTCAGCACTTCATCAAATCAGAACCTTAGGGCCACTGAAGTCAAAGGCAGTTTTTCTAGATCAAGGCCTCATTTGGACAGCAAACGTTTTGCACACAAACTCAGATGTGGGTGTTCAAACTAGCTCATTAGATCCCTAGCTCCATGCTTCATAGGTGCAAACAAAGGGCCTGTTCTTGCAAGCCATTCTCCTTTGAACATTACAATTGCCTTCAACAGGACTAGCACATGAGGAGGGCTATATGTGTGAGTAGAGGGTGGCAGGATCAGGCCCACAATTTGTACATCAACAACTGAGTTCCACGCATGAAAAAATGTAGGTGCCAAATAAACATTTGGTTCACAGATTTCCAGGCCAGAGTGAGGCCTTCGTTCTTGAACATATGGATCTTGGAATTTGGAAGAAGCTCCTGATCAGATTTAAAATCATTTTAAAAGCAGGTCAAATCTGGGGCCTAAACTTCTAGACAATAAGCACAATCCTGTTCCCACTGTAGTAACTGACAGAAGTCCAGTTGATTTCAGTGGAAATAGGACTGAGCTCAGTTATAACGTAGAGTGAAATCCTGCTCCATACTACTCTTGCAAGTATTATTTTGTAGGGGTCTCTTACTGTCCCTTACTACGTATCAGATAAATACATGCATATCCAAATTAGATCCATTTTAATATATAACTCTCTAGCATGAACAAGAAATATCAGAGTATATAGTATACATAATTAAAAAGTTAGTATATTATTTGTGAATAATAACTGCACCAGTGTATCTAAAATACAGTGGCATATCCCTGTACATAGAAGAGGAAATAACTGCCAAATCTCAGGAAACATGGTATACGGCTATTGTTGGTCAATGACCCACCCCCCCTTTAGTCTCTAGCAACCAGAAAGTCTATGATTAATCTCAAACAAAGCTTATCTTCAAAACAAGCCAATGAGTTCAACCAAACATTTACTCCTGGAAATACTTTAGCTTCCCCACTCCTCTCCTGTATCCCCTGGAGAAATACTGAACTCAGCAAACAAAAGAAACAAACCCCTTTCAATATTTTATTGTTTGTCTTCATTTTCAGCAGGTAACTAGTTGCTCAGATCTTAATGTTATTACATGGCATCAACATTAGGAATGGAGAAGTGGGTACCTTAGTTTGAAAGCTCATCATTTGAATTCACAGAGGAAGCATGAAATTACAACAATTCTGGTAAAAATCAATCCTAAATGCTCTATGGTGCTTTTCTACACACATCTCCATTATGCAGTATTAGCAATTTCTTTGCAGAATCCTCATGTGGCAGCGGTAATAGCTCCTATCTCATTTTCATATTTTTATATTATACATGGGGCTGGTAGCACCACCTATTATTAAGGTCACCCAACACTTCCCATTACAAGACCGCATTTTCAGTTGCTTATAACTTCAACAAACTTTAACCATTTGGGCTGAAATTCTACATGCTGGGTGTCTGCTTTGGACTGAATTCCTCTAGAAGATTTCATCCAAAATGGTTCAGCTATGTCTGAGAACGAGGCTACAGAAAAATACATTGGTTGGTCCATGTTACAAAATCCTGTTCTTTGTACTGTTCTAGCTCCTGCCAGGCTTTAGAGTAGGGACATGATTTTGGAAGAGAGGTGGCCTCTGTATCAGGAATGTATCTTTTGCTGTCCCTGTGCTGGTCGGGCTTAGAGCAGGGACCCCGACTCTCCTGTGTTCTTAATGGCACTCCTTCCCAACCCTTTTGGGCCGAGGTAGAGTGGAGGAGGATATGGCTTGTTTCAAATGCAGAGGGGACAAAAGCCAGACCTGCAGGAGTGGTGTGTGGAGACGGAGTAGACTGGGACAAGAAGCCTAGTGAGGACTGGGACTAGCTGGCCAAAGACTGGGAGCCAGGAAAAGAAACAAGATGGGAATGGCAAAAGCAGTAGATGGGCGGAAACTGATACTGGATGAGGAGCCAGGGGCCATGGGGAGAAGAGACACTTGCTAGGAAAGGAGCCAGGAACTGGCAACCTATGGGTTGGGTGAGAACTGGCAGTGACTGGGCAAAGAGACTGGAGCAGGAGACAGAGTGGGAGGGCAGGACACTGACCTTTTACAAGGAGCCCAGGGAGGGAGATTGGGAATGGGAACATGGGTGAGGGAGAGAGGGGGTTACAGCAGGCCTAGGTAAAGAAGAGATTGCTAGACATGGGGGAACTGGGACTGGCTGAGCAAGGAGACTGGGACCAGAAGAGAAGACTGAGGAGTGGAAACTGGGACTGAGGTGAGGAGAATGGGACTGAGATGAAGACTCATGTTGGACAAGGTGTTTGTTGTTGAATGTAAAATTGTGATGGGTGAGGATGAAATGGATGAGTTTGGCGATGTGTTTGGGGTGAATATCTGAGTGTTGTCCATTGCCTTGTACATATTTGACACACGCAGCTATGCCGTCATTTTGAGGGATGCTGGTGGATAGGGAGATGACACCTGTGGTGGCAAGGATGGTGTTTTGAGGGAGATTGTTCATGTTGCAGAGTTTGTGGAGGAAGTCGGTTGGGTCCTGGAGGAAGCTGGGCCTTTGTGTGGTGAGTGGTTTGAGGATGGTTTCTATGAGTCCAATAAAAGATATTACCTCACCCACCTTGTCTCTCCTGGGACTGACACAGCTACAACAACACTGCATAGCCTATTGCTGCTGTCACTTGCTCCATTAGCTTATGTGTGGTGGCTCTGAAGTTTTCCACTCTGCTGAGGACCCATGTGGGTGTCAATACAATGCCACATGATGGAATTTCTGTTTTTTCATTTTGCTTTTGTAAAAAGCACAGAATTTTCACAGAAAGAAATATGTTAAAAGCATATTACGGTTGCAAATTCACTCAAAAGTTAGGAAATTCTAAAATTAAGGTTGCCTGTTAAACCTTAGCATGGCCCCCTTGTACCTATGCATTATGATATATTCTTTAACTACATGATCACACTGTTTCCCCCTCCCCCCAACAAGATCCCTACCTTGTTCAGTGAGTAGAATGGATTCTGCTCCAGGGATGAGACAGTGTTGTGCAGTGAAGGAGACTATCTGTAGGACTCATACTTCATTTGTTGCAGAAGTAGGATGGTATGTAATGAATGAGGCAGAGAACCGCTAGGTCAATCTCATGCTCAAGGCAGTTCAGTGGTGCTTTGGAGACATGGACTTTATCCCTGCCCTGCCACAAAGTTCCTATGTGATGNTCTGCCGCACCCCGACCCCCTGCTCTGAGCCCCTGCCGCACCCCGACCCCCTGCTCTGAGCCCCCACCGCACCCCACACCCCTCCTGTGCCCCCTGGGGGCAGGGAGGGGGCAGAGTTGGGGTGGGGATTTCGGGGAAGGGGTTGGAATGGGGGCAGGGAAGGGGTGGGAAGAGGCCGGGCAGGGGCGGGGCCTCATGGAAGGCGTGGAGTGGGGGCGGGGCCGAGGGCGGCGGGGGGGGGTGTCAGTAAATGCGGCCCTCGGCCCAATGTACTAGTCCTCATGTGGCCCTCGAGGTCATTTGAGTTTGAGACCCCTGGCATAGCCTATTGCTGCTGTCACTTTCTCCATTAGCTTATGTGTGGTGGCTCTGGAGTTTTCCACTCTGCTGAGGACCCATGTGGGTGTCAATACAATGCCACATGATGGAATTTCTGTTTTTTCATTTTGCTTTTGTAAAAAGCACAGAATTTTCACAGAAAGAAATATGTTAAAAGCATATTACGGTTGCAAATTCACTCAAAAGTTAGGAAATTCTAAAATTAAGGTTGCCTGTTAAACCTTAGCATGGCCCCCTTGTACCTATGCATTATGATATATTCTTTAACTACATGATCACACCGTTTCCCCCTCCTCCCCACAGGATCCCTACCTTGTTCAGTGAGTAGAATGGATTCTGCTCCAGGGATGAGACAGTGTTGTGCAGTGAAGGAGACTATCTGTAGGACTCATACTTCCTTTGTTGCAGAAGTAAGATGGTATGTAATGAATGAGGCAGAGAACCGCTAGGTCAATCTCATGCTCAAGGCAGCTCAGTGGTGCTTTGGAGACATGGACTTTATCCCTGCCCTGCCACAAAGTTCCTATGTGATGCTGGGCAAGTCACTTAAAACAAACTTTTCATAGGTGGTCCCTAATTGTGTATGCCTCATTTTCTGGGTGCCTAACTTGAGACCCTGGCATCTGATTTGTAGAAATGTTTGTTAGGAGACTGGGTTGTGGGCAGAGCAACAGTCACAACCAGAGTCAGAGTCCAAATGCCAGAGCCAAGAGCCAAGGCAGAGTCCAAGCCAGGAATCAGAGCCAAGAGTCAGAACCAAGTCAGGGCTTGAATGCCAAAGCCAAGGGTCAAGACAGAGCCAAAGCCAGGAATTGGAGTCAAAGGTCAGAACCGGATCCGTGGAGTCAGAGAAGACAGGAGCAGGGCTGGTTCCAGAGCAGGAGCAAGGCTGAGACGGGACTGGAACACAGCCAAGTACAGGGAAGAGTCAAGGCTGGGTGCAGGACAGAAGGAAGCCAAGGAGAGGGAAGCAGAATCCATAAGCATGTGTATTGAATAGCTAGGGAGTTGCTGCTGGGCTTAAGAAAAGGCCTGCTAACTTCCGCAGAGACTCAGGCGGGGCAGTCCGTCAGCTGGCCTAGCTGATGTGGCCCAGCTGTGCTCATTAGTCAGTCAGGAGACTCACAGCTGCAAGGCCTTATTCCTGACAGTGCTGAGCACTCACAGCTGCGACTGAAGTCAATGGGAGCCATGCTTTAAACATAGAAAATGGGTATAACACTAAGTACTCTGAAAAATCAGGCCCTAGGGTGTTTCAAACTGAGCACCCACAATGAGTGGATACCTTTTGACCTAAATCTCTCTCTACCTCGGTTCCCCATCTGTAAACGGGGATAATAATAGCCCCATATCTCACAGGGGTGTTGTGTAAATAATGAATATTTGTCAAGCACCGCGATACTACAGCAAAGAGCACTACACGGAAAAGCCCATGAGAAAATTAGTAATACTTTTTTCAAAGCAGTGTTATATAGACATGGATTTGACACTGATTTTGTGCTGTCTTGGAAGCATCACTTGTTGATGTTATTTGAAGAAAACAAATTTGGTGACTTTTTTTTTTAAACTACAAAAACTTGCTTTCATGCATTGTCAAAATTGCAAACATTGCACTACAAGCTCTGAAGCCTTCTAAACTGTTTACTCCCGGGGTTTTAAAGCATCTAATGTGCTGCAATTCAATGTTATCAGAGTGCATCTTACAATACTTCCTGTGTCTTGTATAAAAAGCTAGAACTCTGGAGTGTATTCCCTGTTCAGTGTAGAAGGGAGGGTTCTTTTTCTATTACCACTATTCAATGTTACTTACATCTAGAGCACAGATGGATCCAAGCTACAAAATTTAGGTCTAGATTTCAACCACCACAAAGTGTGGGGGTGCTCAGATTTGCATTTGTTACAGTCTATCAGAAATAAAGGCCAGCCACCAAATTCAGATCCATACTCAGACATTGAATCCTCCCAACGCTGGGGGATCTCTGGATCTCTCACAAAGAGGAAAAAGACCTTTCTGCCTGTAAACTATCTATGGTTCTAATGTTCCCTCCGATTGTCTCTATTTTAATCAAAATGCCCTTTCCCAGAGTACAGCTGAAGTTATACGCTGCTCCTCCAAACAAAGGCAGGTTTTAAATAAAAGTAAAACATAGTAGGACTGGCTTTTTCAAGGCAAGATATAAATGAAGACTACAAGCTAAGAAACACAAGAAATATAATAACAAATTAGACGAAAATGTAATCAAATGGGTGCCTAGCTCCCATAATGTATCCGAGCTATTGTAGCAACAAGTTGATGTTCCCTAGGAAACATCATGTGTAAATCTTCCTATATGGAATCCAGGAAATGGGGCATGTTAAATTGATTTTAATTCTTAGGAATTTAGTGGCATTCCAGTCCTAAATGCCAAACTTTCAGAAGTTCATGCTATGGGCCAGCACACAGCAGGGCTGAATACGTGTCTACATCCCCCCTCCCCACTTGGGTGATTTGACCCTCTCCCCACGGAGTGCTGGAAGAAGAGTATTTCCTTGCTGTATCTTATGCAGAGCCAGAACCAGTCTGGCTTTGTTTGGCTTGCACCAAGTACGTGGGATAAAGGGCAATAAAAAGATCTAGTAATTTCTATAGGATTTTTCCTCAGATTTTAAAAGACAGGAAATACAGGATTAATTTCAATCTAGTGTATAGCAATCAGAACACATGCAGCAATTCTTCACTTCACTCTACCTGAAGGAAATGTTTAGTGCTACACCCTCTATTGGTATAAATGGGATCAGCTCTATTGGTTTCAGTGGAGCTCCAATGCATCTTAATGGAGCTGTGTTCATTACCCCAGCTCAGGTCCTTAAAATCCACCTTCCAGTCAACCTGTTTTACAAATATTTAAATAACAAGAAGAGAGAATTTGCTACAGAATGAAGAGGTAAATTATGAATGAGAAGAAAAGTACATTGACAAATATCCCCCTGGCATGCCAAGTTATAGCTAAACTACAGAAACACGTAAGAGGGCTCCTCTTCATTGCAACAGCTAGCCTGAGCTAGTACACTCAAGATACTCTATTCCAACAAGTGAGGGTGATGACCACACTGCAAACAACACTGGAGCTTCACAGAGCGATTGTATTAGCATCGGAGGAGTTCTTGTAACTATAGCTGCTGCATTCCTACTGCATTACCAGCTCCAATGTCAGCTGCACTCCAACTTCAACCCACCCAAGAAGGCCAGCTGGCAGGAGTATAAAGCACCCCTTAACTCAGGGGTTTTCAAACTGGGGATTGTAACCCATCAGGGTGTTGTGAGGTTATTACGTGGGGGGGCCACGAGCTGTCAGCTGCCACCCCCAAACCCCACTTCACCTCCAGCATTTATAATAGTGTTAAATATAAAAAAAATGTGTTTTTAATTTATAAGGTGGGGGGGTCACTACTACAGAAGTTTGAGAACCACTGACCTAACTTAAGCTAAAGACCAGAGTGTGTGTAAGGGAGTTGGGTTAGGGCAAAACTCAAGTTATAGTTTGAGCTATCAATGCAGTGAAGACAGGAATTGTTCTCTGAGATATTCCTAGTGCTTTGTCCAGACTGCTTTTAAATAACCTGAGCTATGAGGCTTCCACTGCTTCTTTGGGTCTGAGATCTCACAGTGGAGAAGTCTTTCCTGATATTCAGATTCAATTTTCCTCCTCTTAATTTCAGCCCAAACAGTCCCTTAGCAGGTTACCAATAACAGAGAAAACAGGTTTTTATGGAAATGGTATTGAATGTCTGAAGCCTTAAAATCACAATTTCAGAATAACGGATTTTGGATTAAATAAAAATTTGGATTCAGGGCAAGACACAAATTTCAGGTAACATACAGATTCAGATATGTGGCGTTTGGAAAATCAGGGTTTGCCTGAAATTAAATAAGTTAATAAATAATAATAATAATAATTGATATTTTACTAAAGAAGATAAACAAAAGCCAGTATTCTTAGACAATTGGTCATAAAATTGATATTTTGAGAAATTCACTTGGTTTGTTGGAATGTTTAGGACTCTGATATTCCTTTGCAGCTTCCCCTGCAGTACTCTGGGCATGGACTGTCTTCTTTGTACAGAACCTAGCACAGTGAGCCCCAATCTTTGGTTAGATTCCAAGGTGCTATCATAATAAATAATATTAAATATATCTGGCACTGGGATGATCCAGCTGACTGAGAACTGGAACATTTATAGCATTATGTAAGTAGGAGGACATTTTAATTTCAACTCAGGGTTTCTAAACCAGATTTTGAAAAGCAAAATGTTGAATCCCGGCCAATGGGAGTGTGGAGCCGGTGCTTGGGGCGGGGACAGTGTGTGGAGCGCCATGGCCCCCCCGCCTAGGAGCCAGACCTGCTGCTGGCCACTTCCGGGGCGCAGCGCGGTGTCGGAACAGGTAGGGACTAGCCTGCCTTAGCCGGGCAGCACCGCCAATGGGACTTTTAACGGCCTGGTCGGCGGTGCTGACCAGAGCCGCCACGACCCAGTGCCTTACATTCCACGACCCAGTACTGGGTTGCGACCCACAGTTTGAAAACCACTGGACTAGATTATAATGACCTTAAAATCTATTTATTTATTCTAAACTGCACCAGTGGGCCTTCTTTTGGACAGAGGCCATTCCTCTTTTTATTTTCAATGTACCTCTTTGCTAGAGCTGGTTGAAATTTTTTGAATGAAAAAAGTGGAGGGGAGTAATCAAGAAGTGGTGGGTTGGTTTTTTTGTTTTTTGAAAATGAAACACTTTGCAAAAAATATTGACTTTTAAATTTTTTATTTTTACATTTTATCAATTTTATTTATCCAAAACATTATCAAAATCATCACTGAAATCTTGCGTTGACCCCAAACCCAACACTTTCCATTAATGTTTTTCTTTTTGTCTTTTGTCCATCCAGCTCTAGTTTTGCCCTCTCTGATACTTCCAGCTTGTATCAGTTCAGGTAATGAGTTGGCCACACCAGGATCAAGAGATAATTCTCAATGTTGCCAACACAGTTGTCTCCCCATAAGAAGTTTACATTATTATAATGGGGCATGGAGGGACAGAAATATTATTCAGAGAGCTAATGTCAAGGTGAGCCTATATTTATACATATTTCCACTGGTGGCGGTAAGTGATTTCCATCTGACTTTCTTACCATCCGAGAGATCAATATTTGGACAGGTGTTCAGTGTACACCCCTCATCTGCTCCACTGGTATTGTTTGAGCACTGTGGTCAGACAAGGCAGACATTTCCTTTCACAGTTGGCTAATGGGTACAATCTTCTCATTTCCATATTTAAATACACATATGTGTGCTTATCATCTTTGATCCTCTATATCTAAGTAAAAACTACATCAGCCAGGGCTCATTCTTATGGTTGCCTTTACAATCTTTTATTTCAGAAGAATGAAAAAGGGGAGAGAGAAAAACTAACCTAGATTGGTTCCCAGACAACTGAATTGTAGCAATTTTATACATATGGGGCCTGATACTGATCCCCTCGCACAATCCAGCTAGTACTTTACTTTGTGAGTAGCCCCACTGATTTGAATGAGACACTGACAGATATGGCAATTTCTTCCATAACCTTGGGAGACCTTATTAAGTTTAAATATCTTTAGGGATACATTGTGTTAAAATGAAAAGTTTATGTATTATGCCATAGGTCGTATAGCCATAAGCCAGGATTGTATGTAACCTCTTTAGGGGAAGATGTGATGTGAGGCCTGGGAGTTCAAAGGTCCATATTGAAAATGTGCCAGAGAAGAATAGACTTTGGTCACAATAAGTGTGAAGTGTATTTCCTGGGGAATACCTAGGGAGAGGTTAATGCAAATTCTCCACCCCCAGTTATGTAAAAACCCAACCTTTTGAAGCTACAACCTAAGGAGTGGGTCATTGTCTGCTGATTGCCTGTTCATGGAGATTGGAGATCAAAGGCACGAGCTGTATAAAGTTGTGGTTTTGAAGGATTAACATCTACCAGAGCCAAAGGTTGGAGTTGGGGGTGACCTCTAATAAGCTTTTTAGCATGCATGCATGCAGGTTGTTTTATATTTTTAATGTGTTTTGTCTGTAATACTTTCACCTTAAGAATAAACGTGCTTGCTTAGAAAGAGCTGTGTGGTAACTTATAACTGCAAGCAATACACTGGTCATAGCCTCTAGAGGGAAACCAAAGTGCAGACACTGGCCTTTTAGGCAGTTTGGCTTGCTGGAGATATCACAGTGTAAATCAGGGAGCTGTGCAGCTTAATACCCTCGTCAGCAGGGAACGAGACAGGGGTTTCTGCCCAAGAAAGGTGACAGCTGAGGAGCCAGGAGCCGAGAGTGGGTGCCTTTGGAGGGGAATATAGGTGCAGTTACCCTGAAACGGTGACAGAGACTATTCACAGAATAATATTATTACACAATTTCAGCAAGAGCATCAATGTCTGGCCCATAGTGTTTTAAGCATCACTTCACCCATCTTCAGGGTCTTCCTCAGACTATAGCAAAATGAGTACCGGTACATACTTCTAATCTGTTCTCGCCTTCTTGGTTAAAGAAACAAACAAACAAAAACGCTGACAATTTTGACAAGATGGTTAATTAATGGCAGTACTTACAGTTGCATGACCAGGTACAAGTGGTTTGGACTCTCATATATGTCTTCCAGTGCAACTATATTTTCATGTTTTATTCTGAAAAGCAGTAACAACAACAACAAAAGGTAAGTGCAAGGTTAAATGGTGAACTTTAAGCAGCTGCCCAACAGAAAGCTATTTTTAGTTAGATGTTACTTGGCGCTTGCGATTTACACAGTCAGAACTGAACCCAGTTCCGTATAAGCTGTCAGGAGTGCCTGGCAGCCCAGGATACTGTTATTACTTAGCTAGCAGGAATGTTTCATGATGAAATATTTAAAGCATTAGACTTTTTTCTTCTCCTGTCAGATGAATAAAATGAACCTCCAAGGTGGTATTTGGATGTTGAGTTCTCAGGACAGTAGCACATCAGAGTGCAGGGATTTGCAAACTGTAGATTTACTGAAGCCAGTATACAGTTAGTAGCCAAGAGTGCAGGGATATGCATATATATAGATGCTGACAGCAGTGTTGACATCTGAGAGGCTGCAGCTGTACAAAATCCTCATACTCCAAGTGGCTCCATTCCAACACAACACCCCATATACAGCATCTTCTCAGCACTTCCTCACAACATTGTCAATCATAACAATATACTTTATGCTTCAACGGCGCTTTCCACCCACAGATCTCGAGCACCATAATAAATTAATTATTCAAACCATGACTCCCTAGCATTGTCATGACCCTCATATAGAAACATTCTTATAATTTAAAAAGACAGCTGAGTAGTTGGTATCAGGGCACAGAACACTGCTGCTCAGTATCACTAGGCCCCTCTTTGTTAAAAGTGTTAACTTTTAGAGGAGAATCACCTCATCAGACAACAATCTCATTAACTACTTGGAGCAAATCTTCTCTGGGATTATTGCTTAAGCAATTCCAAACAATTTCTAAAGCATACATTTAATTTGCATTAACCCTAAACTTAAGACCCTAAAGAGACTAACCATTTAACTGCAAGGGCTATAATATTAATTATACAAAGTGTAGATGATTGCCTTAAATGTGAGAGAAATCCCTGAAAAACTGTAAGCAGAATGTGCTGATTAAAGAACACACACACAGGCAGAAAGAATAGCAGAGGACACTCATCAGTGAATGCTAAACCCGGTAAACTTTTTGGGGCATAATCCACCCCAAATTTATGAGAGGTGCAATTAGGTACACAAAGCCCAATACTGAGCAGCGCTAAAGCATCTGACACTCCCAGTAAGTTGATGAAAGTGCAGAGTAGTCAGCATCCTGCAGGCTCTGACTCATCATAATGTGCACATATTGGGTTGGTCCAGCTTCCAGTGACATCACTGGAAAGATTGCCATAGACGTCCGTGAGAGAGAGAGATCAGACCTACATTCAGGAATGAAAAGCCACATTCATATAAAAGACAAAAAGTAATGATCTGCCTTAAAACCTCCATATTCAGGAAGTTCCGTATCAGTGGCGTATTAACCCAAATCTAACATGCTGTAGGATATCATACAGCAATATATGTGTGGCTATAGGTCTTCTGCTCTCTGGAAGGATCTGAAAAATCCTTTGTTGCTCCAGTAAATTGTCCAGAGAAACAGCATCATAGCTCAAGCATTATAATATTCATAAGAGAGCACTGAAGAAGATAAGCTTTTAAGTCTTAATTCTGGTGTGCAGGAATGGATGTCTAGTATCTTGGCTTTTCTATGGAAATTTTCCAAAATTATATAGAGCAGTTGCCTTAAAAAATTTCTCCAGTCACCTGTCCTGTCTCATCCCAAAACTCAAAAGATGATAACAGGAAAACAGGACTCCCTGGTGCCTGATTTTCATGATGAAATGATGAAAGAGGCAGTAACTGAGCAGATCAACCAGCTGTGTGTTTTTTCCAACCCTCGCTGACTTGATGTCATTTACATTCTAAGCTGGATTTGTTTGTATTTAAATAAATACACAACATCAGCCCTCAATATGGATCGAGAGTTTGTAAAATTCCATTAGGAAGAACACAGCCAGTTTTGCCGCAGTGGCTCCATCAGATCAGCAGAATCGGCAGCTGCCTGGCCTGCAGAACATGTAGGAACCATTTATCTGGTGTGGCTCTGTGATGTGACAAGCAGGATTTTTTTTCAGTTTGCCTCAGGCAACTCAAGACCACAAGGGCCTGATTTTTGGACGTACAGAGAACCCCCAATGCTACTTGAAGTCAATGGCTCAACACCTCTGAAAATCAAGCCCTAAGGCTAGTGCTACATTTTTGAGCTAAGGGAGTAGAAAGCATCTCCCAAACAGTCAACTTTTATTTTTATCCTGGCAGGGTGGAGGAGGGCTGGAAGGTCTACATTTTAAGTTAAAAACTCTTCAAAGAAAAGAGAAGTTCACAATAAAAATGCTCATAAGACCTGCTACGCTAGCAAGAGCAGCTAAAGAAGGCATATGTGCTTTTTACCAACTTGCTGGCTCTCTCAATGAAGGCCAAAGATGATCAAACTCTATACCTTCCAGCAGAAATCACTATAATCAATGGGAACCACTGATTGTTCATCTGCAGTGATATTCAACTTGAGCAGAAATATAATTTAAAAAACAACAGGAAAGAGAAATTGCTTCAAGTTCTGATAAAGAATGACTAAACTTTCTTCACTGGTGCACCCACCTGATTGTGGTAATGGACATGTGTAAGCAGGGTAAGTGACAAGCCTGGTGTACCAGATGTGTGTGTGTGTCTCTCTCAGCACAATTCCCTGGCTCAGAACATCCAAAAAATGGCTGGATACACCAAGTATGTCCTTGCATTCCATTCACTTGAATAGATGTTCTGTTAGATCAATTGCTGAGGATTGTTCAGTGGGAATTAAGGAGGTACTTGACAGTGTTGGAGCAAGAGAGAGCTTGGAATGGTTTAATTAGTTCTGCTTTTATCCTGGGCTAGTAGTGCAGCGTGAATCTCAAAAGGTTCATTCTGATAAGCCCCAAAATGTCTGGATGCATATCCATGTGTGATCTATCTTATCTTAGGTACTTACCTGGTCCCCATAACTGCAGTATCTGAGCACCACACAGTCTCATGTATGTATCCTCACAACACCTCTGTGAGGTAGGGCATTGCTATTATTCCCATTTGACAGATGAGGAACTGTGCGGCACAAAAAGACTGACTTGTCCCAGGTCACACAGGAAGTTTATGGCAGAGCAGAGACATAAACCCATGTTAACCACTGGCCATCCTTCCTCTCTTGAACTTTCCTGTTCCCTCTCCTCTCTTGCATAGTCATCTCCTTCCCTCCTTCTAACCCAGCCAAATCCATCTTTTTCTCCTAGAGCAGGGATCGGCAACCTTTCAGAAGTGGTGTGCCGAGTCTTCATTTATTCACTCTAATTTAAGGTTTCTCGTGCCAGTAATACATTTTAATGTTTTTAGAAGATCTCTTTCTATAAGTCTATAATATAGAACTAAACTATTGTTGTATGTAAAGTAAATAAGGTTTTTACAATGTTTAAGAAGCTTCATTTAAAATTAAATTAAAATGCAGAGCCCCCCGGACCGGTGGCCAGGACCCGGGCAGTGTGAGTGCCCCTGAAAATCAGCTCACGTGCCGCCTTTGGCACGCGTGCCATAGGTTGCCTACCCCTGTCCTAGAGTCTGCCACCCCACCCTGGACTTCATGGGAGAGTCCTGATTGCCACACATCCGTTCCACTTCCTGCTAACTGGAAGAGATAAAAAATGGACCCTGTATTTATTCTGAGCTAGACAACATATTGATGTTCCAGCACTACTTAATGACACAACATTATGACAGGACCATGGCAGTGACAGCACAGTGTGTAGATACCATAGAGCTGACAGTTTAGATTAGAAAGATAATGTCCACAAAGAAAAATACCCTTGGTTAAAAAACAGTTATGGTTGCTTTAAAGAAACCTCAGCCTACACAAATCATTACAAAATGTGTCCAGTTCAGGCATCCTCCAGTAACAGACCTCAGCCCTCCCACACATCACATTCACCATTTTCACAGACAGGTACTGTCCCTCTATAGACAAATCCTGTGCCCCTCCATCATGCAGGCAAAACACACACCATGTTGTCCTCCATGATTAGTGTCCCTGTCTGTGAAATGGATTTAATACTGCCTACTTCACAAGGTTCATGAAAATGGTTCACACAACGTTTGTAAGGTGCTGAAATAGAATGAGGATGTCAATAAATAAATAAAAGGAAAAGGCCTCTAGTCTCACTCCATCATTCTGCATCTCAAATACCAGGCACTAAACGGCTTTTCCAGCTAGTGGAGAAAGGCATAACAAGAACCAATGGCTGGAAGCTACAGACAGACTAATTCACATTTTTACAGTGAGAGTGATTAACCATTGGAACAAACTACCAAGGGCAGTGGTGGATTCTCCAGCTCTTGATGACTTCCAATCAAGACTGGATGCCTTTCAGGAAGATATGGTTCAGTCAAACAGAAGTTACTGGGCTCAATGCAGGGGTAACGGGTGAAATTCTATATAGTCTGTGATATGCAGGAGGTCAGACTAGACAATCTAATGGTCCATTCTAGCCTTTAAAAAAAAAATCTATGACTCTACTTACATCCCTTTTCCAAAAACAAAGGCTAGCAAAATAAAGGAAGGCAGTTACTGTTTCTGCATCAGCACTAAGAGAGGGGAACAGTGCACTTGAGCAGCATCTAACACCTCAGCTGAAGCATCAAACAACCAACCTGAGTTTATACCAGCAAATTGATATGAGCAACCAAAATGCCACCGAATACTGTTCTAAAAGTAGCAGTGTACAGACAAGAGCTCCCAGGAGCTGCTTTGATTTGTTTTAAAACTTATCTATTACAATGCACTAGGTACAGGCTGGGTTTCCCTTGCTCAGCGTTTATTTGTTTGGCCTGACCTGTTGTAAAACAACTGAGAGCAGCTTTGATAAGTGGATCGATAGCAGGTTGTCTTATTTCATAGATGTTCACTAAGAACCACTGCGTCCACTACTAGGGAAAGTCTACGTCACAGCTTCCTAAAGCAAAACTGAAATTTCGGAAAGGACAGATTCTGCTCCAAGGATGAGACCTATCCAACTAACTTCGATGGGAGCAGGATCTGTCTGTGAATGATAACTGATATGTCTCTGCTTCATGCAGCAGCAGATAGTGGTGACTAGCACATGGCACTGAGTGTCCAGAGACTCAAATTTATCCATAGTACATTGGGCACACACAAGGTGACTTGCATTACATAACACCACCTTAAATGCTTAAGCGGTGACTTGGGGGGTGCATAGGAATCTGAGCTGGGCCTTTGCATTAAGGGGTGAAATTCACTCCCATATTGATAAAACAACTGCAAGGTCTTTGGATGGATCCTGCTGTAGAAGTGCAAAGGATTACAATGTGGAAGTGGAGATATAATGAGAGAAAGTATATCCCTGAATAACTAAGCGGTTTCTACACCTCCGCCAGCTCCTGCTTGTCCCAGACCATCGCTTGTATATTACTAGAGATCACTAATTATGGAGGCAGCATTCTCTGTTGATTAGAGCAGGGGACCCAGGTTCTATTGCTGCTGTAGCTGCTGACTTGCTGTGTGACCACAGGAAGGTCACATAACTGCTAGTCTGGTGTGTAACTGATGATAATTAGCCATCTGATAAAGCACCTTAAGAACCTGGATGAAAGCCGTATGCAAGTGTAAACTATTAGGATTTCATTAATCATTATATTTATCACATTTGGCATATTTCTACATGGGGGAGTGGGATCACGGGTGGTTGTTTAGAAGGACATTGAATAAAAACCATGGGAAACCAAGAAAGGTGTTTATGAAACACAGGTTTCCAAAACAACAACTCGTTGCTGATCAGACTCTGTCAAATATGTGGGGCATGAAATTAAATGATGCAAACATGTGACCAGGATGCAGGGTAAATACTTTTCTGGAGAGAAGAAAAACCTCATGTCTCACTCATCCTGACATTCCCCATCCTCCTCCCCACTCAGTCCCCTGAAGCTTGAAGGCCCAACTAGACCACCCTCTGGGATTGTATACTCCAGTCAGGATCTTATTCTCTTCTTGCTGAATTTTAGTCATCATCCCAACAGGGATGCATCTTATATCCTCATGGTTGGGTCTAAAATATTCTATTGATTGACAGAACAATCCATAGCAACTTAAAGCAGCCAGGAAAGATCGCTCAGAGCACTAAGTACTAAAACAGCAGCAATTGCACACAAAGGAACTGCCTGAAATCATGTTTACAGAGAACAGTGTGTGTTTTTTCTAACCTGATCTACAAAAGGCCACAGTGGAAAGTTTGGACGCCTAGGCTTTTAAAAATCACCGTGCAAGCCTGGGTTAGTAACCAAAGCTTGTCACCCTCTGAGGGCTCTTCAGCAGCCTGTATCAAATGAAACTGCTGGTTCAGTCCAACTTGCATCCCAATGTCAGTACCACTGCTCTCAATGGGCAACCTTGCAGGCAATCTCAGGACTTGTCTACACAGGAAGTTAGTGCGCAGCAAAATAGAGTGTGAATTTTTAGCACACTGGCTATTCTGTACTAACTCCCCCTGTGGACACTCTTACTAAAAGTGCCTTTGTGCACTTTAGCTTAATACACTAAGCTAAATTGCCCGAGGGCATTGTTTGTGCACAGAGTATACACCCAGGGAGTTAGGCCTAGTCTATGCTATGCGGTTAGGTTGACATAAGCTGCCTTGCGTCGACCTACCTGTGGAAGTATCTTCACTTAAATTCGGCTCCCGTAAGTGCCTCTCTACGCCGATTTATTAACACCACCTCCCCGAGCAGCATAGTGTCATGGTCAATATAATTAGGTCAACGCAGTGTCAGTGTAGACACTGCATTGCTTACATTGACTGTTACCAGCTTTCAGAAGCCACCCACAATGCCCCACACTGGTGAGGACTCACACTACTGACACAAGGAGTCAAGTGTGCACACACACACAAGCAATTTAATAACTGTGGAGGCTGTATGCCAACGTAAGTTAGGTCGACATAATTTTATAGTGTAGACATGGCCTTAGTGTGGAGTGGCTAATGGGTTGTAAATTCACACCCTTGCTTGCTGCACATTAACTTTCTGTCTGGACGACCCCTCAAAAGAGGCTGAGGACTGAATGGGCTACTGAGACTGGACTGCTATCTTGCTTCCAAAGTGCTGTTCCTCCAGGGAAGAGTGGAAGCACATGGGGTGAAACAGAGTGTGGCAGGTTCTGTCGATAGTGGACTTTGGTCTCTAGTGTTTTCAGTCCAGCACCTTTCATCAGCAATAAATCAGATGCACGCACATGCACACACACACACACAAAATAGAGATAAAGCAAGGAAATAAACTTAAAGAAGCCCCTGCAGTAAATTGGCCTCAGCGATACATGGAGGAGAGATGTGGACAAAAGCAGGCAGATGATGAGTGTTTCTATGACACAGATGACTCTGCATAATGGTAGTTCACAAAGTTAAAACATCTGCTTTTTTGTTGTTGCTGTCACTGTAAGATCACTGGTTTTAAGACAGCCATGTTTTTACATTTCTTATTATTGAGCCATACAAACCTGAAAGAGGTTTTCCAGACTTAATAAATACTCCCTTGAATCAAATACGAAACAGCAGAAAGGAAATGTATTGTGTGCTCGAAGGGGGGAGGAGAAGAAAGGTATCCTGCAATGAGCGCTACAACTTATCTCCTATGCCCTTCCTCAGAGGTCACTGCAGAGAAGAGTGTTGTGAAACATCCCACTGCAGTACAGCATGCTGCAAGGGACTCCGAGCTGGGACAGCCGACTCTCAGGACCAAACCATACGGCCCCCACAGCTCTGTTCCTATTAACCCTGGAAGAAGATGATTTTAACATCGATATTACTAGTCGATTTAGTTACCTCAGGGTTGGAATTACTTTAACATTGGATGTAACATTTTGTATGCAAAGAAATGGACCGATGTATGTGTTCACTAATTTCTAATTTGTTCTGAAATGGTTTCCCTGCCTTGCTCTAGAGCTATGAATGGTCCCTTAGAATATGTGCTAACTATTTATGCTAAACTATCTGTTCAATCTTGTATTTAGCTGTGACACTCTTAGTACCTTTCCCAGACCTGAAGAAGAGCTCTATGTAGCTCGAAAGCTTGCCTCTCTCACCAATAGAAGTTGGTCCAATAAAAGATATTACCTCACCCATCTTGTGGCTTTCAGTTATTTCTGTATCCACCTATGGCAATGTGTATTCTGTATTTAACACACCTTTGATTCAAATAACTTCCCAGGAATTGCTCTTGCTATAGAGTAATTCCCTGCTTAAGCACAAACCATGACCTATTTTGGGCGGCTACCTCATTTGTCACACAGCGTGTTACTGGCATCAATCCATTTCCTTGTCTTTAGAATCTTATTCATCCTCTCTAAGATCTCCCCTTAGTCTCCCTTATTCTAAGCTCCACAGGGTAAATCCAGGAAGACTTTCAGGTCCTTGAAGCCTTGAATTATTTTAATTGCCTTCCTCTACATACAATCCTTTCCCTCTCAAATGTTGGCCTTAAACCCTGGTAACTGGTGAGGCATAAAATATTCAAATGAGATTTCACTAGTGGAGTACACTACACACAACTTCCACGTTTAGAATTCCATGGTTGGAAAACCTAAGCTTGCATACGTGACCACTGCCAAACCCACAGTTCCTGAACTGTGGCCTCTCATATATTATACTCACTGTGACTATAATCCATGTGTTTATTTTTTAGTTTCCAGCCTTGCTACACTGCATTTTGCAACGCTGAATTCTGTAAGCCTCCTATGCACGCAAAAGCCAAACTCTTCCAAGTTGCTCTGAATTCAGTAGCATGTTTACTCTGTTGACTGGTCCAGCCACTATTTCAGATGTATTATATGTTAAAGAAGGGCCTGAACTATACCCTTGCATCCAAACATACCCTCAACTTTTGTGTAGGTCACATCTGGCTGTGAACTCTGTGGCTGTCCCAACTCTCACTAATGGGACAAATCAAATCCCTGGACATAAACACCTATGAATTTTGGGTTATCCAGCTCTAGATATGCAGTGTGTGATACAAGCCTGTCACTAATATATATATATACCCAGGGCAAGTTTAATGCATAGGCAAACTAGGCAGGTGCCTCAGGCCCAAATGCGTGGGGGCCCCCCAAATCATTCTCCTTCTCCACCTCCCCCACCTCCTCCTCCTTTCCACACCAAGGGGGCACCAACCACCCACAGCACCACCCTCTGCCCCAGCACGGCAACCCTAATCAATGGAGGTGCCAGGGAGCCACATCTGAGTGGCGCTGTGAGGTCACAACACCTGGAGGAGGGAGCAAGGCCCAGCCCCACAGGATAAGAACGCTGCTGCTGTACAGTGAGTATAGGGTGGGTTCGCTCTCCAACCCTCATCCCCACCCCCACTGCCCCTCCACACCATGGATTAATCCAGCCCTCTATATACCCTTCCCAACAGCATTGCTTTCCAAATCAAATGGACATAATGACCTATAATAAAAGAAAGTATACCCCTGTATGACTGAGCTGCTTCTATACCTCTGCCAGCTCTTGCTGTCACAAAGACCGAGACCCTGAATGAGAATCACTTGTATATTACTCCAGATCATTAATTACGAAGGCAGGACTCTCTGTTGGTTACAGCAGGGGACCTGGGTTCTATTGCTGGTTTGGCCACTGACCTGATGTGTGACATAATTACAGGAAGTCACGTAACTGGGGCTAATACTAAGCTACCTGGTAAAGTATTTAGAGAACCCTGGATGAAAGGCAGATACAAGTGTAAGTCTTAAAAGAGGCTCTGAGGGCTAACTCAGGGGCTTCAGGCTGACTGGGTGTCTAAGGTGAGTGGTTGTGATACAGAGCTGGTCACTAGATTAAATCCAGCTCAGGCCAATAGTAACCAAAAGCTAACGTCATGTAAAGGCTGATCAGTGGTTGTTGAGAAATGAGTCAGAGGTTGTCTGTCCCTTTCCAAGTGTCAGTGTTACAAAAAATCACTGCCACTCCTGAACTAACTGGCAGCCTCAACAAGCAGGACTTTGGATTGAACAGGCATCAAGGTGGTACTTTTCTTCTACGCCCAGAGCATGATTCAAAGCCTATTTAAATCAATCGAAATATTCGCTTTGTTGTCAGTGAGATTTGGATAGAGCCCCTAGAAAATAGGGCTGAGGTTCATTGGAAGGGGAATGTCTGACCACAGACAGAACAGCTATCCTGGTATGCCATACCACAAGATGAGAAAGCATTCCTGGTTTACACTGAATGAAGATTTCATTGATAACTGGTACAGCATTCTTTTCCTAATCTCAGTGGATCTGACATGACTGTGATGTGTGCAGGGATATCCTGTTACATCTAAAACCATTTTGCAGGCAGTAAACTTACGTAAAGGGATATTAGTCATCCCTGAAATATTCATTTCACACAGACACAGGGATTTTTCTAGTTGTCTCCTTGTATCTCTGGCATTAGTTTGAATATATACAAATGTAGAGTGAGTGCCACACACCATGATCAGAGGAGTTACACAAAAATGTCGAGAGCTGCTAGTCTAAACTGTACTAGGACTCAAAAGTTTTTAAAACTGTTCGATCGCTCCATGTAGAAGATAAATAATCCTTAGCTCTTTTATGTAGCTCATTTCACACATAGCCCTCAAAGCACTTTACAAAAGTGCAAAAGTCCCAGGAGCTCCCTTCTACGGGTGGGGAAACTGAGGCACAGCCAGGGGAAATGACTTTGCCAAAGTTCACACAGCAGAACAGTAGCAGAGAGCTGGGGACATAACCCAGCTTTCCTGACTCCTGTGCTGGAGTCTTATTAACTGGACCTCCCTGAAAATTCTCTACATAGTTTAGGTAAGGTACTTATCAGTTTGGTATTTATGCATTCTTGTCTTCACCTTCACGGCTCTTCACAATTCTGCCCTTGCCTACTTCCCCACAATCCTTCTACTAATGATGCCAGACCCAACTGCCTGCTTCTCCAGGTCCCACAAGCTTCTTCAAGCTTCCTTCGATGCAATCCCCCATGAAAAGCCCATGGTCTTCAAATCAGGACCACAGCGACACATGTGCAAACCCTCTGAAGGAAATAAGGCTTGCACAGGTGTCACTGACTGGGGTATAGTGGATAATTCTGCTATGGGTTGAGTTAAACCAGGTTATTGTAGCCAGAGCCTTACAAAAAGAAGGCATTGTAATCAGGTGGCTGAAACAATAGCAGTGCCACTCAAAAACCATGGAAAAGCTGAGTAGAAGCTAAATTCTGTAGCTCAAGGAGTTTCAAATGTAGGGGCTGGGGTTTTGATTGATGGAACTGAGGGTTTTTTGGGTGGGGAGGAGGTGAGAGGGAGACAGGCATGTTCTGATGAGTTACAAGGTGTCAGTTTTTCCTGAACCCTTCTCAGGGTAGGACCATGTGTTAAAACGGGACAATCTGCTGTGTGTCATGTAGGGTACCTGTTAGCCAAGGATCTGCTTTGCCCATGTTAAGGGAAACAGGAGAGGATTAGGGCAAGAACTTGGCATTCAGACCCCACAGCCAAAGGAGGAGGCCTGGATGCAGCAGTGAGTCAGAGGCAGAGCATCAGGCAACAACATAGTACTCAGCCAAAGTGGTGCCAGCCAGCTGCCTGTTGGGCTGGGCTGCCTCCATTGGCAGGAAGATCAAGGACTTAGGAGTGGGAGGAAAATAAGAGTCCACCCTAGGGGCTGGGAAGGAGAATCTGTCTGGGGGAGGAAGGAACAGGCTGAGAGTCTGTGATTGGGAAAGGTTGGGCTGGGATGAAGAGAATGCCAGGGAGGGAGGGATTGAAGGAAAAGCTGATCTGACAATGTCCTGAAATTCTGATGGATCTGGGGCTTCAGTCCTAGGCTGTGCCTGAAGGGAAGAGGGAGATCAGGTTTTTTGCCAATGCAAACGGTGCTAAGATACTATAGTTATGGTAGCCATATAAGCACCTAGAGGGCACTGATGTAATCAAGAGGAGAATTTGGCCCATCGTATGTACTGGGCTGTGTTCATAGTCACATCCAAATAGGAATATGCCTGGAAATGGTATTTTCCCCATACATAGTCAAACAACAAACACTGAGCCCGATTCATATGGGGAACCAGTTCAAATTCAATATAAAACACTCCTTCCTGCCCCACTGATGAAGGCAGCAAGTTCCAAAGCAGGCTCAGCTTGCAGGCAAGGTTTTCACTCAACACAAAATGTGTGGGACAGCCTCAATTATCACAGGTCGGTCCCATCAGCCCCCAACCTGCAGAGCAACTAAAGCCTGTTTTGTTTACCTGAGACCTTGCCACATTGGTTGCTGGATTTCCCCATTGGGCTGGTTCCTGCAAGAGGAGCTGCAAATGTTCACAGGAGGCAGTAGGATTGTGCAGGGCAAGCTAGTAATTGACCTGGGTTTTGATTTCATATATGAATGCCAACAAAACCAGTGCCTCTGAGCCTCCCTTACACCCTGCCCCCAGTTTAGGACTAGCCAACTATGGGCTGACAGGGGGGGGTTAAGCCTCATGGCCTTAGTCCTGAAAATAAGAATTCCACTGGCTCCTCGGGTATCCTAAAGGTGGCATCTCAGCCCTCCTGCGTCCTAGGGCTGACCTCGGCCTACCACGTTGTGCAACAGAGACTCCCTTGATTTTCTGCAGTCTACCTCAAACTCCTCCACGCACAACAACCCTCTGCATGACAGACCAGAGGGGGCAGCCACATGCCACAAACTCTGTTCTGCAAAAAGCTTGGGGAGACGTATTTTCTGAGGAAGGCAATGTATGAAATTAAAAGGCAATATAGCTACCCGTATTTCATAATCACTATCGTCGGGACCTTTCCTCGGTCACCCATGTGAAGTGCTTTTGCCAGCCATAAGTCATGTATATAGTGTACTGTAACAAAGTATGTAGGGACACTTTCCAATAGGGAAATAATGGGGGGTGGCTCTCGGGCAAATGCCTATTCTGATATTGTGCCAATTTTAAAACTAGTTATTTATTATACATGACTGTACTCACCCCCATGGTTCCGCTAAACTCAGTGCAGACAGCACCACTATCCAAACCTATGGGCTGATCTACGAAGCCAGCATAACCCTATCAGTTTCAGCTAAATTACTGACTTACACCAGGGATTGTGAGAAGAGACTCAGGACCTGGGTCTTATGCTACTGAACATCAAGTGTAAAGGCTAGAGATGGGCAGTTCTTAACTTAGAACTCGCACTAACATTGTGGGTTCAGACACACGCTCTAACCCATTTGTTACTGGATTCGCTATGTTCTTAGGAGAGATGGGGGCGGGGGGGGGGGACAGAGAAGAGAGTGGAAGAGAAGAAACACTCAATGAAAAAAATTAAACACACTGAGCAGAATCAATTCATGGAGTAATTCAACGGGGCCAAATCCAGTAGCCTTACTCAGGCAAAACTCCCAGGAGTCTTACTTGGCCAGATTCCAGTTTCAGTTACATCGCCATAGAGACTAGAATAACTCCATCAAGTGAAAGCAAAACTTGACACAGTGAATGGTAATGACTGCTGCTTAACCGGGATAATATTATTAGCATAAATTCTCCTTAATAATGGTGTATTTGGCTGGTGCTGAGGAGTTAAGTGGTATTTAACCAGGTGATTAATAGGTCTAAAATGTTATACTTTAGAGCAGGGGTTCTCAAACTGGGGGTCATGACCCTTCAGGGGGTCGCAAGGTTATTACATGAGGGTCGCGAACTGTCAGCCTCAACCCAAACCCCGCTTCACCTCCAGCATTTATAATAGTGTTAAATATATAAAATGTGTTTCTAATTTATATGGGGAGTCGCATTCATAGGTTTGCTGTGTGAAAGGGGTTACCAATATAAAAGTTTGAGAACCACTGCTCTAGAGGTTTAACACAGAAGTTGACAAATAAAGATTTTTTTAAAAGAAAAATATGAAGTGTGGTAGGTATCATTTATATGTTTGTACTTTTAGTAGGAAAAAATCTGGTACCACAAACCCTCAAAATTTATTTGGAGCGGCAGGGGAAGAGCAGGTGGCTGTGCTATATATATTGGTTCAAACCCAGAGCTAAACATCTCTAAAATGGTGGGAATTTGAAATCCAGATATGCATTTATCAGAATTTTTAATCAGTCTTTTAAGACTTTTTTTTTAAATAGCCTCTTCTTTCAATTGGTCATGCTAGCCACTTAACTGGGACAATAGCCTTTCCAATTTAGAGGACTGTACCATTCAGTTACCCTTACCTTGTCGGGAAACTGGGAGTAAAGTTTTCAAAACCATCTAGTGAAAACAGGACTTTGGCTCTTAAGTTCTGTTGACTTTCAATGAGATTTAGGCTTACAGGGCTAGATCCACAAAGGGATTTAGGCACCTAATTGCCACATTAGGAGCTTACGTCCAAATATTTAGATCCTTGAACCCACATCATCCATCTCTCCTGTTGAAACTGTTCCACTTCGTATAAATAATTAAATAGACACTAGAGTAGGGACTCAAATTTGGCTCACCTACAGGCCAGCTGAGTGTCCTAACCACCACGCTATACAGCCATTCTCACACTTTCTCGCTCAATGAATATTTAATTATTGACAGATAGTGGCATGGCTTCAACAGAAGAGAATGAGAGAGCGAGGCCACCCCAGCATGTCTCAGAACCCACTGGTCATCTGAAAGATGGGAGATATGAGTTCAATTCCCTGTTCCAAATCCAGCAGGATGGGGGACTTGAACCTTGGTCTCCTACATCCCGGTTGAGCGTGCTAACCACTGAGCTAAAGCTTATAAAGGAGTACAGCTACCACCACTTCTGTTTTTTGGGAGAAAGAGCACAGGTGCCTAACTCTACAGTTCATGGCTGTGGATCCTAAGTGGAGATAGGGACCTCCCTCTGACTAGTATGACCATATTTCCCAAAGTAAAAACGGGACACCGCACAGGGCTGGCCTGAGCCACCTGGCATCGCTGCTTGCCTGAGCCCCGTGCTGCCCAGGGCTGGGGCTGACCACCCAAGCCCCACCACCCAGCACCTCCTGTCACCACTTGCCCACCTGAATGTTCTTCTGCAACCCCTCAGGAGAGCACACCCCACTTTTCTGGCAAAACTGGGCATTTGTTCCATTTGCTAAGAGCATATGGGACAAATGCCCATTTTTGCCAAAAGAGTCGGGACGTCCGGGGCAGGCCTTGAAAAGGGGACTGTCCTGGCCAAAACGAGACGTATTGTCACCCTACCTCTGACCTGCATTTAGACCCCTAAATCCCTTTGGGGTGGGGTTTAAGGCACACCCCTCTGCTTGGCCTCTTCTATTGCCTAGCTTAGCTCAACGTGCTGGCTTTTGTGGACCCCATTCTTAGGTGCCTAACTCTCCCCATGCATTGTATAGGGAGCCTGGGTGCCTAAGTATGGATTCCACTGGACGGCAGGGTGCCGAATACTCTTCATTGCAATGCTGAGTTTAAGACCTTTTGTGGATCTAGCTCCTAAATGCCTCGGTCACTTTTTAAAGTGTTACTTCTCCATAGCATGGAAGGTTAACAATTGTAAGAATTCCTTTAATAATGAATGCTAACAAATCAGACAGCATTGTCCACAGTTGCAAGCAGATTATTGATGTTATAAACAGTAATTAATGGCGTGGGACAACAAACCCTACATGCCAAATACATGTAAGTTCTTACTGTAGGTGCAGCAGGATAGAAAACAGTATTGAAATGACACAGAGATTCTTTTTTCATCATTCTAAATTATGTGACTGCCCATTCATTAGCTGTTTTTATGGCTTCATGAATCATAGGCAGGAGCAGGAATTCTATGAAAAGTAATGGCCACAAGTGTATTTCAGAGACTACAGGGATAATGATGGGATGTTTGCCATTGTGAGTTCTGAGGTTTCATTCACCAGAATCAGAAAAATAGGAAAGATGGAAAATTAGTTGTTTCCTGGCAGTTAACAGTCTGATTTCCAAACAGTCAGAGATATACACTGCAGTGCTATAGTTTCTAATACTTTATGCAGCCAAGTCACACATCCAAGTCACACACGGTGACTCATTTTTTCCAAAACGTTGTATCTAATTAATTCAAGGTGTTTAGAATGAAAGGTAGCTATTAAGTGGTGTCTGCAATAAAGGGCACTAAATGCTGCATAAGGGCTGATGGGCATAGGGTATTTTGATAACATAACTCTTGCCTTTGATGCGCCAAAAGCTTGGTGGTACATCATAAATGAATCTTGTGCTACTTACTTTAATCCATTTTCTTTCCACCT
The DNA here is from genome assembly GCA_003942145.1 of Platysternon megacephalum. Lineage (NCBI taxonomy): Eukaryota > Metazoa > Chordata > Testudines > Platysternidae > Platysternon > Platysternon megacephalum. The sequence goes on from QXTE01000053.1 coordinate 3,089,668, forward strand.
TACATCCATTAATAAAAATATGCTGGATTGACAATGCAGGGAGAGAACAAGACCCAACAAACACTCCCCCACCAAATGTACCTGAATTCTGATTTAGAAGGAAAGTATCTTTGGAGAGGAAGGTGATTAAGCAGTTCAGCCTCTGTCAAGAGTAGGTGTCTGTGGAGGTGGTGGTAGTGATTTTGTGGTATTGACCCTTGTCCACTGCATGCTGGACTGGGACAACCAATTAATCTAGGCAACAGAACAGTCATCAGAGGATAGCTGTTTTCCATCACAACCACAAGTTTGCATGGTGCTATTTAAAGTGCATGTCTAACCTCACAATTACAGATAATTATTTTCGCACACCATGATTTTTGAGAATGATACTTAAAACCTCTTGTTCAGTAATTAATGTCATGATTAACACTGAGCAGTCTTTCAAGGTTTCCAGGTTCCTTTCTGAATGATCATCCAAAAGTTCTTAGGTATTGTTATCTGCGGTCTGGAGATCTAGAGTTTGCAGTATTTCTGAACTTCATCAGAAATACAAGCAACAGCCTTTCCCACAATATTTCCAGTTTGTCTCCCAGCCAAAACTTGGTATTGCAGAAATTCATAGCAATTGGATGTATTATTGTGAATCTTTCACATAGGTCTATCAAGACCTCTTGGGATTTAATTCCAAGATACTTAGATACGATACTATAATCTATTGTAAGGCTTGACACATCTTTTCCATTTAAGAATCGTGTCCTCCTTTTTTTCCCTTTTTAAAATTGCTTTAGCTGTCTAAGCTGTATTTCAGCTTATATATCATTGCATTATTCTATGTTTCTGTCAACTTTAATAAATAAATAAATAATGTTTGATCAAAAAAACCTATTTCCTTCCAAAGGAATTCTTTTCTTCATAAATGAGACCTATAAATGAAATTAAGACTCCAATCCTGAAAACAGTTAAGTGTTCTCAAGGAATTGTAACATGCATAGAGTTACTCGGGTTAGTAAGTATTTGCAGGCCTAAATTTGAAGTTCCTAACTTCAAAGTTTTTTAGATTATGCAAAAAAAAAAAAAAAAGTAAAGCAAACATATGGAAAAAAGTGTATTTCCCCCCACTAGCATAATTCCAAAATGTGGCTGGAAATACTGTGCTCATACTTGAGAAAATGTTCACCTCTGTATTAAGATCAAAAAGGAAATTTGCAAAGCAAATGGAATTTGTTAAAAAGTTACATGCAGATTTTAAATGGGGCTGGAATTATCATGGAAACAAACCCAGTCTGCAATACAGCATAAACTGCTCACAATGTATTTGAAATGTTTAGGGAAAACACACAAACCCAAAGAGGCAGAATAGCCTCTACACTGCTATAAATCAGGAGTGTGACTCACTCAAGTCAATGGGCCAGATTCTCCACTGTCTGGCACCTGGTGTCCTCATTTACACTTGTGCAAAATGTTTGTGCATTCTGATTTGGTAACATTTGATATTCATTTTGCACTGATCCAGATGACTACACAAGGTAGGAGGCAGTGGAGAATCAGCCTCAAAGGGGTTACACTTGTGTAAAACGGGTGTAAGTGAAAGAAGAATCAGGCCCATGGTTTGGATAAAATACGTATTCCTAATCTGCCATGCAATTAACGTTACACCAGTCATACATGTGCTTAATACAAACACCATTCAATTTTATCATTTTGATTAAAACTGAACCTGCTGAACTATGATTTACAGATTCCATATCCAGATATGGGAGGGTGGGGGCAGAAGGGGACCTGTTGGTTCTGAGATGTCATTTATCCTTTTGACACGTATAAATACACTTCTGAGCAGATAATGAGACTCTTCAGATCTGACAGCATTTAATCTCTCAACACAAGCAGTAAAAACACCTTTAAGTAGGTAAATCCCGCATTAGTCTAATTATTACTCAGTGCATTTTCTTTTGTTTGCCTTTTTGTTTTTGTTTTCACTTCTTATTTTTACCTCTGACTTTGGATTTCTCCTCCCCAGCAAGTTAACCAACCTTTCGTTAAAAGTCCCATCTGTTTTAAGGCAGAAAGTTCTCTTCTGTCCCCTGACAGAATCTCCATAATGCATGCTGGTAATCTCTAAAGCTGTTATTTGTTCCAGTTTTGCTATGTAATTATAGTGTGTCAGGTATTACGTGGAAAGATTTGTGCTCCCATTTGTGCAGTGTGTGAGCATTTGCTGAGGAGAACAAAAGGGGCCTGTGCGGTGCTCCTTGAAAAATTCCAACTAAATGGAATACACATCAAATGTTCCAACTAAATGGAACACACATAAAATCTGTTCTTCACCCCCTACACTAGCTCCCCGTCGAATTTCAAATCAAGTTCAAGGTCTGGGTCCTTCAAGGCGCCCCAGGGCCTGGCCTAGGGTATCAAAGGGTATTTCTACAAAGCAAAAAAACCACCAACCCCACAGCACCAAGTCTCAGAGCCCAGGGCAATTGACTCAGGCTCATGCTATGGGGCTAAAAATAGCCATATAGACATTCAGGCATAGGCTGGAGCCTGGGCTCTGAGACGCTTCCACCTTGCTGATTCCTAGAGCCCAGGCTCCAGCCCAAACCCAGACGTTTACGTTGCAATTAAACAGCCCCTTAGCCCGAGTCCTGCAAGCCTGAATCAGCTGGCACGGGCCAGCCATGGGTTTTTAATTGCAGTGTAGACATACCCAAATAAAGCATCCTACCCTGCACTCAGTTTTTATACCCTGAAAAGGGAGGGGAGATAGCATCCATGTGAAGGTTACTAGGGACTTTGTTATTGCTAATCAAGTTTACTACAGTGAGGGGCAGCAATATTAAACACTAAGACAAACAAATAATATACACCAGCTTCAGGCAATTAATTCTCACAACACCCTTTGAAGGTGGCATTTTATCAATGGGGAAACTGAAGTAGGGGGTTATGTGCTATGCTCAAAGCCAAGAAGGGAGGGAGTGTCAGAGCTGGGGTTATGTACCTGATCCAATACCCATTGAAGTCGGTAGCTCATTTGCTTCAATGGACTTTGGATCACGCCCTAGAACTCACTGAGAAGTTCCTGCCTTCCAGTTCTCAGTACGGGTCATTAGTCCACAGCTGACTCTAGGGAGCTGACCTATGGGCCTGTTTTGGGTAAATTAAATGGCTGGGGTTTCCGCAGGCACTGAGCCCCCACAACTCCAGTTGACCACGAGGAGAGCTGGGGGTGCTTAGCACCTAAGAAAATCAGGCCCAAGTTTTTATTTTCCAAGGTGATGGAAAGCCTCCAGCATGGCCTAATACATTCCCTTTGTAAAGAAGGCTCCTTGGGTACATAGCGCCAAGTCAGAAAAGGTCTCTTAGCTGAAAAAGAAAAGACAAGTTACAGTGCATCCCTTTCCTTAGAGCCCCAGAGTTCATGCGAGTCTGACAAAAGGGGTGGATAACTTTCTGTTTTTTGTATCTGCATTCAGGGAATGTCACAGCCACCCACAAAGCTGGGTTTACAGAACCTACCAGCAGCACAGGTAAAGAAAAATATCACCTCTCACTGGTGCTGTTTATGAGCTGCCAATGCTGATGGCAGACTTTACCCAGTATGGAAGTTTGATAGATAAAGGGTCTGATTTTACACCAGGGTAATCAGGAATAATTCCACTGAAATCAAAGGAGCTCAATAGGCACAGAACTAATACAAGTGAGATCAGCATTAGAGCCTGATGTGTTCATGATCTGCAAACACACTGCTTAGGCAAAGTAAAGGGGGAATAAGCCATTTTTTCCTTATGGTGGCATTTTATTTTTGTTTCATTAAATTAATAAAAAAGTCTGTAGTACTCTCTTTGAAGGCCAATTTCAGGGCTGTAAACTCACTTACCTTCAGAAGAAACAAATTCATTTTATCACCCAAGGTACCCTCCCAAACACTGTTCTTGGAAGAGCTGTGTTCTATACCCTGTCCCAAGAAGTCAAAGGGAGAGAAATTAATGAGAGAGAGAAAATGGTGGGGAGAGACTGAGACAGTGAGGAGAGACGAGAAGGGAAGAGACAGAAAACGGTGAAGGTAAAAAACGGATAGGGGAGAAAAGGTCAAATCAGCAAAGAAAAACCATCGCGATGTCCCTGCTGTGGATGAGGGAGCAGAGGAGGGACCCTCTCCCCAGACCAGAGTACTGTTTCTCTACAGGGAGGAGTAACGGTTTTGGGGTTCAGTCACTAGATTGGGACTCAGGACATCTATATTCTTTTCCCAGCTCTGCCCCCAGACTCTGTGCAACTGTGGGCAAGTTAAATTTCTCCATATAATGGGGATGATCTTTCCTTTCCCCCCAACTCTTTGTCTGTCTTGTCTAATTAGACTGCAAGCTCTTCAGTACATGGGCTGCCTCTTATTAGGCATATGTACAGTGCCAGGCACTATGGGGCTCTAGGCAGTACTGCAAAACACATATTAAAATGGCAGTCAATGGTAAAATCTCCTGTTGTTTCAATGGGACCAGAATTTGCCTCAGTAATTAAAAGGAGGGAAAAAAATGTAAAGGTTTCTTTCCATAAGCACATTAATATGATTTGTCATAGCTACAGGGTAAGCTGAGCTTTAGATCCCTTTCAGTCCCTCTGGAATGCAAGCTTCAGGTGACAGGGATGGCTTCCTTCACCTCTCTCAAAGGGTGGAACCACTCTTGGACTGGATCTCTGGGAAGCAGCCCTCCGGCCACAGTGTTACCATGACAGGCCCAACTTAGGTTGGCTCCTGGAAGCCCCCTTTCCTTTGGGGACCTGTGACCCATGGCTGATTAATGTGACTCAAAACAGTGTCTTAGCAACACATATTATTTATTTACCCAAAGACACATAGCAAGCATGGAAAAGGGATAAAACAAACAAAAGGACTATACAGCTCGGTCTTATCTATGTTTTATTCCTTCCTTGTATGTTTTGGAAAACCTCATTTAACTCAGCTACCTCTGTCTCTGGGCTGAGAGAAGCAGGCTGCACTGCTGCAGCATGCTCTCTGGGTGTCTCTCTGTCAGAGACACCTCTCCACGTGCTGCTGCCCACCTAACCCCCCTTCCTCCATAGGCCAGGATCTTTAAGGTTTTAGTAACCCCTTTTATCCTATGTTTGGGCCTGGGCAGCATAAATAGGATGGCCAGGTGTCAGGTTTTCAACTGGAAAGTCTGGTCTAAAAGGGGACCTGACACTGTCCGGTCAGATCTACTGACTAGACACCCAAAGTCCAGTTACTGTCAGAGGGGAGGCAGGGAGGCGCTGTGTCATCACCCATGTCAGCCCTTACTCAGCCAGGGCCACCTCCTACTTGTGTCAGGCAGCTGCAGCTCCCAGCCCCAGCTCCACAGGCAAATCTCTCCCACCTAGGCAGAGAGGGAGGAAGGAGGGGGGAAGAGCAGAGAGCGAGGGGGGGGCAAAGGGGGAGGGGAAGAGGAGTAATGGGGGCAGGGCCCCGGGGAGGAGGTGGGGTAGGGGCTGGGCCTCATGAGGAAGATGAGGGGCAGGGGAGGTTCCGGCACTCCTGTTGAAGTGTCAGTTTTTTAAATATTACAAAGTTGGCAACCCTAAACATAAACCTTGCTAGTTTAGTTGGAACCAGACATGTGGGTATTTCCCCCAATTAATAGCGTCTCCATTGTTTCTTCAAGGACCCTTGGTATTCTCTCTGACCTATCTTATCTGTGCCATTGTTTCACTTCCTGTGTATTTCCCTCTAACAGCCTTCTTTGATTTAACTCCTTGAGTCAGGCAGGATAATATTAAACAAGCAAACTGAAGTGCACGTGATATTCATCAAAATTATACATATATTTCCCTCATTCTCCACGTAGCTCTTGACATATCTCAAGCAATCCCACTTAGAAAGGGGAATATACATTTATTAAATACACAGTTTACCATCACGGAGCCAGCAGCTGCAATATCTCATTGTGTAACTTAAAGTTACCTTGGGCTGAAATATATTTAATTTTGATGAAACCAAGAGATTTAGGGATGCAAAAACATCATCATCCCAGGAGGAAGAGTCTGAAAGAGAAATCCCCTGGCTGAATTTTGAGGGAAGGAAATTATTTAAACAAATACTTATTTTCTGGAATGTAAATGGATTTTTGGTGGTGAGCTATATAGACTCACACATGTTCGGAGGGACTTTTTCCCTCTTTCACACTTTCTTTTATATATTGGCATTCATTTCTGAGTCCTGCCTGAATACAATATTATCTCAAGTGGTTGCTCCACAGACATAATGCATGACAATAGAGTTATGGTTGCAATCAGCACTAAGTGTGTAAAGATGTTTTGTTGAAAGGTTGAACAGTAATCATATGAGATGGACTTTTGTGGTTTCTAAATCTTCTTTGTTCTCTCTCTATTACAAACTGTGGACTGCAGAACTCATGAGTATTGTGATGGTTTTTGATTAGTTGCTTTTTCCTGCATGTTGTGCCCCTATTAAAGTGGTGAAAGCAGGTTTTAGAGAACACAAAAAGTGAAGTACTACATAAGAGATACAGAAGCTTTATCACAGATGCCATGGAAACAAGTCCCAAGCACAATAGCTGGAGAGGGGGATAAAGACATCCACATGTAATTACTCAACTACACTTTTTAAACCGATTTTTGTTTAAATCATTTTAGATTTTTTAAGAAAAGTTAGAACAAGGTATAAAAATATTTGGGGAAGTCTTGAGATTTTGCATCAATAATATGTTGTCGATTTAGAGGAAGATGAAGAAATATGAGACAAAAGTCAACCTTTCTAATAGTCTGTAACTAAAAACCAATTTGATAATTTCCTTTACTCTTTGCAGAAATATGCTCTTTTGACTTCCAGGTAAATATGTTACTTTCTGGGCCAAACTTACAGTGTGTGTGTGTGTGTGTGTGTGTGTGTGTGTGTGTGTGTGTGTGTGTGTGTGTGTGTGTGTGTGTGTGTGTGTGTGTGTGTGTGTGAAAAGTACAACGTTATATGGAAGCTGGTTGCAACCTACACTACAGAAACACTTCTACTTCATAATATAGATACACATGTAACCCACTGGTGAGTGCCTGTCACAGGATCCCGCTCTGTGCTCAATCCACAGAGGATTTGAGTCTGGTTATAGCCCCAAATACAGAGATCTTGCTCAAGTTGTAGCAGCTCACACATTTAACTTGACAGTCACCATTTCAATCCCTAATGTGTTGGCTAAGACTGCAGCTTTCACACGTGCACATGTTATTATAGGCATGGAAGGTAAATCAGCAACAAATATAGAATCTACTAATGAGAAAAATGTGTCTTTACTTTCAGGTTTTTTTTGTTTTTTTTAAACAGACACTGAATAAACAAAAGTGATCTCTAAGATAAAGATCCCACACTAGCAAATATCACACCCAAAGCCTTAATAGCTTAGGGCATGTAAAGAAACTTGCTCAATATAAAAGACAAGACGCTACGTATTCAAGACATTTTTTTTAGTTGAATGCCAGTTTGACAAGTGTCACACCCTACACAATTATTTGCTGTTGCACAGTTCTATGTGAGGTAATTAAAATAATAATTAGAGGACATGTTTATTTACACGTATGTACACAATGGCATTCCTTAGGGGCTTGGTTACAATGTCACGTGAGCATGGAGCCACACCTGGCTACCTAAATAAAATCATCAGTGCAAAATAAACAAACCATGTACAATCTAGTCCAGTATGCAACTTCACTGGGGTTCATGGCATTGTTTAGTACACAATAGATTCATTGAAAGAAGGAAAGATTTCAAAGAACTGGCAAGCATCACCACCTCATCCTCATTGGAGGACATTTGTCCAGCTGTAGTGAAGCCTTGGGGTTGTGCTGGCCTCATGACTGGCCCTGGGCACTCAAATACAGCAGTCACTAAAACTACCTTCTTTCAGCTCTTGCTAGCGGCCAGTCCTCTCTGGCCATCACCATCATTCTGGACTATTGTAAGGCACTCTACCTAGCTCTGGTCAAAGAGTACACAAAGAAACTGGGGCTCATGCATAACAAAGTTTGCTTCTACAGTGGGTCAAGACAATTCTCGTATTCTATTATCCCAGCATGCTACAACCTGCACTGGCTCCACACACACTACAGCATCCACTCCTAGTTTCTAATAGGGGTCCTGGTCCAAGACTGGGGCTCCCAGGTACTACCATCGCAATACAAATAATAAATGCGACTAGTAACAATATCTTTGCTATCTTCAGATCATGCTGCCAGACTCATTTCTTCAACAAAATACTTCCCACGGAACCAGAACAGAAGAAAACCCGGCAGTGTGCTCAAATATAGAGGACAGGGACCTGCCTGTACTGCTCTGGTGCCTATGACATTGGTAAAGCACCAAAACACCAAAAGCCTTGTGACTTTAAGACTGGAGACACTAGTGTTGACATGCACGCCATGAACTGACAATACTGAACTTCTTTAGCCTTTCCCAAGTCAGAAACACACATGCAAATTACAGAAATCAAACTGTCTGCTGTCCAGCAAAACAGGGCTCCTGAGTGTGTTTATTTCAGACAGGCTGTTACCAGCTTCTCTTTAAGACAAGCCTATTTGGTAATACATTGTGCACCACTTCTTCTGTATGAGACAATTTATACCAAAAAAAAAGGTTTTCTAAATGGATAAATTATTTTGGGCATCTCACTAAGAAACTAACATAGAAAAGGAACTGTTGCTTCAAGCAGCAGATTGTTCTGTCTGTCTGTATGCAACATGCAAAATTAAAATGGTTTATTCTGTGTCATCTGCTCACTTAGTGCATGAGCTCCTGAACTAGCCACTCCTTCACAACACAGATATGGATTCCTGTTGATTTATTGACTCAAACAGTAAACGATGATGGAGATCAAAGCCCTTTTTCCATAATGGGCTAGATTCTGATCTCAATTACACTGGCATAGAACTGGAACAAATCCACGCATGTCAATGGATTTACATTGGTGTAACTGAAATTAGAATCGGGCCCTGTGTTTCATTCTTAGTGATTAAGTTTGGAGATATTTTCCCAAGTCCAGCTATGGTCTGACCCAGGATTGGCAGTTAGAGGCCAGCTGTAAAATTCAGATCTATAGGCAAATCCAAACTTTGCCAACATTTGAGGGGGTTCAGAATTCTAGTTTAGATTCCTACCTGTTCATAGATTCCAAGGCCAGAAGGAACCATTGTGATCATCTAGTCCAGTGGTTCCCAAACTGGGGTTCACGAAATGTTACAGGGGGTTCTCAGGGAAAAATTCCCTAATGGCAGACAGAGCTGTCCCTAGGAACCCGGGCAGCATGGGGCCAGCAGCCCAGAGCCCCTGGATTTCCAAGAGCTAAGCAGATCAAAGCAAGCATATCTATCACACTGAGGAGATTTAAACTTCAAGACTCCTTATAAGAAATGGAAAGGGAAGTGGATATTTTTTGCTGTTTTTAAAATTAAATAGGCAGCTAGTATTGTTTTTAAAATTATTATGAAGAACAAGTTTAAGCTTTGTTGTAACATGCGTTGTTTGCCTGGACTGCTCCAGACCTGAATGCTTGTGTAGAAGGAACTCTTTGAGTTGGCTTCTTAAATACCTTTATGCTGTTTCACATCTGATACTCCTTGATGAAACATAGGAGCCTTGTCTTATAACAGGCTTATTCAAAGTGATACAAGCTACGAAATGGAGATCTTGGAAGAGTGTTGCTGTTTTCATAATGTAATAAAAATACTGTAATGATCAATAATAATTAATAATAAATAGTGTGTAATAAGCATGTCATAAAAACAAATTTTATATTTCCAAGATCACTGCTTTTTATAATTTATACTCAGGTAAAGGAGAAAATCCCTGGAAATATTCATTTTTAGGAGGGGGTTCGCGAGACTTGTCATTTTAGTGAAAGGGGTTCACAGGTTGTTAAAGTTTGGGAACCACTGATCTAGTCTGACCTCCTGTATAACACAGGCCATAGAACTTCCCCAAAGCACTCCTCTTTCAGGAGTGTTTTCTATTCTAAATTGGGGACCAACCAGCCTTGCAGGGATTGACATTTTGGGAACCTCTCATACCTTTTTTGAGTTCAAGTTTGTGAAACCTTTTTCTTGTGATTTAGACCCTTTTCTGACTGTCCGCAGGGGAGATTCAGTAATAAAACTATCCAAACACACCCATATGTTATACATAGGAAATCACTGTCAACTAGCATATAGACCACTCATCGGGAGACATGGGTTCTATTCCTGGCTCTGCTATTGGCCTGCTGTGTGACCTTGGGCAAGTCACTTCACTGCTCTGTGCCTCAGTTTCCCCAGCTGTGAAATGCAGATAATGACCCTGAACTTTTAATGAAAGAGCTTTGTGACCTATGGATGAAAAGAGGTCGGTATTATTATTTTATATATGCACTTATTTCCCTATCTAAAGGGGTGCCTGTGCTATATATATTAGGGAAAGGTGAAAGAAGCCCAGTGTTGAGGGCCCACACAAGGAGCATTTTTGCTATCTATTGCAGGCTAGAAGGATCAAGTTCCATTGAGGGAGCTGTGCAGAAAAGCATGCACAACTCCTGACTACATTATACGTTTTGCTCTAAGCAGTGCTCTTTCATAAGCAGCATAATTCCCCAACATTTTCAAAATTGAAAAGGATGAGGTGTGAAGAAAACTGTTTACAAACCTGCAAGACCAACTGTTCATGAGGCTCAATTTTATTTTTAACACAAGGCAAAGCAGGGGGTTGCAAAGCAGCTTTTAATTAATTTTTGTTTTTATCCCACAATCCTTTGGCTCTAAATGATGGTGCCAAATACCAATTTTTATATAGCTCAATAATAGTTACATTTCTGCATCAGAAAAAATATTTATTTGGGGCTTTGTAACCATTTGATGAGCTTTGCTGCACAGCCTTGTCCTGCTGCTAAGCAGGAGAATCTCAGAGTAAAAAGCACATGCCAGGCTGCTGAGAGAAAGAGATGCAAAGAAGAGTTTAGTTTGCACACAGATGCAAACAAGCATTTTGGAGCTTTCTCCCATGCATAGGCGCCAACTCTGTTGGTGCTTAGGGGCTGGAGCACCCACACCGGCAGCTCCCCGTGCCCCCCCCCCGCCCGCTCCAGCTCACCTCCGCCTCCTCCGCGAGCACGCCACCAAGTCCTGCTTCTCCCCACTCCCTCCCAGTGCCTGCACCACGAAACAGCTGATTCGTGGGGCGGGGGGGGAGGGGGAACGCAGCACGCTGGGGGAAGAGGTGGGGCTGGGGCGGGGATTTGGGGAAGGGATCCAATAGGGGCAGGGAGGGGAGGGAGTTAGGGTGGGGACTTTGGGGATGGAGTTGGAATGGGGACGGGGCCAGGGGTGGGGATGGGGTGGAGTCGGAGCGGGGCCAGAGGCAGGGAAAGGGGTGGGAGGGCACGGGCACCCACTGGCACCGCAGAAAGTTGGCGCCTATGCTCCCATGCTGTCCCTCACGCTTGGGAGAATCTCTCTGTAAACATCCACAAAACTAACGCATTGTCCTCCTTCCAATCCCTCCTTAAAACTCTCCTTTGTCATGAGGCCTACAAAAAACTTGACAAAGGCTAAGCAGCTGGTGTGCTGAGTCCACAGGTTATCATGCTGACCAAGATTGTCTCACTATTTCCTTGCGCTCCCTCACATAGGTGCTGGAACTAGGGTGATGGGGGTGCTGCTGCACGATCTGGCTTGAAATGGTTTCCATTATATCCAGGGTTTACAGTTAGGTTCAATGGCTCTCAGCACCCCCACCATAAAAACTGTTCCAGAGCCGCTGCTCCCCCATCTATTTGCTATATCCAACTCTTGCCTCTTGTCTTATATTTAGATTGCTGGTAGACAGGTATCATCTTTTTGTTCTGTGCCTGTACAGTGCCTAGGACAGTGGGGTCCTGGACCATGACTGTAGTACAAATAAATAATAATAATAATAATAATTAATATGCGGTTTGAAATAATGTATTCATTCACAGGGGATGCCAAGCCGATGGGCCGAATCCTGAGGTCCTTACTCAAAGCCTCATCCTGAGGGGTGCAACAAGGGATGCAGATCCAATCCCCCACAAAATTCCCTGTGCGGGACAGTCTCCCTGATTTCTGGTCCAGTCCATTTATGACTCTCTTTGAATCCTCATTACGTCCTACTTCCACTGCAGCCTTTCCTGACAGTCCATGCTGTGTCTAATCAATATTATCCCAGTCTTAGCTACACCTTAGTGCATCCCATTGCCAACACTACCTGCTCCCATTGCAGCCTCCTCTCCTTATCCCTTAGGATCTCTAATCTACCCTTCTCTTTCTCCCCTGCTGCTTCCCCTCCTCAGTTTCCATACATATACCCTGTACTTTGCTGGTATCAGAGGTTGAGCTCACAGAGTTAAATCAGCTTCCAACCAGTGAATCAGCATTTCAACTGAGTTAACCTAACCCTACTGCAAGAGTTTACTTTATAAACAAAGAGAAAATCCAGCCATGGATTATTACTAACTCAAGTTTTCTTTTCAGGATCAGATTCCTGCAGCTATATTATTTTTCTCCCATGGATCTTCTATAAATCATGGCAGATCCATCCCTTAGCCTCATAGGATTCTGGAGAAGAGAGTATATAAGAGAGGAGGCCGTATATTGTCCCCTTAGCACCATGGGGTTTGTCTAAAGACTTAGGGAGTTCAGTCTGTCTAGTTTATCAAAAAGAAAATTGAGTGGTGGGTTGATTAAAGCATGCTCTTCAGTCTAGCAGAGAATGGTATAACAAGATCCGTTGGCTGTTGAAGCTAGACAACTGCAAACTGGAAATAAGGTGGAAATTTTTTAACAGTGAGAGTAATTAATCATTGGAAAAATTTACCAAGGGTAGTGGTGGATTCTACATCAGCAATTTTTAAATCAAGATCAGATGTATCAGAGATAAACTCTAGGAATTATTTTGGGGAAGTTCTCTGGCCTGTGTTATACAAGAGGTCAGACTAGGTGATCACAGTGGTTCCTTTTTGCCTTGGAATCTATGAGTCTATGAGAAAATGCCAGGTATTAAGGAACTCTTTAATGTAGCGGAGAAAGACATAAACAAGAAATAATGGCTGGAAGTTAAAGCCAGACAAATTCAAATTAGAAATAAGGCACTTTTTAAAAAAAACGTTAAATGTGATTAACAACTGGAACAAACTACCAAGGGCAGTGGGCTTGTTACTGGGCTCAATACAGGAGTAATTAGATGAAATAATGTGGCCTGTGTTACACTGAAGGTCAGACGAGATAATTTAATGGTCCCTTCTGGCCCTTAAACTCTATGAATCTAGGAATAAAGGCAGGTTTCATTTTAGAGATATGTCTAAACCAAAAACCCTGTTCCAATATGCCTATGGGGAAGTTCATGTCTTGATCTAAACTTTGCAGGTTGGGCCTATCTCTAGGTAGAATGAAGGTTTCATATATGAACATATTTGTTCAGATCCACAAGGGGACTGAGGCACCTAAACCCAAGTTTTAGGCACCACTGCAATCCACAAAACCCCCATGTGGCTGCCATCTCACCTTGTAGGCACCTACACTTACTTAGTGCCTAAATTTCCGCTATAACGGTCCTGTAGGTGCCTATGTTTCTGCCTCACTCTATGTGGACAGATGCCTATTTCTCACCTAAACCCAGTTACAATCCACAAACAGGGGGCAGATAGGTGGAGGAGGGATGTAAGAGATCCTGGTTCACTTCCTGCCTTTGCCTCATAAGAAGTTATTTGAACAGGAGCTCCCCTGCCACTGGACTATAGAGTGATTCTCACTCTCTGCTCCAATTAATACTCAATTAAAGTGGAACAGCTTCAACAAGAGAGGTTAAGCCAGACCCCTATCAGAATATCTCATAGTCCAGTTTAAGGTACTCACCTGAAAGGCAGGAGAACTGCTGTTTGAATCCATTCTCCTCATCAGGCCTTGGGGGGGACTGAACCAGGGTCTCCTACCTGGTGGATGAGTACCCAAATCACTGGACTACAGGGGAGGCTACAACTGCTGCTTTTCCCAACCTCTCTCCCTAGCTGTTTTCTGTGGCGCTAGGCAGGCACCTAAGCTGCCTGACTCCAGAAGCAGGATTCCTGGCTGTGATTCACTACCAGAGATAGGCACCTAGCTGCAGCCCAGACGTAGGCACAAACTCCCAGAGGGGCAGGGCTGAGGGGACATCCCTTTCCTCAACACCTCCCCTTGGCTAGTTTAGGCAGCTCCCTACCTAGCATGCTGGCTTTTGTGGATCGCATTCTTAGGCATCTATCTCTCCCCATTCATTGTATAGGGAGCCTAGATGCGTAACCCAGGTTTTGTGGATCCCATTGTCGTTCCAGTGACTTCCTAGCTGCCTAGAAATTAGGCATTGCAACATGTAATCCCTTTGTGGATCTTGGCCATGGCTCTTTAACAACAGAGTTTTAAAGGGGTTTCCTAAAGGACACAGGTGCAGAACAAGTCCTTGCACTCTGAATGGAGAGCCACGGTATGGAGAAGCTCAACCGTTAATGGAGAATGGAGTTTTCTCTTCACGACAGGCACAGGAAAAACACCTCTGAGGAGAAAGAAAAGAGGCACACTAAAGAGAAGGCAGGCAGACCTTATATTGAAGGCTTCCTGTTTGTATCTGGTACACAAGAGAGAAATCGTTCATCCATGTTAAAGTGACTCTGTCATGCTGTGAAGGTTAGCAAGGTACCGATGGCCACCTGCTGATTCAGTGCTGCCTAGGAAAGCTAAAGCTGCCTGACAGGAGAACAAAATGTGCACTGCTCAAATGAGCCAATTTACCAACTGAAAAAAACCGTCTCTTTTCACCCTTCATGCCACACTGTGTAAATTATCCCTCCAGTCACAAGCAAATGGATTGAAAAAAAAGCCACACCCGGTGCTAAGGAGACTACCAAATGCGAGTAAAGCACCTAGCATGCTTTGAGTGCTATAAAATATTCATCGTTCCAGCCTGAAATCCTATTTCCTTCAAAAGAACTGAAAATCCCAGATACCCACACTGAGAAGAATCCTGTGTTAGCCTGGTAGTGGTCTAGTGATTGGGCTCACTACTGACATGTATCATTGAATCAGATTTGGATGCTGGCCCATGACTGCTAGGGGCTGGAGGAGAGACTACATTATAAGTGGAGGGAACAGTTGGCATCACTCACCATTGACTCATGATGGTTAATTAAGGCATGGTGATGATGAACTCTGAAAGGAGTCCCATCTAGTCCTCTACAACTGGAAGGAGCACCTAAGTGAGTTAGGCACCTCATTCCCATTGAGTTAAGGGACTTCAGTGAGAGTTAGACATTTAACCTGCTTAGGCACCTTTGAAAATCCCACTAGGCATCTATCTGCCTCTTTAAGTGTCTAAATGCTTTTCAAAATCTGGCCCTTAGGGTCCCATCCTGCACTCATTGACTTCAAAGTCTGCAGGATCAGATCCTTAACATTCACAAAATTCCCATGTACGTGGAATGGTGTAGAGATGAACCATTCATATTCACTTGAACCTAACACTTTTTTTAAGTACTTACCCCCACAAATCATCTTGCTCAGACTGTCTAGCCCAGCTGTGTTAGGAACATGTACAGGCAATGAGAAAAAAGATTGTTCCCAGCCTGAACAATCATTCAGCCAGCTGCAAGTCATAGGAGATAACACTAAAGAACTGCCAGAAACACTGACAGCAGTCTTCCGCTCCAAAAGACATTCAGAATGATCCCAAATATACTTGGCTCTATTATGAAAATGGGTCTCAAGTTAGAGCTGAAAGAAAACAATGTCACCATAAGCAAGCAAATTAGAAGTACATGCTTCTAAAGAGGCAGGGTGAGGGTGGGGGTGTGTGTGAACAAATTCAGCTATTGAGTTTCATGGACTCAGTGTGACAGAAGGAGGCGATTTCAATCCATCATTCCAGTCCTCTCAGGACTGAGCTTGGTGGGGAATTGCTGTCATAATGTCCACATGCAGAGAAGAGGGGACACAGTCCACATGGGAAGACATAGATGGAAAAGTGCTGCCTCCAGGACATGCATTAGTTGGCCCTTCACAGAAGCTCTCCCTGGATGCTCCACAAGGTTCAGCTCTGGCTAGAAGGAGAGAAGGCGGAGTGGGGCTGGCAGCTGTCTGCTGGAGTCTCTTAAGTTCCTGTGGAGCAAAGCAGCGTAAGTTGGTGTGGAGTGAGGGCCTGATTCTGGTCTCAGTTATGCCAGGGTAAATCAGGAGTAATGCCATGGTAATCAGTGGACCTATGCCAGTGTGAAATTGGTGTGGGAGAAGAATCCATCTCAGAGACTGCAGAGAATAATCCTCAAGGGAGCAAATGGGGCCCAATATTAGCCCATGGTACTATCCTTCCTTTTGTATTTTTGCTCAGGCCTAATCATTCTGCTCTCAATTACACTGTTGCAAATCTGGACTAACTCCATTAACTTCAGTGGAGTTTGGCACCAGTCTGGTTTGGCATCCACACACACACACAACAAAACAAAAGGATGAAAACCAAAATTTTATAGAAAATTTCATCAACTTCCTCCAGTTCTAAAAAAATATATGGGCAGAATACAAGAATATTCTTGCTCAGCATCATATTTTCCTTCTCACTTTAATATTGAAGAATCAAAGCACAGTGTAAAATCTGATCTCCATGAAATTATGCAGGCACGTATGTCTTAGTGTGAAGCAGTGAAGAGGTTTAGGGTGAACTCTGTAGCCCCTAGAGTCAATTTTAATTTTTTTCTCCTATTTGGTATGAGCTGAGGCTTGGATTTTTATAAGAGCCTATAGTTCCATTAAATTTGAATTTTTCCATTGACTTCAATGGAAGTAAGGTCAAGCCCTGGGTTTCTATTGCATCCAATGAAAAAGGGAGAGCTTATTTATCCTGGGTAAATCCCCATATTTTGTAACCAGCGATGTGTGTGTTGCAATAGGGCAGGGATGATACCTTTAGGGTTCTGGACCTTGCTGAGCACATGAGCAGCACAAAAATGTTTTCACCCCCTCCACACACACACACAAAACAAAAGGATGAAAACCAAAATTTTACAAAAAATTTCATCAACTTCCTCCAGTTCTAAAAAAATGTAAAGGTAGCCCCCTTGCACAACTGTACTTTATCCATCCTAACAAAGTTGGGGAAGACCAGAATAGGGAGGTGGTGTTGTCTAGCAGACAGAGCACTGGCCTGGGACTGTGAAGGCCTGGGTTATTTTCTCCACTCTGCTACGGGCCTGCTGGGTGACCTTGGGCAAGTGACTTCCCCTCTCTGTGCCTTAGTTTCCCCATCTGTAAAATGGGGACAATGATACTGACCTCCATTTATAAAGCACTCTGAGATCTACTGATAAAAAGCCTTATGTAAGAGCCAGGTACAATTATTAATATAGTTTTGTGTATCATGTCACATAAATATGTTTGTGGTGATTCATAGGCAATACTTTTAAAAACTAAAAATAACCCTTTCCGCTTATTTTTCCATCTGGAAAAACACTATATCCCTTCCATCTGAGGAAAGACTAAAAAGATTAGGGCTGTTCAGCTTAGAAAAGAGACAACTAAGGGATGATATGATAGAGGTCTATGAAAACATGAAGGGTGTGGGAAAAGTGAATAGAGAAGTGTTATTTACCCTTTCCCACAATATAAAAAACAGGGGTCACCTGATGAAATTAATAGGCAGCAGGTTTTAATACAAACAAGAGGAAGTACTTTTTCACACAATGCACAATTAACCTGTGGAACTCATTGCCATGGGATGTTGTGATTGCCAAAAGTATAAGTGGCTTTAAAATAGAACTAGATAAGTTCATGGCGGATAGGTCCATCAATGATTATTAGCCAAGATGGTCAGGGATGCAACCCTATGCTTGAGATGACCCTAAATATCTGACTGCTAGAAGGTGGGAGTGGAGGAAAGGGATTGATCACTCCAACTGCCCTGTTCAGTACACACATTTAAAGCTCTGGTACAGGTCACTGTCACAGACAGGATACTGGGCTAGATTGACCATTGGTCTGACCCAGTATGGTCATTATTATGTTCTTTTAGGAAAATGCTTTGAATAGTAGTTATTTTCCATTATAATTCCAGTTATGGATTCCCAACAGATTTTGGAGTAATCAGCTTGTTTTGCTTCTGAAGTGCTAAATAATGGCAAAATCTAGGAATATTTACTATGCCAAATAGAGCTACCACATGCAGACTCTTCTGCTTGGTATATGGTACAAAGTAATTAAAAGAAAGTTGAAACAACAAGTACATTCCATGCTGATGTCTATTTTTCAAACAATTATGCCTCAGCGTGTGTCAGTGCCCAATCCACAGCATCTGTGAGGCTATTATAGCTCCCAATTACAGAGCTTGCTCTTTAGATGAAGCTGTAGATATTAATGATTTTAGTTCTAGAGGTCCCCAGTTTAATCCCCGGTATGTCAATCAAGGTGGCAGCCAAGACAGGGGATGCAGATTTGCAGTTTATCCAGAACACACTCAAAGACTTCAAATGAATTTTGGATCGTGCTCTTGCTGCACTTTTGGAAATAGAACAGATAAAATGTACAAGATTTTTGACTAAGCTCTTGATTGTACAGGCAGGAGTCTCCATGAGTGTGTATAAACACACTCTGAACACCTCATTGCTGTTCATAATCCGTCTGTTCTAGTTTTAGCATTGCAGCTATCAAGTAAACATTAAAGATTACTTGTTAACATTTCCCTTTCAACGTTTTCATTACAGTCATTTGATATTGTACTTTTAGAGAAGAAATTTATTTAGTTAAAAATAAAAAATAAAAAATTCTAAAAAGCAACTGATCGCCTATAAATAAGGTTGTGTTGACTTATTATGTCTGCTCTTCTGGGGAAAAAAATTGCACAAGTGAGTTAAAGGAGCCAATAGTGTCTGTTTAATGTTACCCTCCGTAATTTTAATTTGATAAAACGTCTGGCAAAGTAAAAGCTTCTTGCCACATTTCCTTTGGGAAATGAATCCATAGGTCATGTAATCACATAAACTGTCAGTATTGAAAACAAAACTAACCCACAGAGCTTTGTATCTCTTATAAAGATTTAAAACCTGAGTGACAATATCTCTGCTAACCACATACAGAAATAACTAAGTGCAGATGCAATTCAGAGGAAATATTAGTCTTTATTTTGCCAAAAGTCTTGTCTACATAACGTTCGAGCACTGACTTAACTAAAAGGGTTTAGAATCCAATTTACAGTAGAACCTCAAGAGTTACAAACAACAGAGTTATGAAATGACTAGTCAACCACACACCTCATTTGGAACCGGAAGTATACAATCAGGCAGCAGCAGAGACCAAAAAAAAAGCAAATACAGTACAGTGCTGTGTTAAACGTAAACTACTAAAAAAAAATAAAGGGAAAGCAGCATTTTCCTTCTGCATAGTAAAGTTTCAAAGCTGTATTAAGTCAATGTTCAGTTGTAAACTTCTGAAAGAACAACCCTAACATTTTGTTCTGAGTTACGAACATTTCAGTTACAAACATCCTCCATTCCTGAGGTGTTCGTAACTCTGAGCTTTTACTGTAGTTACATTAGCACAACTCCCTAGTGTGGACACTTATTTCAGATTAAGAATGTCCTATTTCCATTTTGATTAAATTGATTCCTTACCAATGTAAGCAAAATCAAAACAAGCTGTTCTTGATCTGAAATAAACCCTGTCCACACCACTCTGTGCTCAACTGTTAGACTAGCTCAAAGAATAAGTAAATCTTTCATATTGGTCTCTTAGTCAAAATACAAGGCCCAACCCTAAAAAAAAATTTCTCATGCAAAACTCCCACTGAAGTCAAGGGGATTGCAAGACTGGGCCCAATATGTGATACAGATGACTCCTTTTAACATAATGGGCCAAATACCAGTCTTATTTATACGGCTATAATTCCAGGATAGCTCCAAAATTGTGGGGCTGCTATTGGATTTACACTGGTGTAACTGAAAGCAGAATTTCATGCAAATACTGTCCCATCTACTTATGGCCGGATGCAAAGCCCATTTAAATCAAGCTTCCATTGATTTCAAAGAGCTTTGGATCAAGCCCTTAATCAGAAAAATGATGTAAACTTTTATTTTATACAAACAATGGGTTAGCAGGTTATTAGCAGGCTAAATTCTTAACCAGAGTAAAGTCTATATTGCCTGTCTCTCAACATATGACAATTTTATTTCTCAGATACACGATTTGTAATTCTGTTACAATCAAATTCAGCTCTTGCCTATATCTGAGATTGGAATTTGGCCCAAACTCTTTAGGAAAATACTTCCTTTGGATTTTATTTCACTTATTTTGTCTTTATCTATTATAAGATGTGGGGGGAGGGGGGGCGGAGGGTGGTTTAAAATACATTTAATAAAAAAAATTAAGTAGCTATTATAAATAAAAATGACCAAATTACAAGATAAATAAAATAGTCCAAGACAACTTGAAACACTAAAAGAAATACACATTAAACACAGACCAGTTCTCTAGCCTCCCAAAGAACTGAATTTCAGATCACACACAGAATATATTGTAGGAGTCGGAACCTGGACCCTCACTCCAGCTACTTTGCACCACTTCAGCACTACAACGCAGCTGGAAAGCCAATGGGTCTGGCCCCATGAAGATTCCTCCAGTGTAGGAGGGCATATCTGGCCAAATCTACCCCAGCATATCTGAGTGAAAGGGACCATGGCTGGAACATCTCTATGTCTTGGCAATACAGCCTTTAGAGGCTGTTGGCTGTCAGTGCAAAGAAGAGCTGCCACTGGAGACCAGCTGATCAGGCCCAGATTTACAGGTGTGGATAATGATGAGTTAATGTCACCTTTGCCCCACATCACCATCAAACATGCACTAAGTGCAACCTTGAATCTAGGCCCAAGTATGTGAACATATATATTATTATATGGCATTATGCAACTTCCCTTTTTGCAAAGTCCTACAGAAAATCATATCCTCTCATCTGGAATTTTTGAGCCATCCCCTAAAATTTAATAGAAAGTGACCTTTCTTCTACAGAATTCTACAAGATGATTCAAAATACCTATAGTGATAATACCCTCTATTAAATTCATAGTAACTTCTACAGAACCCTGTTACATTGCTAGAGAAATTTATGGGTTTAGTCCCAAATAAATTCCACGGCACTCTTGCATAAGGCCTGGCCCATATCCGGAATATTCTGTGGGAGCTGTTGGGTGCTCCATGCTTTTGAAAATGAGGAAGGTGCCTAAATGTGGAAGTGGGGCCCTGATTTATAGCTCTTGGATTTAGCCGAGTGGTTGATCCAGATTCAGATCTCAAGCAAACTTCCCCAAATGTGAGAAATGTTCTGGTTCTGGCCCTTCTCTACTATAAAGCAACCAAGAAGTATTTTTTTTCACATAAGCAAATGTAGTTTTAAATGTCCTACATCAATCAGGAAGGGCCCTGAATTGTAAGGGTATCTATCCTCGCATGAGAACTTTGGACAAATATAAAGGCAACTGCAGAGGAAGACTGAGCCACAGGGTCCCACTGACACTGACACCCACTGTCCCTCCACACAATTCACTTAACCTCACGTTTATCCATCTACAGCAGGGGTAGGCAACCTATGGCACGCGTGCCGAAGGCGGCACGCGAGCTGATTTTCAGTGGCACTCACCCTGCCCGGGTCCTGGCCACCGGTCCAGGGGGCTCTGCATTTTAATTTAATTTTAAATGAAGCTTCTTAAACATCTTAAAAACCTTATTTACTTTACATACAACAATAGTTTAGTTATATATTATAGACTTAGAGAAAGAGACCTTCTAAAAACGTTAAAACGTATTACTGGCATGCAAAACCTTAAATTAGAGTGAATAAATGAAGACTCGGCACACCACTTCTGAAAGGTTGCCGACCCCTGATCTACAGTAACAGTGGCCCATGCTCTGCTCCCATCAATTCAGAGTAGTTCCACTGACTCCAACTGAGTTATTTTGTATTTTACACTGGTGTCACAGAATAGAATTTGGCCCACAGGTAATATTACATACCTAGCTTCATAGGTTTTAAGGATAAAATAGGGCCCCAGGGTTCATAAAGCCCTTTGAGTTCCATGGATGAAAGAATGCAAATGCAAACTACTCTAATCTGGTGTCGGAATCCTGTTTCTGATTTCTGGAATAGTTATTCTTCAAATACTTCCCGTGTGTCTTCTTGCCAACTCTGATCTATTCAGAAGTTGCATATCAGCGCTTTCAGATCAGAGAGGGAGTTTTGCTGCATGTAGTTAAGCCGCACTCTTAGCAGTTTAAGGCATGGATATGCTTATTACAGTACACCAACCCTCCTTGTTCTGTCAGAAAGCCAAATAAAGATAATGGACCAAATTCTCCTCTCGGTTACACTGCTACAGTTCCATTGATCCAATAGAGTTGCACTTGTGCACTAGAGGAAAATTCAGTCTAATTAAACCAAAACAACAAAGGCTTTAGTTTTAGCTTTCTTTACATGTTAGTAGAATCCACATAGCTATCCATTCTTGCTTAATTAGACAAAGCTTGTTTCCTACACAGGAGTAATCCACATGGGTTTTCCTTGGTTTCTTCTGGACTATTCCCTGAGGGTAGCTGGCTAGTTCCTAAAACCCACAAATCTTCTGAAATCTATGTGTATCTGGGGAGAGAGGAAAATCTGGTCTAACAGTAGGCTGTCCCAATTGGAGGCCCTGTTTGCCTCTGTTCTTACAATTGCACAGTGCCTTACAAACAGTGGACCCGATTCACTGCTCTGGTACACCAGTTTTACACCAGTGTAATGCCATTGATTTCAGTGGCATAAAACGGATGTGAAGGAATAGTGAATGAGGCTGTAAGACTACACATATGGATGTACAAGTCATTTCCCACATCACTGAAATGCAGCCATCTTCGATCTGGAAAGTGGTGGGCAACAATACATCAGAATATTTTAGTGCAAGAACCAAAGACTACTACATCCAATTAATACTTCAAGGTGAAGTCACCGTAGACAGGAAGGCTGTAATATACAATTCAGAATTTGACAAGGACACCTTTATTCTTACAAATCATGCAATGAGATTTTTAACTAGAGCTGGACACATTTTTTTATTGAAATATTTTTTAAATTATTTTAAATATTTAAAAAATAAAATGGCTTCTCATGTAAAATTTTCATTTTGGTCAAAAATTGTCCATTTTTTTGACAAAAAGAAAAAAAGTACGTTTTTTTCCAAAACCTGAAAAAAGTTTTACTGCAAACCATTTTGAAAACTTCTTTTTTTAATTTTGCTTTTTAANATAAGTTTTTTTCCAAATCCTGAAAAAAGTTTTACTGCAAACCATTTTGAAAACTTCTTTTTTTAATTTTGCTTTTTAATTTAAAAACCAAAACATTTCTGAGGATTTTAAAAATATATATTATTATTAGAGAGACAATGGGGGCGAGGTAATATCATTTATTTGACCAACTTCTGTTGGTGAAAGAGACAAGCTTTCTAGCTTACACACAGCTCTGTAATTAAAGACTGTATTATAATGCATACATACTGGCGGGCTAATTTAAAGTTGCACAGTCAACCTTATTTCTGGTATTTACCAACATTTGAGTGCTTGATTTTGCATCCTTAATGTTCTTTTGCGGTAGGTTTCTGTATTAATTTATATATAAAATGTAAGATAATTATTACTATTAATGTTAATGAGATATAGGGCTTGATTCTGCTACCACTGAAATGAACAGAAGTTTTGCCACTGATCACAGTGACTAGGGGGATCTCTGTGTAAGCTCGAAAGGTTGTCTTTCTCACCAACAGAAGTTGGTTCAATAAAAGTTATTGCCTCACCATCCCTGTCTCTGAACAAAACACAAAGTTGGCACTGAAAAGAAGTTCTTACTAAGGCTGCAAAATCCGGTGACCAGACATCCCGATTTTATCGGGACCGTCCCGATATTTCGGTCTCTGTCCCGCGTCCCGACCGATCTTTGGTCGGGACGCGGGACAGAGATATCCACAGGCAGCACTGTGGTTTGTTTGTTTTTGGGTTTTTTTTGCTCAGCCGGGACTCGCTCGCTTTTTTTTTTGCTCAGCCACCCCTCACCCCCCCCCCCNTTGTAGAACTGGAGAGGATATAAAGGATTTTGTGACTCTTACTACCCTCAATGGGATTTTTCTCTCTCATTTAATGTATTTTAGGATTTTTAAGAAGTCTTGATCTGCTTCCCCATGTCTACTTAAGTTTAATCTACCAGGAAACATAAACCAGTGATGTTTAGCAATCCTGGGTGTTTAGGGCTCCCTCTGCAAAGTGTCAAAACATTTCAGTTGGTCAGAAATAGGATGATTTTTAACTGTGGAATTTGATTCCATCTTTAGCAAAAGTACTTTTCTTCTTCAGGTCATGACATGGGCATTAGCAGCAGAGAGTCTGTTGCTAAAGCAGCATTCAAATAGTACAACTGCAAAAGATGCACTGTCCCATATGCAGGTCAGATTCATCCCTGCACTGGTGCCTGGGACAGACGGGCAGCAGTTCATGCAGTCTGCACCTCCCCTGTTCAGGAGCTTGCAGGATCTGCCCCTGGGATCTGCACTAGCTTGTGCCCTCTTATCTAATGGAACTTTGCAGGAGCTGCCCCCATTCCACTCCTGACTTACCCAAACCTGGGGCTGCTGAGAAGATGGTGCAATACCTCATATTTCAGTGGAAGAAAGAAATATATGTAATGCTGCTGCACGTTGTCAAAAGAGAATGCCTTGCCAACTCCCACAGCTGATCAGCTTACGCCATGCAGTCTGATGTTCAGATTCCCTTTGCAGTAATTGCGATATAAACACCCCCTCTAGTATGGCACAAAATAGAATATCTGCTCCTATTACTCACTTCATTCTGCCACTCATGAGTTATGAGGTATCCCAAACTGGTGGCAATTCAGAGCATACACTGCCAATCTTCACACACATTATCTAAGACATGGGTGGGGGCTCCTAGACAGCACCCTTTCTCTCTTCAGCTCCTGTGTTTCTCTTTCCTCCTCCTTGATTCAGCCTGTTGTCATGGCCCTTTCTTCTTCACAGCAGGCACTCAGGGCTAGAGTTTCAAAGGTATTTAGTGGGCTTTTCCACTTTTAGCCACCTCAGCATCTTGCAGGATCCGATCCAATGCACCCAACTGGACTCTTCCCCAGGGGAGGCCCACAAAAGGGGTTTGAGGAACCCAACTTCACATTGTCCCTGGGACGGGTGAGGTGTTTGAGACTCCCCAGAGGATCAAGCCTCCCAATATCACAGATTCCGGGCCTGGCGGGGGCTCCTACCGAGTCAGGAGAATAGGGAAGGTGGCAGGGCTCCTCTCTTGCAGGCTGACTACCCAGCAGAATGTGGATTTGTATCTGCTTCGCAGAGGCTGAAGGGATGATCTGGACAATCCTACATTCCGGAAGTGCCCTAAACTTCCTAGAAGCTAATGGGAGACTTGGGTGTTAAAGGAATACATGATCAGGCTAACAAAGAGTTACCTGCACTTCACCAGAAGTCCCAATATCTGCTCTGAAGTACCCGCCCATCTTCTATGATTAGCAAACAGGTTTTGCTTAGGAGGAATTGAGAGCTGCGTTAGTATTTCTCCATGAAAGCATCAGGTAGAGCTCCCTGTGTGTCAGCAGCCTCTGCCCCGCCAGGACACGGAGCTGGCCTATAGTAGCAGCCATACTCTGCATGCCCTCACTCCCACATGGGTGTTTGGTTAGTCGACCCATATAATAATAATACCCCTAGTTCTTATAGAGCACTTTTACATCCATAGATCACAAAGTGCTTTACAGGGGAGGTTTATATCATTATTCTCATGATGAACCCGAGACACAGAGGTGAAGCGACTTGCCCAAGGTTGCCCAACAGCTCAGCGGATATACTTGGGTTGTAAACTCTTTGGAGTAGGGCGGCCTTTTTGTTCTGTAGAGTGCCTAACACAACGGGATCCTGGTTCATGACTAGGGCTCTTAGATGCCACTGCAATATAACTAATAAATAAGAGTAACAACAGTACAGTCAGGAATCCTTTGGTCACAGTCCATGGCCTACACCCAGTCACGAGCCATCTTTCCATGCTGCTATGATGAGAGTAGCATAGTCCCATGATACAGAGGAGGATTTGGGACCATTTGCACGTCTCCTCCACAGCCTTCCAAGCCTACGTAGAAACACTATCCTTCAGTATCCAGGGTGAGGGCTGGGCAGGATCTGGTCATTAGGAAGCCCTGAATCTGCGCTCGATAGTGATTTAAACTTCTGTCAATACAGCAAAATAGCAACAGCATGAGCTAGAGCCAGGTTTTAACAAGTAAATCTACATAAACGCTTGCTCTGAAAGTGATTGCTTAATATAATGACCAGCTGTCTCTTCAATTCTTGCTGAGGCAACCTATGTTCTCATTATTATTCATTGAGAAAAAAAGCTTGTTTTGTCTATACGGTAAGTTTCAGAGAAATAATAACTTTACTTGACAGACTGAGATGCCAAGTGGGTCTCCCCCGCTCCCAGCCATGCTATTCATTTCCAAAAAGGGGAAGAGTGCTGATTACTATGAATTAAGGCAGTGGCCAGTGTCTGTCTGTCTGTCTGTCTCTCTCTCTCTTTCTGGCCCAGTGACTGTGGATAAACACTTAAATGGTTATTGGGCCAGACAGTGAGAATGATTCTGTAGTCTAGGGGTTAGACAGGGCATCCGCCTAAGAGAAGGGAGACCCTGGTGTCCAGTCCTCTGTTCCAATCACTCTTTATTTATTTATTCACAGTGGAACAGCTTCAACAGGAGAGTCTGAGGGAGCCCCACATAAGGTTATCCCATAGCTCTGTGGTTAGAGTATTCTCCTGATAGCTGGGGGACCCCTGTTCAAAGCCTTTCCTTCCCCCTCTGGCAGAGAGAGAGGAATAGAACCCGGGTCTCCCACATCCCAGGTGAGTGCTCTAACCGCTGGGCTAAAAGTTACAAGGTGGGTGGCAGCTGCTGCTGCTTTTGAATGAGACCTGATCCAGTAGGCACCCCCTGATTCCACTTACCAGATCAGGCCCCCATGCAACTTAGCAGGCTGAACGCCTGTCTTCCCCTGGTTTGTATATCCCTCTAGGGCAGGCCGCAGGTTGCCCACCACTACTCTAGGGCCTAGGTGGGTGGGAGACAGACAGCCAAATGTCTAGAGAGAGGCAGCAGTGAGCATGCCCAGAGGAAGATACAGGTGCCCAGGGAATTTTACTCTGAAAAATCTAGGCATCGGGTGAGTTTAGGTGCCTATGGGGTTCAGTGGGAGTTTTGTGGAGCCAAAACTGGGACTTAGATGCCTAAAACAGGGACTTAGGCACCTAAGTCTGGTGTTTAGGTGCCTAAGTAGTTCCGTGGATCTCACCCTTACTGTGTGAGAATATTATAGCAGTCACCAGCGAAGCCTGGTCACTGCGTGACAAGGTTATGCTGTTACTGCATCTGGTTAGCTGGTGCTGAAACCCTGCAGGGTAAGAACTACTGACTCGCTGGGGCAGCCATGGCTCATTAGAGTCCATCCTGAGTATAAAGGAGGTAGGGGCCTAGGACAAAGACCTCTCAAGGGGAGTTGTCAGAGGGGTGGGAAAGAAGGGTTAGATGATACACCGCTACCTCGATATAACACGACCCGATATAACCCGAATTCGGCTATAACGCGGTAAAGCAGCGCTCCAGGGGGCGGGGCTGCACACTCCGGCGGATCAAAGCAAGTTCAATATAACGCGGTCTCACCTATAACGTGGTAAGATTTTTTGGCTCCCGAGGACAGCGTTATATCGAGGTAGAGGTGTATTATATTTTTCAATGATCCTCGTGTTCGTTTAAAATAAACCCCAGGAGAGGGTGATATTTTTTACAGAGTTTGTTACTGTTTGTCTGTTGGGTAGGGACTTCACCTGCTTATTTTACTTAAATTGCAAGCTCATTGGGGTCTTTTTGTTATGCATGTACAGTGCCTTGCACAATGGAATCTGAACCACTCCTTCGGGTATTACTGCAATATAACTAATAATGTTATTAAGGTTCCACAGCAGTTTCCATTCTAACCTCCTGTTTTCACAAGTTCATAACTTTCTGATACCTCTTGGACTGAGACCCTTTTGGCTATTTTTGAGTTATGAGAGAGCAATAATTACACATTCACACTTTCCTCAATTTTAAGAAAATGTTAACCAATTGGGGTTGTGGAAAGAAGTTAGGAATCTTTTTTCTGGGAAGGGGGTAGGTATAGTTGGGGGGAGGGTGTTTGTTTGTTTTTTAAATAAAAGTGGCTCAAATCTGAAATTGGGTATGGACATGTTCTGTGGTAACGAGTTTATGGGCTTTTTCTAGGTTTGTTGGGGGAAAACAATCAGATCATTTATAGGGAATTGGAAAAAAACCACCGTTGAGCATGTTCGGTGGGAAATAGCTAAAGCAGACTATGGTTACTGTAGCATACGGTATTTGTTTCACAACACACAGGCTGCTCGAATCACTGATGTCAAATTAAAAACATGTCTAAGCTCTGGGACATGCACTGTTCTTAACCATGGTTTATTGCTTCTTTTTAGTCAGCTACTGAACTCAGTGGGCCCAAATCTCCATTTTGGCATGCTGGTTTTCCACAGATGTAATTCCACTGACCAGTGTAGTTTCTCCTGACTTAAACCAGTGCAACTGAGAGGAAAATCCAGCAGATTTTTCCCCCAGTGTTTTAAAAAGAGAGGAAATTTTAAAAAAATTAAATAGAGCCATAAATTGGTGCTTGTTTGGATTCTAACATTTCTTTTCACAACACCTACCCTCTATGAGAACCTGTTTAAAAGTAAATTCATCTTTCAACACATTCACACCCGCACAATAACCATGAATGGAAGAATTTTGCACTCTTCTATAAAAGCAACTGAGTGGAATTCATTGACCTATTTGCTTAAAAAGCAGAAAGTAAATCAGAATATCCCACCTCCATCCATCCCCTCACATCCTGTATTTTTCTTGGGGGTTTCCATTTACGGTCACAGGGTGCTAGTGTAACACACTGGTGAGTGTGTGTTACAGGTGTCCCACTGTGTCCCATCCACAGGGGAATATGAATCTGTTACATCTCCATCTAGACCGCATTGTCTTTTTTAGCTCAAGCTGTAGCAGCTCATGGTTTCAGCTCTGGAGGTCCCCAGTTGACAATCAAGATGGCAGCCGTCACACATGGCTCTTGCACAGATGTGAAAGAGGGGGGGAAGGGGAGGCAAGGAACACCTGGGGTCTGATCCTATACCATAGCTACTTGTAAATGCGCACTGATTTCAATGGTACAGGATTGGGTCCATGGTCCATCCATCACAGTCCTTGTACTTCTCTCAGTGAAAGGTCTGGTTGAGGCCTGTGGCAGTAGCCGTGCTGGCCACCCCAAACAGGAAGGAAGAAGTCGACCATGGCCCTTCCTCCCCCCACTCCACGTTGGCCATCAGAACAGTCCAGCAGCAAGGCGGAGAACACACTCTTCCCTATTCCTTTTTAGGTGGGGCACCAACAGACTAATCCAAAACCCACTAATCAATGGGAATCTTTCCACTGTGGACTTAGGATCAAGCCCCTAGTGCTTACTTAGGCCTTAATAAATGGTAAGCAGCTTTCCTCCCCTAACCAACTGTAGCACATAGTATCTCAAAATTTCCATTTAAAAATAATTAAATCACTGAGTGGCCTAAAGTAATAAAGCCCAGATTCTGATCTGAAACTAGATTTTGTGCACAGTGAAATATAATATGTTTACAGCTTTGGCCAACCTTCTGTGTTCTGTGCAGTTACATACAGCTGGGGTAGCAATTACAAAGGCTATTAATCATCATGCTTCAGGGCGTAATCTGGCCCCTGGTGGGGGGCTCTTTAGCGGTAGTACTGAACACAGGTGCACTATGGGATTTTCATCCTTGTCTGAAGTATCCAATGCTTCAGCAAGGTATTTTGGCACGTGTCTAAACTTAAGCACGTGAACAGTCTATTGACTTTACTGGGACTGTTCACTATTTAAAGTTAGGCATGTGCTAAAGTATCCTGGTGAAATGGGGCCACCAGCTTTTGTCAGGGACAGGCCGCCAGACGAGATGCACCATTGTTCTGTTCTGGTATTGCATTGTTTGTGTTCAAAGGCCTGCTCCTCTCGCACAATGGGGAATTTTGCCATTGATTTCAGTGGGAAAGGAATGAGCTCTCACTGAAGGAACACTTAAGAGTGGAAGGTGTAAATATTGACATAATGTAACTTAAAGGTTCTTTGGTCTTTTTCCTTTTGACAAACAGACTGTTGGGTGTTGGTGGAAAAATAAAATGATCGAGTATGTGTGATTCACTGTGGGACTCAGAGAAGACACTTAGGCTACGTCTACATTAGAAACTTTAAAGTGCTGCCGCGGGAGCACTCCCATGGCAGCGCTTTGAAGTGTGAGTGTGGTCACACGCAAGAGCTGGGAGAGAGCTCTCCCAGCGCTCCTGGTAATCCACCTCCACAAGGGGAATAGCTCCAGCGCTCAGGGCCTGTCCACACTAGCCCTTTAAAGCGCTCAAACTTGCTGCGCTCAGGGGGGTGATTTTTCACCCTCCTGAGCCAGCAAGTTAAAGTGCTATAAAATGTAAGTGTAGACAAGCCCTCAGATAACTAGCACAACTGTGAGTGAAGCAGTGTTTGTAAATGTGTAGTTTTGGGGCAGCAGCAACGCCCAACTCCATAGATAGAAAAATCCAAAAGGTAAAACCTTCTGCTATGCAAATATTTCCCACAGACCACTGGCCTCCCACAATACACAGGCACGCTCTCCTCACAATGCTTAGTACTTCGGTTAGTTCACCCACACAGAGTGATGGAGAGAACACTGTAATAATGTGAGACTCAAGAGTCAGTCCTGCAGCCTTTTCTCATGTGAACAGTCCCTACTGAAATCAAAGGGATTGCTGTCATGCATCAGGACTGCAGGACGGACCCCTGTATACAACATTTTATTCAAGGATCTCAGAGTGTTTCACAGACACTAAACAATTCAGTTTCACAAAGGGGACTTCCAGGTGCCGCTAGTGGGATGGTGGCTGCATACTTTACAGCTCCCTTTCCCACCTCCTAAAATCCACAACCAGCGGCAGCTGAATCACTTTTTGTCCCCATCTAACAGTCATAGACTCATAGACATTAAGGCCAGAAGGGACCATCATGATCATCTAGTCTGACTTCCTGCACATTGCAGGCCACAAAACCTCACCCACCCACTCCAGAAATAGACCCCTAAACTCTGGCTCACTCATCAGAAAGGCTTCATTTTAATCAAGGGTATTTTTAGTAAAAGTCATGGACAGGTCACGGGCAGTAAACAAAAATTCACGCCCATGACCTGTCCATGACTTTTACTATATACCCCTGACTAAAACTGGGGGGGCAAGGGGTGCTCGGGAGGGTGGCCCTGGGCCTGTCGCAGATGCTCGGGGGGGTCGCTGTGGGTGCTGGGGGGTGTGTGTCATGCCTGGGAGGGGAGCCACGGGTGCTCGGGAGCAGGGGTCGCGGCCTGGGGGGCGCCACGGGTGCTCAGGGGAGTGGTGGGGTTGGTGGGGTTGAGGCAGGCTCCTTACCTGGCTCCTGGGAAACTGCGACCCCAGCTCCTAGCTCTACGTGCTGCCTCCGCTCTGCCCCAAGCCCTGGTTCTGCAGCTCCAATTAGCTGGGAACCGCGGCCAATGGGAGCTGCAGGGCCGGTGCCTGCGGGCGGAGGCAGCAGGTGGAGCTAGGGTGACCAGATGGCAAGTGTGAAAAATCGGGACAGGGAGTGGGGGGTAATAGGCATCTATATAAGACAAAGCCTCGAATATCGGGACTGTCCCTATAAAATCGGGACATCTGGTCACCCTAGGTGGAGCTAGGCGCTGAGGGAGGGGAGTTCCTGTCACCCTTCTGGGGAGTCCCCTCTCCCCTGAGGTAAGCACCGCCCCACACCCCAACCCCCAGCCCCCCCACACACACACCCAAACTCCTACTGCTGGGAGGCCGGGAGGCCCAAGACTGCCCTAGCCATGGCTGATGCGCCCGACCCAGGGGCTGCCCGAGCTGCTCAGGCAGCCCCCGGGCCAGATGCACCAGCCGCTTCACAGAGCCTTACTCATCAGATATTATTCTACAACTCTTTTCTTTTAATTTGATGCCATTATGGATGCTCCTTTGTTGCCAGAGTTTCCACAAAATCCTAAAAAACAGAGGTTGTAAGACAGCCCTCCTGCAGCCAAGATGGCCAATCAGGGAAAATCTGCCCCTCTGAGACTATATGAAATTACAGGCTGGTTAAAACAAACTAAGGGAGCAGACTATCCTGAGAAAAATATCTTCAGATATAATGGAGATCCCACATATTACTAGTGCACATCGAGCGAATTTGCAAGGTTTGCCACCTAGAGGAGAGGAAGCTGAGAATAGAATCTCCTCACTAGAAGACAGTGAGTACCATGAATATAACCTTGGAGCAATAGGAAATGGCTATTAAAGCATTGCAGGGGAAGGTTAAGAACATCAAAGGAAGATCAAGGAGAAATAATCTGAGAATTTTCAGTCTCCCAAACGGGCTGGAAAAAAATGAGGGCTGTGGAATTTTTATCCACCATCCTCCCAACACTTTTGTTTCTCCCCTCAACCAGAATTTAGATATTAAGAGAGTTCATTGTTCCCTTGCATCAAAATCCCCTCCAGATGCAAAGTCCCGGGCCATAATTGTGAGATTTTAAAAATACATTATTAAGGGACTCATTCTTTAAAAAAACAACCCATGAACATAAAATCCAACATGGAAGGGATACAGGATGATGATTTTCCCAGATTACATGAAAGACGTGGTGGAAAAGAGGGCTAAATTCAATAGATCAAGAGCCCTAGCCATAGGGTTGGGTTGAGACTACTTTATTTCCTTCCCTGCTAGGAGGGCAAGGTGTTTAGTTTTTAGAACAACAGAGGAAGCTGAAAGGCATCAGATCTCACTCCAGCAAAAGACCCCCACAGAAGGTACAGATGGGATTCATTAAAACAGCTTTACCAGATTAGTCACTGCAATGCTAGAATTCAGTTCTCTGTTTAGCAACAAACTGGACAGGGCAAATCCATAATTGCTCCTCCCTTCCTTCCGTTTCCTTCCCTTCAAATTCCCTGGATTACCAGCAGACAGAGCAAGCTGAGGAGCAAATTGGTGGGAAGAAGAATCTCGTCTCTGATTGAATTTTGACCCTCCAGGCCCTCAACCAGCGGCGTATTATAGCCTAGGCCGACAAATTTGCAGGGGCGGCAAATTTGAGCACCCCTGGAGAAGTTCCCGTGCTCCAGCTGCCTCCTCCGCGAGCGCGCCGCCGCTTCCTGTTTCTCTCCCCTCCCTCCCAGTGCTTGCGCCGTGAAACAGCTGTTTCGCTGGGCTGGGAGGGAGGGGAGAGAAACAGGAAGCGGCGGCGCGCTCGCGGAGGAGGCAGCTGGAGCAGGGGAACTTCTCCGCAGCCGTTTCGCTGGTCAGAGAGGGAGGGGGGAGGAGGGGAAACGCGGCGTGCTGGGGAAGAGGCGGGACTGGGGCGGGGATTTGGGGAAGGGATCCAATAGGGGCACGGAGGGGGCGGAGTTAGGGCGGGACTTTGGGGAAGGGGTGGAGTCGGGGCGGGGCCAGGGGCGGCAATTATTTCCGGGCCTAGGGGCGGCAAAATTATTAATCTGCCCCTGCCCTCAACCCAAACGCGGTAAGCAGCTATGGGCTCCAGCTGCTGCTGTTAGCAGGCTGGAGTTTTACAATATGGATGCACCTCCTTTACTTGCATCTACCCCACCCTCACTGATGATTCCAGTCCACCAGAAGCACATCCCTCTCCAAATCCAAAATTCTGACTCCAACCAAATAACTGGCACCAAACCTAGGGACTCTTTACACCTTGGATCGACAAGATTGAACAGAGAAGTGTGATTTTGTTTTCTGTCTGAGGCATTCTCCCTTCTGGTGTCTTTTCCAATCCTTCCCCGCACCCCATTTTTTTATATTTTTCCCTTCACCCCAATGATTTTACTTTGTTTCATCCCATCTAATTTCCTAGATTTGGGGTTTATAGTAAACCCGGAAATATTCAGTCCATTTGCCATCAATGTACACGTATAAGAGATACCAGATCTAAATAATGTAATGAAGATTTCTGTTTATTGATTAATCCCTTCAATTCCCTTATATCTTATTCTAATAACTTTTTTCCAATTTCTCTGTACATAAAAATAACAATAATGATAATAATAAGTAAATAAAAAGATTTTGCGGTCTGTTCAAAAGCCTCTGGCGGTCCAGATTTGGCTCGCAGTCCACCTATTGACTACCCCTGATCTAGAGACTAAGAAGGAATGGCAATATGTCCAACTTAAACATGCCATCTCCCATTAGTTTGGCCCTGACGTCTGCACTATCCCAGACTCAAACGAACTGCTTTCATTTCTTCAGATAGTACCCAGATTACCAAGACCTATGGCAGCACAATCTGCAAATTTGGCCAGCAAACTTGAATTAAACATGGATTTCCTATAAAAGAAACAAAAGAAGGAAATAGGCCAATTATTCTCTGCTAACTAATGGTAACAGATTTTAGCCAGTGCTTTGAACTGCTCTTTGGACCTCTGGTTAAGATTAATCTAGTGGAAAATCATGGATGCAGTGGACCCCTCTCCGATTGTTCAAAACAGGTGCCGCTAAGTCAGACAAATGTTGGTGCTGCAATTCAGCAGGCGCTAATTTAACCCATATCCTCCAGGAATATTCTTACATCTGAATGTTTGGCCAGAACTTAATTGCAGTTATTTTTTTCCTGACAAATAAAATTGTGTTACAAGCTAAACATGTAATTTTAAACCTAATGGATATTAATTGGAAGCTAAATAAATATGAAAAACTTTGGCACTAATAATTTCTAAAAGACTAGTGCTACAAAAATGGAAATCCAAAAAGCAACCCACAATTGAAGATTGGAGAACAGACATCGTAAGGTTGGCTACCCTGGAAAGAAGTGCATACCGTAACTGAAATACCCCATATCTCAGAGATATGTAATGGGGGGGAGCAATAGCTCAGTGGTTTGAGCATTGGCCTGCTAAACCCAGGGTTGTGAGTTCAATCCTTGAGGGGGCCACTTAGGGATCTGGGGCAAAATTGGTCCTGCTAGTGAAGGCAGGGGGCTGGACTCGATGACCCTTCAGGGTCCCTTCCAGCTCTATGAGATAGGTATATCTCCATATATTATAATGCTCTCCTGGAAGTATCAGGATGATCCTATTAAATGTGTAGAGGCCCCCTTCACCTCTTCTCTACCCACTTTCTTCCCTCCTATTTTCTTTCCCCCTCCTCTAAAGTTTGCTTCTTTTATTTATCTTATTTTAATAATTTTTTTCCAATTTCTCTGTGCATAAAATAAGGACAAGGCAGAAGAAGATTTAAAAACTAGTTGAATTTGTATAACTGTGCAATACAAATAATTAATTTATACTTTAACCATTCATATTATATATAATCAAATGTTTTAAATATTGTTAAGACTAGGTAGCCAGTGGTTGACACTTTATGAGAAGTTTATGTATAGTTTGTTGTTTTATATACACTAATTTAATAAATAGTTAATAGGAAAAAAATTGTTTCACAAACTATAGCTGCGTAAAATAAGATGTGAGATACTTAAGGTGATAGAGGAAATAAATGGCGTTCCAGAAATAGGATCCAGGAGTCCTGAATCCCAGTTTCCTGCTCTAATATTAGGTTTTATGATATGTAAAGTTGATCCTAAATAGAAAGGTAATTCTATGCTCCATTTTAATATATGATATTGTGACAGTGTACCCCATAAAGGGGCTCATAAATGTATGTATAATATAACTGGTATAGGGTTTTGCTACATAGGCCATGTAACACATCTATGTAAAGGTTGTGATCTACTGGTTATGTTCACCCTAGTTGTATGCAGGCACCATTTGTGTGTTCAAAGCTATGAACATTGGCTGTATGATTGCTTGATTTCTAAGGGGCCTCAGTTAGAACATTTGATGACTTCTTGGGAAAGGAATGTGCAAATTAGGTGTTCAGTCAGGGGGCACTTAACAGACAAAAGAGCTTGGAAGATTCCAATCCACATTAGAAGTCTACCTGAGGACGTTCAAGGCAGCATGTGGGTAATGGCTGCTACCTGCAAGTCCTGTGTCATGCATGGGCATGTGACCTGCCCATGTGATTCCGAATCTCCCTTCTGTGACTGGATTCTACAGAGGGGGAGGAGGGGGTCTCCACCCACAGGAGACAGTCTATTTAAACCCGGGTGAGCCCCCTCCATTTTGTCTTCAGCTGGCTAAAGAAGGACCCTCTCCACCCCCACGAGACACTTGAAGGAAACTGAAAACTACAGGGGGTGTGAGTGATTGCTGGACCCAGGCTAAAAGAAGATTAGCCTGTAAAAGGGAACATTTTGGAACTGGTGAGGATCTTATCTGTATTTAGTGCAATTAGACATAGATTTGCGTATTTTATTTTATTTTGCTTGGTAACTTACTTTGATCTGTCTGTTACTGCTTGAAATCACTTAAATCCTACTATCTGTATTTAATAAACTCACTTTCTACTTCTTAATTAACTCAGAGTATGTATTAATACCTGGGGGAGTAAACAGCTGTGCATATCTCTCTATCAGTGTTATAGAGGGCGAACAATTTATGAGTTTACTCTGTATAAAGCTTATACAGGGTAAAACGGAGTTATTTGGGGTTAGACCCCATTGGGAATTGGGCATCTGAGTGCTAAGGGCAAGCACACTTCTGTGAGCTGTTCTCAGGTAAACCCTGCAGCTTTGGGACAGCTGGTTATTCAGACTCTGGTCTGTGTCTGGAGCAGATAGGTGTGTCTGGCTATCAGCAAGATTGAGTGCTGGAACTACCAGTAGCTGGCAGGGGAGAATAGAAACAGAGGTGGCCTTTGCACATCAGCTAGCAGCTCCCAAGTGGGTTTCTGTGAACCAACCCGTCACAGATATACTCACTAGGATCCAAATCGTCAATCTGGCACTTCAGTGGTATGTAGCCTGCCAGAGCTGCATGATCTGGTGGGACTCTGCAGCTGCAGAGACCTAAATGGACTTGGAAGGGAGGTGCAGACAAACCTCCTCTGGAGCAATGGGGTAAGGGTAACCCAATGGCCAGGAATTCTGTCTTCTCCCTCCTACATTTGACTGGGTGGGGGTTGGGTTGTTCATCCTCAAGGGGCCTTGTCTCCTGGCAGCTGTCATCCAGCAAAGAGTGCTGTCGCACATTGCCCCTCTCAGATTTCCTGTGGTTGCCTATCAGTTGTGAGGAACCAACCCCCATCATGGAATCAGGGCAGTCCCGTGAGTGCTGAGTGTCTCCTCAGTGTCATCTCCTAGCTCTCAGGTGAACTCCCCCCCCACCCCCCCGTGCCTCTGTCACTACAGGACTGTAAATAGTTTGGTTGTGATGGATGCTACTCTTGGCCAAGCCACCAGGGATTGCACTGGGGACCTCCAGAGCTAAAAGAATGGGCTGCCACAGCTTGAGGTCACGCTCTCTAGCTGGGCCTCTAACAGACTCTCATCCTTTGCAGATCGGGCAGAGGGAGGGAGAAAACAGAACTCCTGGCCAGAGACTCTTCCCCAAAGAGGTCACAAATATTCTGTTTGTGCTACAATTAGAGTGGTCCTTTCTCTTCTCCTGTGAGAGCTAATGGCATTAGCAACCTCCATGGGGACAGTGCAAGGACAAGGGGAAGGACTGGGATCCAAAGAGGTCTGCATATTCACATGAGATGCTTTTTCTGAAAGATAAGCTCTCGTTCAAACAGGAATTATTTTGGGGAAGTTCCATGGCCAGTGTTATGCAGGAGGTCAGACTAGATGAGCACAGTGGTCCCTTCTGGCCATAGAATCTATTAATATGTGATCTCTGCATCTACTCCTAGTAAGCTCTATACTTCTCTCTCATGGAATGGGGGTGAATCTCTATCACCTCCTACAATCATGCACCATTCTCAGGATCAGACAGCTGGGTAAGGGCTACCACCAATCCTTACGGTCTTTTAAATCAGCCCAAGGCTCTGGCACTCCAACCAGTAATTAGACAACATACACACTAAACGTTACCCTGGGCATTAAGCTCACCAGAAACAAAAGCAGGACAATTAGAGATACCTTGGCAGCCTAGCAACCGTGGCTCAGGACCCGCCCAACCATGTTTAAAGCTATGTCTAATATCTGCCTATCAAATAGAGAATTCATTTGGAGTGTCTGTTTGAACAGTGAAAGAGGCTGATTTCCCACCCCCTTGTCAATTGTGAAGAGAAGGGTTGGTTTTTTAAAAAAAAATTCAGTGTTTCCCCGGTGCCACACACAGATTCAATACTGGGATCATTAACAAAGTGAATCTATTTTCAGAGTAAATACAGAGACCTCCTAAGGTTGTATTAGCAACAACTAAGAAGAAGACATTAAGAGATAAAAATGAACAAGTCTTTCTCATTGCAGCAAACTCCTAATGTGCAGTGGGCACAGAGGCGGATTTACAGTGAAAAACAGGGTGCCCTGGCACAGGGACCCCCAAGGACAGGGGGCCCCAGGGCCGGGTAGCTGCGGGGGCAAAAGCTTGGTTCTGCCGGCTCCTGAGGCTCCTGCTGCAGGCTCCGCACCCACCAGCAGCCAAGCTCCCCCCGCCTCCTCCCCGAGCGTGCAGCATTCCTGCCCCTCCCCATCCCTCCCAGCGCTTCCCCCACTGCCAAACAGCTGTTTGCTGGCACTCAGGTTGAGGGAGGGGGAGGAGCGGGGCCGCAGCACCCTCGGGGGAGGAGGCGGAGAAGAGGCAGGGGCGGAGCCTTGGGGAAGGAGGTGGAATTGGGCAGGGCGGAGCAAAGGCATGGCCCCCTCCTGCACCCTAACTCCCTCCCAGACCCTGCACCCCCAACCCCTGCCCTCCCTGACTCCTGCATCCCCCTCACACACCCTCAGCCCTGACTCCTGCACCCCCCTCCCACACTCCCAGTCCAGACCCTGCACCCCCAACCCCTGCCCTCCCTGACTCCTGCACCCCCCTCACACACCCTCAGCCCTCCCTCCTGCACCTCCCTCACACCCTGCCCTCGCTGATTCCTGCAACCCCCACACCCCTGCCCCCCACACTCCCAGCCCCCTGCCCTCCCTGACTCCTGCACCTCTCCACAGCCACAGCCCCCTGCCCACCCTGACTCCTGCACCCTCCCCCACATCCCCACCTGCACCCCTCGCACCAAACGGGAGCTGCCCCAGGTAAGTGCTCCACACCCGAACCCCCTCTCCCAGCCAGCCCTGAGCCCCCTCCCACACCCTAACTCCTGGCCAGACCCCGCACCCCGAAGCTTTTTTACATTTTTTTTTATAAAGCGCTCTTATCCAAAGCGCTTTACAATAGTTAGCTAACAGTACAACAACGATACAAACAATATTTGGAAAGATCATTAAGTGGTCCGCCGAGACCCTCCGCGATTTTCAAGTGGTCTGTGGAAAAATAAGTTAGACTCCAAAAACAATCAAGGTACCTCACTTTATTTTCATTTACTTCCTATTACTTATAGAAGGAGGATGAAGAAAAAAAGAATGAACTACAGGGGCAGGGGGGAGATAAGAGAGAATGTTCTTTTTCTTGGCTAGGTCCCAAGGAGGGGCCCCAAAAATGAAACTGAACAAAGGGCCGGGGGGGCCCACTAACTCTAAATCCGCCACTGAGTGGGCAGCAGACCAAATGGATCTAACTGTATGACAAATAAGGCATTTTTCATGCACATGCTACTTTGCCGTTGCAGTTTGAATAGTGTAGCCTGTGCTGCTGCCTTCTCTTCTCTCAAGAAGTGCTTTGTCAGAAAATAGGAGAAATACTTTACAAAACAGAAGCAATAAATGACCCCAAATGATTTGTCTGCTCTGCATCCCTGGGGTCAAGGTTTATGCAAAGCCATCATTACTGTAGGCAAAATTACCAGTCTCGTACCAAGATGTAAACATCGGTGGATGGTTCCATCGAAGCAACATCTACTCTAGGCTGCCCGATTGTGCTGCTGGCCCCTGTTGCCTGGATGTGGCCACTAAACAGCAGATGAGCGTTGTTGCTTGGCTATAATACACAACTGTCACAGCCAGGTCGTGGGCAGCAAGACCTAATAGTCAGAGCCAGAGTCCACAGTCACAAGACAGGAGTCGGCTGGGTGAGGAGACCCGGAGGTCAGAAGCAGGAGACAAACTGGAGATCAGAATCACGAGGCATGAACCATAATCAGGCCGGGTCAGGATACCAGGGGGTAAGCGGCAGGAAACAAACTGGAGGTCGGGAACCACAAGTCATATGCCAGGAGTCAAGCTGGGTTGAGATACCAGGAAATCAAGCAGGAGAAGCAGGAGCAGGTAGCACAAGGCACAGAGTCTAGAGCAGGGCAGAGCCTAGTTGTTCAGACAGCTTCCTGATCCTACTGCTGGCTTAGGCAGGGCCAGGGGGCCAAACAGCCACTCTGGGACTCTGCCAACTGGACCTTAGGGGCAGAGGCTCACACTGGGGCTGAGTTTCATGGGTCCCAGGTAAGCCATTGTCAGCATGCTGCCAGGTAGAGGGCTGGAGTGTGGCTGCTCCCATAAACCTTGCGGGACCAGGTTTGAGACCTATGGTTATACCAACAACCTGTTCTTCCTCCTGCAACTCGCTCCTTAAAACACAATTCTTTCTCTCAACCTTCCCTTGCCAATCTCCTCTTTGGGGCAGCCCCCTCCCACCCTTGTGCCTGAACCCTACGTGTTTTTGTTGTAGGGGGTCTAATTTAAGCCTTGATCTTGCAACTGGGGCAGACCCCTGATGCCCCATAATAATATATGGAGATATACCTATCTCATAGAGCTGGAAGGGACCCCGCAGGGTCATCGAGTCCAGCCCCCTGCCTTCACTAGCAGGACCAATTTTGCCCCAGATCCCTAAGTGGCCCCCTCAAGGATTGAACTCACAACGCTGGGTTTAGCAGGCCAATGCTCAAACCACTGAGAGCACCATCCACTTCACTCCATGGGAATGGATCCCATTCAGCTACTGTGATGGTTTGCCTGAGAGCGACTTTGCCCTTTTGCCCCAATCTTTCAGCTCTTGTTGTCTGTGTCTTTAGCATGGTTGTGGCACTTTTGATTTGAAGGTTTGGGATTGGTTTTGTTGCACGCTGCTGAAATGATTATCAATATCTACCTTATAAATGATCAAGACTTGGGGCCTGATCCTGCAGTCTTTGCACACCGAAACCTCCCATCAGAGTCAGTAGGAGTTTGGAGTGTGTGTGAAAAATGCAAGGATTTGGGCCCTAAATGGTTACATCTGTTTCCCAGCGATCCTACCTTATCATGAGAAATGTTAAAATAGGACACACTGAATTGAATTTAGCAGTCAAATGTTGCAGTAAATGATGAAAGGAAACTAAACGAGATGCACAAATGAGCTACAATGGAACTGTGCTGAGAAGTCAATAACAGAGATGGGCATGTTTAATCTCAGTGATATAAGGTGCCGCCACCAACAAAAACAGTCTGCATCTCATGGAGTGAGGGTTGGCTTTGGATTGCTTGAGAGCAGTTAATCTATGACTCTGCTCCTGCTCCCGCTGAAGTCAATGACCAAATCACCATTGATTTCAGTGGAAGCAGGATCAGGCCTCATTTACGGGATCTTAAGCTCCCCAGACCCATTTCCCCCCCCCCCCCCATGCATTAACCTAGCTGCATAAATGCACAAGGATAACAGATCATTTCTGAAACCATTTACAGCACAGTTTATGCCCAGACATTCCCAACCACCTGCAGTAAGCTGAGCAACTCAGTCACATTTACAAATCACAATTCTCGTTCACTGACCGCAACCCTTCCTGCTCCGCAGAGCAGACAAACGCGCCAATTCAAACCGTAGAAGGGGATGCGTGTATTCAATACTTACTTTCTCAGGACTGCGATTTCATTCTCTATACTGCTTTCCTTCCCCTTCAGTGCTTTCTTGGGGATGCACTTGACTGCAAATAGTTTTCCACTAGCCCTCTCTTCGGCCAAAACTACTTCAGAAAACGCACCCCTGAAAGAAGGAAAAGATTGGTCTCAAAATATATCCTTTCTGTACCTGTACTTCAAGTGTGGATATAGGTCTATGAAAGCTGCTATACCCATTTTTGTTATCAAGAACAACATTTTACACATAGATAGCATCATTCATTTGCTTTATAAACTATGCATATGTTAACATTTATGGCATATTCCTGTTGCCAAGGCTTACTGAGCAAATGGACAGTTGTAATAGAGAATCATGGTCTATTATTTATTATTAATTATTAATAATAATAATAATTATTATTATTTGTATTACCACAGCACCAAAAAGCTTCGGCATGGACTGGGACCCCGTTGTGCTAGGAGCTGTACAAACACAGAAGAAACAGAAAAGTCCTTGCCCAAGGGGTTTACAATCAAAGTAGTATAAGCACAGGTCTGGAACCTAGAACCTCCAAAATTCTATTCCTGGTTTTGCCACTGACTTAACATGTGACTTCAGGTAAGTCACGTAGCATCTTCTGCCTAAATTTCCCACCTATAGTAATATTTCACTCTCTGGGGTTTTAGGAGGCCTCATTCATAAATGGTCAAAAGCACTTAGTGATCCTTGGCCAAGACACTAGGAATAACTTCCCAATTATTGTTAAAAGTGCCATGGGATCTGAAAGGATCACCAGAGGTCAGGACCAGAGCTGTAAATCTCCCTTGAAAGATGGCACATCCAGCAGCTCAGTGAGCCCCAGCAACATTTGTTCAATCTTGCTTCAGATGGAGAAGAAGAATAGCTAATGAGTCTTTTTACGCAATGTAAAACTAACCCTTGGAACAAACAGCCACAAGAGATTACTGAAGCAAAGAGCGTAAGAGGATTCAAAACAGGATCAGGCATGTACGTGAATAATATGAACATCCACAGTTACATCAGATAGGAGAAAATGTATAAAGGATATATATGTTTGAGGGTACAAGCCAACCACTGACTTCCAAGAGTGTGTGTGTGTGGGGGGGAACCTCGCCTTTAACGTACATCTCTTATATCTTCTTCCGAAGTATCTGGTACTGGTCAGAGACAGGATATTGCACTAGATGAACACTGGTTCTTGTTCAGAATGGCAATTCCTACGGTACGGCTAATCAAAAAACATTTCCTGCCGCACCTTGGTTTGCCCTATAGGTCTCACAGCCAATTGCTTATCTGACATGATCACAGCCTAAGGTCATACAGCTGCATTATCATATTTACATAAAATAAAAAGAACCAGGATATGTTTTCCTTCAATCAGTAGATTATTCTGCCAGCCACATGGCACTCCATAAAAAGACAAGTCACTAGCAGCCTGAACAAACCACAGCCATGCTCCAGCAAGCTCTTAAAATGTTAATATTTGATCACAACCTCATTAAACTGCCATGAACTTTCTCGGACTTTTCATTTCCCAGGATTGCTGGTTATCTAAGTGTCTGTGAATAAACATAAGCTTTTCCTTTTCATGGCCAGGTTCTTCCTTCATGATTCATAGATCTGATAACACAGTCAAGCATTTGTGACCTCAAAATTGCTCCCATGGATGTTAAAGAACTGAATGAATGGATAAATGAATCTGGGAATAGCAGGAGGATGGTGATTAGGAAAGAGAATGCTTCCGTTTACATAGAAAGGCTTTTGTAGTTAATAGTAAGTAATAAGGAAACTATAACAGGAAGTTAGGAATAGATTATTGGGATTGCTGCAAAGTGTATGTTGTGAATTTTGCCTACATGCAGAAGTGACCTTTTAAGCAAGGGATAGCATGGTGTTCCAGCGAGCTTCCACTAAACAATGGGCCCAAATTCTGATCTGACTTGCGCGTTTCGACAAACAGGGTAACCTCACTGACTTCTGCTCAGTGCTTCTGTGCTTAGATAATAGCTTTTCAGCGCACTGTGGAACCAATGCACTGCATTCTGGGGCTCACACACATTGTATCTAACGGCTTGAGCAATAAAGAACCAAGCAGGGCAACAGGATTTTTAAAGACCTATGCAGTGATTTCATTATGCCTGAATACTTGTAATTATTTAATGAATGAAATTATTCTTTAAGCCAACCCTAATGCTTAGAACAGCCTAGTCAATGATCACACATGTCCTGATTCAGCTAGCTGCTGAGAACCTTCAATTCCCATCGACTTCTGTAGGCAATGACGGTGCTCAGCCTCTCACTCATAGGATTGCCCCCAAGCATCCTCCTG
Organism: Platysternon megacephalum; assembly: GCA_003942145.1. Taxonomy (NCBI): domain Eukaryota; kingdom Metazoa; phylum Chordata; order Testudines; family Platysternidae; genus Platysternon; species Platysternon megacephalum. Next base: position 3,134,031 of record QXTE01000053.1, read on the forward strand.
TTCCTCCAAAGAACTCCTCAGGTCCTGTTCTCGGATGCTTTTGATGCATACAATCGACCCTGTGCTCTGCATGTGTTTGGTTGTGTATCACAGCAGTCTCTTGTCTTTAGCCTGCAAGTGCTTCAAGGAAGGGATCTCTTATCCATGCAGCTCGTTTTACCTGTTGTACAGTGCTGTATACATTTAAGGTGCTGTAAAACTAAAGAAAGCTTCCATTTTGAGCTCAAGTTCATTACTGTTCTAAAACAATGAAATAAATGAAGGCCCGGCCTCTATGTTTCTTTTCAGTAGGCGCTGCTCTAGGAAATGCCTGGGTTTTAGCTGCCATAAAATTTTTTATGTATTTCCTCCTCCGTTTACTGGCAAGGCTCTGGGCACAGAAGTTGTACCCGACCCTGGATGTGAATTTATTGCCCATTGAATGTTTTCTGGGAACTTAGAGTTCTACTCATTATGATTAACACCCTATTTCTTTAATGGTTGTTTTCATTAGAAGGACAAAATGGGACGATCCTCGCTGAATGACAGCTTTTGGCACTCATCGACCACTTTTCACGTTGCGAGTGCTGAACAAACCCTGGGCTAGATTCATGCAGCCTGTGGTGGTTAAAAGTATCCCCAGAGAGTGACAACTTCCAGCAATGGTGGGCACCTACAACTGCCTCTCCTTTGCGGGCCCACAGCCCCAAAGGTGGCATCACTGGTTAGGGAGAGGATGTAACCAGGGGGGCAACAAAAGACAGCGACAAGCTTAAGAATAAAAGGGAGAGGTGAGACATATTGGAAGCCAAAGAGAAGGAGGTTGTCATAGTAAAGGGGGGATTAACTCAGACAAGGCCCAGGGAATCAGGGATGGAGATCAAGAGGAAGGAAAGGATTGCATAGATATGATAGAGGAAGAAGGAACAGGGCTTAACAAGAGCCAGAGAGAGAGAGAGGAATCAAAGGGTATGTTGCCATCACAGGGTGTGATAGCAGCAAAGCCATGGCAGCACAGACTTCAGCGTGCACAAGTAATTATCCGGGGTTCTGGGGTAGGCTTGTACAGCCTGTGCTAACGCGCATACTGCTGTGTCCTGACTGCTCCAAGCTAGCTACATTAAAACTAGCTGGGGTTTGTCTACACGTGCCACAAGCACACTGTGACTGTAGTGTAGACATGCCCAGACAGCTCCAAACAGTCTTGGAGAAGTTGTCACCGGTGATGTAGTGGGGAGAGATTAAAGTGTATGGCTGGACTGGAATTTAGCTGAACTGTAGAGCTATTGGGCCAAATTCATCCATCTTAAGGGTCCGAGCCAACTCCCATAAAACTCCTCCTGATTTCAGCAGGAGCAGGATTGAGCCTTAAGGGCCAAATTCAACTCTAGCATAATCATTGAAGTTGCACCAAAGATGCACATGGCCCAATTCAAACAGGAATTATTTCAGGGCGGTTCCATGAGCTGCGATATGCAGGGGGGCTGACTCGACGAGCCCCTTCTCACTTTAGGATCTACATCTGCTGTATTTATCCATTTACTTGTGCAAATGGTACTTCTCCCTCCCTTCCCCTTACCCCCTCTTCCTCCTCCTCCCACAACCAGCCAGGCATCAGAACATTCTGCCACCTCATTATTCTGAATTGACTCTCTTACCCCAGCTTCCAACATTTCAATCCTTCTCACTAGCCCCTACAGTAGCAACTTTAAGCTTGTGCTTACATCACTGAAGCCAACAGGATGTAAGCACATACCTACAGTCAAGCACATGCTTAAATGCTTTCCTGCATCAGGGCCTAAATCTGTGATGCACATAGCCTGTCTCTTTACAAAGTTCTCATAAGTTCCTCTCCTGCTAACATTTAAGTACAGTATGAAAAACTTTTCGCATGTGAGTGAGCCCATTGCATTTAATGAGGCTATGGTGGTGCTTAAGTGTTTGCCAGATCCACTCCCTAGGGAGCAGTCTTATGGAAGCTACATTTCCAAATAGTTGTGGAGTCCTGAAACTGCGAAAGGCAAGACTATGCTGGGGATGACAGACTCAATGACAAAAATCAATGTCTTTACAAACTGATCGGTAAGATTTTGAAGTGTGAATTTATTTTTAATCGGCAATTTCATGGGTGGAAAAAGTACAATGTCTATGAAGACAGCAAGTAAAGTGAGTTTTCTACCTTGTGAAAATGTCCCGCAGGATTTTGTCCCTCTCCCACAATATGACCAACAAATTATTTTCATACTAAAGGGAAAACTTGTATGGTATTTTGCACAGATAGGCCAAGATTTAAAAAACATTAGACTAAAGTTAGGCACCTAATGGCTGAGATTTTAAAGCTACTAAGTGATTTGGATGCCCAATTCCCATTAAATGGGAAATAGCGAAGGGTGAGACTTTCAAAGTGCCTAAGGGGATTAGAAGCATATTTACTACTCCTAAATCCATTAGCAATTTACAAAAATCCCACCCAAGCCTCCAAAACTTTTAAGCACCTTGGAAAATCCCAGCCTACATCTATAGTTAATATAGTATATTAGATAAATAAGGAACCTGATTTTCAAATGTGAAAATCAATGGGAGCTGGTGGGTACCCAGCTCTTCTGCAAAATCAGACCACCTATTTAGGTGCCTAAATATGGACTTAGGAGCTGAATTTTGGGCTCCTATTTTTAGAAGTCTTGGCCATGCAGTTTTTCATCCAAGGGGTTTGAGTCTTTGCAAACCTCTAATTAAGCCACAAAATGCTTCTGTGATCTAGGTACATTTTTAATACATGTTTCAAAAAAGGGTATAACAGAAGCACAGAGGAGTTAAGTGACTTGCCCAACATCACACAGCCAGTGACCAAACTTTGGAAGACAGTCAAGGAGTCCTGATACCCTATCACCGTCTAAAACCACTGGACCATGCAGCATCCCACAAGACGTCCATCTTCTATAATGTGAATTTGTTTGTATCATTTCCCATCCTAATTACTCTCTTTAATATAGAGTTACAAGCACAGATTAGGGTTTCAAGAACTTTGTTAGAACACGTTGTATTTGCATCCAAATGGATTCCATCTTCGCCAGCTTTCTAATAGAAAACAATAGCTACAATATTAAACTGTAGTGCATATAAAGATGTAGTAATGTGCAAGAATCTTTGCCCTTCCACATTTCTCTAGTGTTTGTTCAAACTGTGATTTAAATATGAAAATTCAAATCCTGAGATAAAATGAATGAAATGCACTTATGGCAGAGTGCATTTGCCATAGTATCTCAATGTGCTTCGTTGCCACAAAAAATACAAATACTGGCCCTAGCAAACAAACAGCCAATGAAGGAATAAAAGTTATATTTTCCATTCACTGAGACTTACATGTCGAACAGTTTTCCACTGCATTAGCAGGTGCTCTGTCATACTAAATCAACAGTAGTCATGCAGCCGATTTCACATCGTCAGGTTCTATATAGCTAACGATCTTAATTATGATACAGTTAGGTTTTGCTGTGTACTTTACCCTAGCCATGCTATGGAAAGTAATCAGCGAGCACTAATGGTGTGAAAATACACCGTTTCCAGTGTGAAGAGTCCTCTGAGATGTGAAATTGACCAAACAACAGTAAGCCATTTCATAAAAAGATCTTAAACAACCACAGATTGTTGTTTCTCTCTTCCTGGATTCTCCACAGACAGGCTAAGGGCTTGTCTACACTTGTACTTTACAGCACTGCAACTTTCTCGCTCGGGTGTGAACCGCCCCCCGAGCACTGCAAGTTTTAGTGCCGTAAAGTGCCAGTGTAGACAGTGCACCAGCGCTGGGAGCCACGTCCCTCATGGAGGTGTTTTTGGAGCTCTCTCCCAGCGCTGTGCCGCGACTACACAAGCCACGTTAAAGCGCTGCCGCGGCAGCGCTTTAACGTTGCTAATGAAGACATGTCCTGAGTTTAAATCACCAAACACACTGGCACAAATAAATAGGAAAAGTCTTCACAGGCACTTTCATAACAGGTAAGCTCTGGCATGCCCTAAGGTGCTAGCTGGTCACACTGTCACCTCTTATCAGCTAAGAGACTGTGTGGTTTACTGGTCAGAGCAGGGAAGCAGGAGTCAGATTCTGTTGCTGGTTCCACAACTGACTTAATGCCCGTTATCATTTCCTTCCCCAACACACACCACCAAAACCAACACAAAACTAATAACTGAAAGTAAAACTTTTGGTCAAAAAGTCGTGTCCCAGAAAGCACTTGGGTCCGTGTAGAAATGGACCCACACTGCCAAGTTCAGACCTGGACTTGGCTCCAAAGTTCCCTAAAGTTCATGGTTATTTGGATGAGGGGACGTGCTCCAGGCCCAACTCTAGTCCAGTGTGAAACCAAGAGTGACTACTGCTGGGGTATTTTTATCTGTGTCCTGGCCAGGAACAAGGGCCTTCCAGGATGTGCAATATGTACTGTACTGTAGTGAAACATTTACACATAGAATCATAAAATCATAGGCCTGGCAGGGATCTCGAGAGGTCTTCTAGTCCAGTCCCCTGCACTCAAGGCAGGACTAAGTATTATCTAGACCATCCCTGACAGGTCTATTCTGTGAAATTTCAGTGACGTTAAGTGACTTAGACAAGGTCATACAGCAAGTCAGTGGCATATATGAGAACAGAACATGGGTCTCCAGACTCCCTGTCTACATATCCCAGAACAGATCGATATAACAGAATGGGAAAGGCCACACTGAAACTTTTTGGTCCATTCACAATACTCTGTTCTATCACAGAGCAAGTGTTTTTTTCTGTCTGTTCTCATTCATCATACATAACGGACCTAGTCCTGCAGTCCATGCTCAAGCAATATCCCCATTGAAGTTAAAGGGCATTTTGCCTGAAAAAGCACTGCAGAATCATACCTTATGAGTTAAAGCCAAAAATTTCAAAGTTGGCGCTTGCTTAAAGTTAGCCACCCAAGTTTGAAAATTTTGCCTTATACCTAGTGGGCCATAATAGTCTCTAACACAGGGGTTGGCAATCTTTCAGAAGTGGTGTGCCGAGTCTTCATTTATTCACTCTAATTTAAGGTTTCGCGTGCCAGTAATACATTTTAACGTTTTTAGAAGGTCTCTTTCTATAAGTCTATTATATATAACTAAACTATTGTTGCATGTAAAGTAAATAAGGTTTTTAAAATGTTTAAGAAGCTTCATTTAAAATTAAATTAAAATGCAGAGCCCCCCAAACTGGTGGCCAGGACCCGGGCAGTGTGAGTGCCACTGAAAATCAGCTCGCGTGCCGCCTTTGGCACGCGTGCCATAGGTTGCCTACCCCTGCTCTAACATAACACTAGGAGAAATTTGCTCCAGTGTTGCTTTAGTAACGTCACTCACAATGTTCCCTCTCTCCCTGACTTCTATTGCACAACACAGCTGTGCTGCTTGTTTTCCCATGCAGACCATCTATCACAAATTTAAAAAAACCTCTCATTCACCACGCTGTTATTACGTGTTCCAGACAACGGACAATGCTGTTAGGCTTACTTAAAATGCTGTTGTTGTTTGCCTAATGGACAACTGAATAACAAGGACAAGGGTCAATGTTATTCTTCATTGCACTGCTGATGAAGCAAGTGGTTCCTTTCTGCATCACTGCCATTCCTCTCTGAAGACACAGAGCCGGTTCCCCAATGAAGCTCCACGTTTTAGGGGGTTCGTTTTGTTCAAGGTAAAAAGTATTGCAATATTATTTAAACAATAAAGTAGATTACATTTCTCTGATGATACCCAGGCTCCTTTCCCACATCACCTAAAAGTACAAGGGAACATGGGAGTTGCCTAGGGTGACCAGACAGCAAATGTGAAAAATCAGGACAGAGGGTGGGGGGTAATAGGAGCCTATATAAGAAAAAGACCCAAAAATCGTGACTGTCCCTATAAAATCGGGACATCTGGTCACCCTAGAGTTGCCATACTGAATTAGGTCACTGGTCCAGCTACTCCAGTAGCCTCCAGTGGCCAGTATCAGCTGCCTCTGAGGAAAGTGCAAAACTCTATAGTAGTCAGTTATGGGTTAACCTGGGCGGTGGGGTGGCCTACAGCGTAGGGCACTGCCGTAGGAATAAGGATACCTCGGTTCTATAACTCTGCCACTCACTTCCTGTGTGATCATGAGCTAGTCTCTTTGCAGCTCTTCCACCCTTGTACTTTAAGACTGTAAGATCCTCAGGGCACTGCATCTTCTATGTGTTTGCTATGTCTAGCAAAATGGGGCCTTGATCTCAGCCAGGGCCTCTACGTGTTACCCTACTATCAAAAATAATAACTTGCTCCCAAGGAAAGTTTCTTCCTATCCCCCATTAGATAGAGGTTGCCTTATGCCCTGAAACATGAGGTTTTATAGCCTTTGCAAAAACTGCCTGGTTTTCTTGCTCCAGTATGTTCCATGCTGGCAAAGAGCCCCGTGCAAATGCAGTATCGCAAAATTTCAATCTTAAATAGTTATAAGAGGAGATTGGATTTGTTTGGATCCATTTCCCATTTTGTTGTACTATTAGCTACAATTACAGATTAGTGTTTTGACAGTCTTTGTCACCACAATGAGTTATAGGAATTCTAATGTTTATTTTAGTCTGTGATTTCTTTTTGTTTCAAATCTTCGATATTTTAAGTTCCCAGACAAAAAAACTTAATTCAGCTGGAGGTATGGTTGAAAATACATGTTGGAGGAAAGCTCTTTGGAAGAAGGCTGTAGTTTAACAAAAGAACGTTTGTTAGAAAGCCAGGAAATTCAAATTTAAGGTTGTAAGCAATAACAAAAATGTTTGAAACTATGGAAATGCACAGGTAAGATCACCCTAACATCCTTGACTCTACCCGATTCACCTCCTGCAGAACAACTGAAAACCAGAAGATACCTCCTTGTTAACAGGAAAAAGGTTTTATTACACTAGGAAACTGCAGCAACTCTGAAGACAGTATTGATACTGAAAACTAGCCCTTTGCTCTGGGGTAAATTTCACCCTAACAGAATATATTACATTAATTACAAATGCATTGTCAAGCATAATGTGAAACTTTCTTAGCATGGTTAAACTTTTGTGTTCTCCCCCATGCAATAGTTTGTACATTGCACACAACTAAAATAAAGCAGGGAGCTTTTTCCTGCATTGCTTTCATCAAACTGCTGCAGTCCAAACACAAAATACTGAACTCGGGACTTGCCAGGAAAGGAAATGAGGCCTTTATGGTTTCTGCTCTAAAGTATATTTTATGTCTTCTTTTACCGCTAGGAAATATGGCCTAGTAGGCTGAACAAGGAGTTAAGAATCAGGAACTCCAGTGTTCTAATCCTGGCTCTGCCACTGGCTCACTGTAGTTTGTGAAGTCTCCTAACTTCTCTGCCTTCTTTGCTCCATCTCTTGTGGGAGAGAGGTGATAATACATTGCTAGAAAGGTTATTTGTACAATAATCTGCAAATGAAAAGTGCTATTGTTATGATGGTTGAAATCTGCACAAGATTTACTGATTTGGGAACATATCGAGCCTTTGCAATTCACCTTAAAAGAGGCTCCAACAAATACATGGGACTTGTATGCACAGTTCTGNGAAATTTGCTCCAGTGTTGCTTTAGTAACGTCACTCACAATGTTCCCTCTCTCCCTGACTTCTATTGCACAACACAGCTGTGCTGCTTGTTTTCCCATGCAGACCATCTATCACAAATTTAAAAAAACCTCTCATTCACCACGCTGTTATTACGTGTTCCAGACAACGGACAATGCTGTTAGGCTTACTTAAAATGCTGTTGTTGTTTGCCTAATGGACAACTGAATAACAAGGACAAGGGTCAATGTTATTCTTCATTGCACTGCTGATGAAGCAAGTGGTTCCTTTCTGCATCACTGCCATTCCTCTCTGAAGACACAGAGCCGGTTCCCCAATGAAGCTCCACGTTTTAGGGGGTTCGTTTTGTTCAAGGTAAAAAGTATTGCAATATTATTTAAACAATAAAGTAGATTACATTTCTCTGATGATACCCAGGCTCCTTTCCCACATCACCTAAAAGTACAAGGGAACATGGGAGTTGCCTAGGGTGACCAGACAGCAAATGTGAAAAATCAGGACAGAGGGTGGGGGGTAATAGGAGCCTATATAAGAAAAAGACCCAAAAATCGTGACTGTCCCTATAAAATCGGGACATCTGGTCACCCTAGAGTTGCCATACTGAATTAGGTCACTGGTCCAGCTACTCCAGTAGCCTCCAGTGGCCAGTATCAGCTGCCTCTGAGGAAAGTGCAAAACTCTATAGTAGTCAGTTATGGGTTAACCTGGGCGGTGGGGTGGCCTACAGCGTAGGGCACTGCCGTAGGAATAAGGATACCTCGGTTCTATAACTCTGCCACTCACTTCCTGTGTGATCATGAGCTAGTCTCTTTGCAGCTCTTCCACCCTTGTACTTTAAGACTGTAAGATCCTCAGGGCACTGCATCTTCTATGTGTTTGCTATGTCTAGCAAAATGGGGCCTTGATCTCAGCCAGGGCCTCTACGTGTTACCCTACTATCAAAAATAATAACTTGCTCCCAAGGAAAGTTTCTTCCTATCCCCCATTAGATAGAGGTTGCCTTATGCCCTGAAACATGAGGTTTTATAGCCTTTGCAAAAACTGCCTGGTTTTCTTGCTCCAGTATGTTCCATGCTGGCAAAGAGCCCCGTGCAAATGCAGTATCGCAAAATTTCAATCTTAAATAGTTATAAGAGGAGATTGGATTTGTTTGGATCCATTTCCCATTTTGTTGTACTATTAGCTACAATTACAGATTAGTGTTTTGACAGTCTTTGTCACCACAATGAGTTATAGGAATTCTAATGTTTATTTTAGTCTGTGATTTCTTTTTGTTTCAAATCTTCGATATTTTAAGTTCCCAGACAAAAAAACTTAATTCAGCTGGAGGTATGGTTGAAAATACATGTTGGAGGAAAGCTCTTTGGAAGAAGGCTGTAGTTTAACAAAAGAACGTTTGTTAGAAAGCCAGGAAATTCAAATTTAAGGTTGTAAGCAATAACAAAAATGTTTGAAACTATGGAAATGCACAGGTAAGATCACCCTAACATCCTTGACTCTACCCGATTCACCTCCTGCAGAACAACTGAAAACCAGAAGATACCTCCTTGTTAACAGGAAAAAGGTTTTATTACACTAGGAAACTGCAGCAACTCTGAAGACAGTATTGATACTGAAAACTAGCCCTTTGCTCTGGGGTAAATTTCACCCTAACAGAATATATTACATTAATTACAAATGCATTGTCAAGCATAATGTGAAACTTTCTTAGCATGGTTAAACTTTTGTGTTCTCCCCCATGCAATAGTTTGTACATTGCACACAACTAAAATAAAGCAGGGAGCTTTTTCCTGCATTGCTTTCATCAAACTGCTGCAGTCCAAACACAAAATACTGAACTCGGGACTTGCCAGGAAAGGAAATGAGGCCTTTATGGTTTCTGCTCTAAAGTATATTTTATGTCTTCTTTTACCGCTAGGAAATATGGCCTAGTAGGCTGAACAAGGAGTTAAGAATCAGGAACTCCAGTGTTCTAATCCTGGCTCTGCCACTGGCTCACTGTAGTTTGTGAAGTCTCCTAACTTCTCTGCCTTCTTTGCTCCATCTCTTGTGGGAGAGAGGTGATAATACATTGCTAGAAAGGTTATTTGTACAATAATCTGCAAATGAAAAGTGCTATTGTTATGATGGTTGAAATCTGCACAAGATTTACTGATTTGGGAACATATCGAGCCTTTGCAATTCACCTTAAAAGAGGCTCCAACAAATACATGGGACTTGTATGCACAGTTCTGCAAAGAATACATCTCTATTCTACAGCAATCGAGCACTGGAAAAGCCGGGATATTGCAGGCGAGGACTGACGTGCAATGCAGATACAGCCGTGTAAGGATGTTTGCAGATTGACTGCTGCATTATGCTTGGCACTAGGAATCCCATCTGTCCCCCAGATTCAGGAACACTCCATTCACTGACAAATTTATAAAGAGAAAATGGATATTCTTAGTATTTAAACGAACACTAAAGTTGAGTTTTCTATCTGAGCTTTTTGCTTCTTCCTATGTGAGATTCTATTGTATTACTATAGTATCAGAGTGCCTCATAATCTTTAACGTATTTTTCTTCATAACCTCCCTCTGATCATCCTTCCTTGCTAATCAATATAGAATGTAATATACTAACACATGCTGTCATTGTATTACATTAGATATTACATAGGAAAGAGACAAGTAGAATACACTACAGATATGCAATACAGATGAGTGGGCAAGTTCACACTGTTGTAGACCACTGAACTTTAGCGCTTCCTGGTAACAGGGCTGGCTCCAGGCACCAGCGCAGCAAGCAGGTGCTTGGGGCGGCCAACGGAGAGGGGCGGCACGTCCGGCTCTTCGGCGGCAGGTCCCTCTCTCCCTCTCAGAGGGAAGGACCTGCCACCAAATTGCCACCGAAGAACGAAGCCGATCACGGCTTTTTCTTTTTTTTTTCCGCTGCTTGGGGCAGCAAAAACGCTGGAGCCAGCCCTGCCTGGTAATTTTTGGTCTTAAAACTGCAACCCTAACCGAGTTTGTCATATTTAATTTCCCAGACTATTGCAGGACTAATGCATCATCACGCCTGGGTTCCCCCCACACCGAACATGTTTTAATGTGGTAGTGTATCATACTGGCAAAGTCTGTGTCATGTCTCCCTCTACTGGTCTGCTAGAGGATATCTGCCTACTACTACTATGAGCTAATGGAGTCACACCTTTAGTTTGTGCTCCAGTGTTGAAAATCCCTAGTTTGCACCCTGCTGGTGACCCATACAGGAACTCAGATCATTACAGTAGCAAAGGCTCCGTATCTCATGTCTAACAATTCCCCTTAGCCACCTTCCAGCTCCCAACCAAGAGGATTCTTTTAAAAGGTGCCAACAAAAAGTGCAAAATTTTAGACAACATCATCATCCCTCTTTTCTCAGCATATAAATGAAAGACATTTGTGATTCTGAAGGGAGCTATTAAATGGGATGGGTCAGCAGCACAAGAGACTTTTTTTCTCTAGTTGTCAGAGCTTAGCAGCAAACCCAGCGTTGGTCCTCACAGATAAGGAAATTCCCAGAGTTATGTAAATCAGTTGGACAGAAATGAAATGAATGAATTGACAGTTCAAATATATGCCTCGGTGCTCAACACTTAGCAAACTGCAAACACAGCCAGCAGAGATGCCCTCATTTTAACACAGGAAATTGTCAAAGTGATTAGCCAGAAAATCTAAGTTGTTAATTGGTGGCTGTTTGGGGGGGGCGGGGGGGAATCCATGAAAAGAGCTCAATTAAAGCTCCTAGAGACAGAGCCACATAGGTGGAGGGAGGGAGGGAGGGAGGAAGGTGAGACGTGCCACCTGAGCAGTGATAGCTAGAGGCATTGTGTCTGCCTAGAACAGAGACAGTCTAGAACTTCTACACTGCACGTAAACAGCCCCTTAGCCCAAGCCCTGTGAGCCTGAGTCAGCTGGCAGGGGCCAGCCACAGGTGTCTAACTGCAGTGTAGACATAGCATAGACTCCATGTGGAACATACCCACAGGCGTGTCATGCTACATCTTAGGAAAAAGGGGAGCCCGGGCCTCCGGCATATGCCAATGTGCAGCAGCAGAGGGAGCTTGGATCACAGCCCCAATCCACCCAGACATACACCCCTATGGGGAGTTCATCATTGCCTACAATGCTAGCGTGCGTCCCCACTCCCGGCACTCAGGGACCACTGGTTATCTCCAGTGCAAAAGCACTAAGGGGGAGAGAGGCTCTAACTGGCCCTTAATGTACTGACATGAGAGGAGCCATAACATATAGATCACAGCAAGATTTTCATAAAGAACATCTAGGGGTTTAGCTGCAGTAAATGTTCAGAACTGAAAAAGATTCAGCTCCGTGAGAGGCTAGAGCGTGGAACGGAAGAAATCTGTTCTCCCAGAACCCCGCCCACACCAGGGCTAGGTAATATACTAAATGACAAGCCTTACATCATCAGAACAAGCTCTCATTGGCTGGTTGTACCTTGAGGGCAGGATACTTACCTAGCAACTTCTCCTATTAATTATTATTGATTATTTGTACTGGAAGATCACCTGGGAGCCCCTGTCACAGACCATCACCTCATTGTGCTAGGGACTGTGCAAACACAGAACAAAAAGACATTCCCGATCCCAAAGAATTTACAAGCTAAGGAATTAACTCTTTCATGGATCATAATTTTTCACAGACCAAAAAATAAGTAAAAGTACAACGCCCTGCATCTGACTACAAGAATGCTGTTTTGCTATGAAAACGGAAAAATTGTCTGTTTGGGAAAAAAAAAAAAAAAAAAGACATTTCCACATGCAAGAATATTTGCTATTTTGCTCATTACAAAATGTCACCATGTGAATAGCTGTGTTCACTGACAAAAACAGTGTCTTTTCCCCTCTCCCAATGGATTAAATCCCATATGCTAGGAAACATTCTAGAAAATATCAAGTATTATTTGTAAGTTGTAATATTATTTTCCAACACTTTTGTGAATATCATTCCTCGAGTGCCATCCATTGAGGAGCAGTGGGAGCTGTCAGTAAAGTCTGTAGAACCTCACATTTCTCAAGCCTTTTCCTTGTGAGGATACCACTTCCGGAAATTTTCTTGCACATTTCTCCATATTTCCTCACACTTTTTAAGGGACTACTATATGGTGTGTCAGTATATTCTACTGCTGCTTTAGTACTTAGAATGTAATGGATAGGAAGAGAGAGTGAATGTCTCTGTGTGTGTGCGTGTGCGCGTGCGTACATACATGCTCATGTGTGCTGCTACCCTCTACCGGAGAGATTCTGAACTGTTCAGATGTTTATCGTAGGCCTTCTACTGCTGACAGGCAGAGGTGTTTCTCTTTTAGCTCAAGAAATAGTAGCCTGTGGTTTTGGAGCAAAAAGATCTGAGTTCTGTCACATGATAGTCTGGGTGTGCACCATGGTGTGCAGCACACTGCGAAGTCCTATGTGACCTAAAATATATTGCAATAATAATGCTTTGTACTTACATAGCGGCTTTCATTGGAGAGTTTCAAAGACCTTCACAAAGGTATCATTATCCCCATTTTACAGACGGAGTGAGTAAGGCACATAGAGTTGAGGACAGAACCTGAAGTTCTGACTCCCAGTCCTCTGATCTAACCATTACACTCGATCTGTCTCCCATTTGGAAAGCTGTTCCAGACATTCATCTCACCCTCCGAGTCCAGGCCACCAGCCAGTTAAAATTAAAGCTCTCTTGATCTAGGTCAGGGTTAGCTTAATCTATCTGTATCAACAGGCACCTTTAATAACAAGTAATACAAATATATGCAATCAGCACCTAATATTGTCCTGTACTTGTATCTTATATGACTGATTAATAGAAATTGATTATTGTTTCTGTCCAACAACAAGTACCTGATCAGCTTTGCCCTCATCATGCAGTTATAATGAAAGAGCAGCTCTAGCCCGTTTTTAGGGTTCTGAAGGCCAGATCTGAGGGTACACTTTGGGAGAGCCCTATTGTTGAGATGTTCAACTGGAAAAGAGCAGCTTAGTTTACCTTGTTATTCGTGTGTGTGTGTGTGTGTGTGTGTGTGTGTGTATGCCTTCATCATACCCCAAACCAAACTCTTTTTTTCCAGCATATACATTCAATCATGGGGGAAATTTTGAGATAATTGATTAGTAGCAGAAGCTGCACGTAGACATCCCACTTTAATTGGTTAGCCCACATTAGTCACCCAGGTGGAAATCCAAAATAACTCCCTTGCTTTGTGGTCTCAAATCTCACCTCAGATCCTTTAATATGCTAGCAGTTTGTCTTCCCATGCACTCACTCTAAAGGGCTGTGGTACCCTGTCCAGAGACCCCGCGAACTTTGGTATCAACTCATCGTCCTCAGTTACCTGTTGTGTGAGAATTTTAATAGGATGCCACATGTCTTCTTCCAAGACAAAGATATAAGGGGATAAACAAAACTGACCCAATACTGTCATGCCTCCCTTATTTCAGCCCTCCTTCCTGACCTGCCCCCCTTTATGATTAATCTTTACCTCTATTAAAAAGCCAAGTGTTATCTTTAAAGACCCATTACATCTATTTCCCTTGCGGCATAATTGCATTAGCATTATCCTGAATCAAAGGCTGTACAAACAGCTCTCAGTATTGAGCTTTTTCTCCATTATACTCATCAGAAATGAACTGCTAAGCAGTTTATTTTCTCTCCAAAGTGATCACAAAGTGTTTTTCTCTGTCATCTTATAAGACAAAAGGAGCTCATCATCTCCTAGGGCTTATCTGGTAGGAGCAAGCTAGCAAAGAAGTAACCTCTCTGTTTTGAATGCTAAACTCAAACCTTTAAAGAGGCATAACTGATCTGCATAACTGTTTTCCAAATCTCTCTCCCAATTAAGACACTCAAATACCGGACATGTATTACAGCACATCTGTTTTCCAGTGATCCTGTCTGATCATGTAAAGCAGATTACATCAATTAAAAACATCATGCTTTTTCCCCTTCTTGACATGGTGCTTTTCCATGTGAGAAATGGTCTGGTGGGCAATGATTCATTGTCCAAAACAGCTGGGTCAATTAAAAAACAATCAGATCGTATCCACAGGGAAATTTATCACGAGAGCCGTGATTTCTAAATAAATCATGAGTGAGGCTTGATTTTACTTAGAAATTGCCGACAGCCCTGGGCGGTGGCGTTCCCGCTGTCAACCCCAGATGGCCAGGCTCCCGCTGTCAGCCTCCCTTGTCCCCTCCTCGTGGGGCTGACTGTGGGAGCCCCTGCTCGCGGTCTCCTGCTGTCAGTCCCAGGTGGCTGTGCTCCTGCTGTCAGCCCTAAGAAGAGGGGCTCCCCTGCCAGCCTGGGAAGTGGGAGAGAGGCCCCCACTTTAGCCCCCCCAAGCCTGGGAAGGGTGAAGAACCCTAAGAGCAGCAGAGGTGAGGCTGGGAGGGCTGAACTATGGCCTGGAGGCTGCAGGGGGGTTGAAGTGGGGGGGGGGGGGTTGTATGATGGTGGATTCTGAGCAGATGGGGTAAGTGCTGGGAGGGTGAGCAGTGCGCGTCAAAGTAGGGGGGCTGTGCTGATATGGTGGTGATGATAGGGGCTGGGGTACAGAACTAATGGGGCACTGGGAGACAGAATAAATTGCTGGTCAGGAGACGGACAGATGTGGGGTTCAGAGCTCCTGCAATAGGGGCCAAAATCACACTATCCAATACATGTGGGAGAGTGGGTGACACTCACTGTCACATGCGCACACCCTGGGGATGGGCGGGGGAGTTCAAAAATCAAGAGACTGACCTAAGAAACACAATATCACCTTTTTAAAAATCTCATGACTTTTGGGGGGTCCAACTCATGATTTTTGATCTCTTGAAAATGGCAATACTGAGTTTATTAAACAAAAGGTTAAAGGTTTAAGTGATACCAAGTATGAGGAGTAAAGACAGATAATTACAGACAAAAAGTAAAACTAGGCTTCTAAGACTGAAACTTAACTTCAGCAACTTACAATCTTTGCCTAAGCAGGTGTCTATCCTATACTCACTTCCCAGAGACTTCAACCCACTTGGTTGAAGGACCCAACCTGCTGTGATTTCAAGAGTTCTGGCCCCTTGAATCCCCCAAGTGATAGACCCCTATGAGATTCTCTCTCCTTTTTCATATAGTCCAGTAAACCTTTGAAATGTATTCTTTGAAAAGTAAGCCCAGACAAAGCCTCTCTCTCTTCTCCTGGGGGATAGATGCCATGCTTTCCCCCAAAATTCACTGACCCTCCTTCAAGAAGAAGGAAGGTTTCCTGGAGGGGTGCACTCTCCACCCCTTGTCATGATTCTCATAGACTCATAGACTTTAAGGTCAGAAGGGACCATTATGATCATCTAGTCTGACCTCCCGCATGATGCAGGCCACAAAAGCTGACCCACCCACTCCTGGAATAATTCTCTCCCTTGACTCAGCTGTTGAAGTCCCCAAATCATGATTTAAAGACTTCAAGTTGCACAGAATCCTCCAGCAAGCGACCCCTGCCCCATGCTTCAGAGGAAGGCGAAAAACCTCCAGGGCCTCTGCCAATCTACCCTGGAGGAAAATTCCTTCCCGACCCCAAATATGGCGATCAGCTGAACCCCGAGCATGCGGGCAAGACTCTCCAGCCAGACACTTAGGAAAAAGACTTTTAATATCCCATCATTGACCCTTGGTACTAATTACCAGTGATGGCACGTTATTGACCTATTGGCTAAGATCACGTTATCCCATCAAACCATCCCCTCCATAAATGTATCAAGCTTAATCTTAAAGCCAGAGAGGTCTTTCGCTCCCACTGTTTCCCTCGGAAGGCTGTTCCAGAATTTCACTCCTCTGATGGTTAGAAACCTTCGTCTAATTTCAAGCCTAAACTTCCCGACGGCCAATTTATATCCATTTGTTCTTGTGTCCACATTAGTACTGAGCTGAAATAATTCCTCTCCCTCCTTAGTATTTATCCCTCTGATTGTTAAGAGGCTATCTCCCTCCCCCACTCGCTAGGTCAGGGGTTCCCAAACTATAGTATGCATGCCCCTGGGGGTACGCGAGACATCTCTGGGGGGTACATGGGAGAAATTGTGTAATGGTGGATTATATCTATTTATTTTATTTATTGCATTTTCATAAGAGGCTACTCAGACAGAGCTTTAAAACTATGGAAATTTATTATATAAAATACGGTAGTTAATTTACAGCAAGATGTACCAATGAGAACACAGATACACCGAGACACTGATGTACAGAGCCCTCACTTCCAATCACCGTACAGCGTGGGTTCAGTTGCCCAGCAACTGTCCATTCTAACTGAGCTCAGAACTTAAGAGTTTTTTTCAGTTGTATATGTCCCACTATAACTATATCTGTTTGTAACAGTGAAATATGGACAGATGGCTAAAGACAGGTAGTGTTAAGAAGAACACACAAAGTATCAGTGTTGAAAAGGGATGGGGTACGTGGTCAGCTGGTAGGTCTGGAAGAGGGTACGCAATAAAAAATGTTTGGGAACCTCTGCACTAGGTTGATGGCTTTGTTTACCTTGCATGCAAATGTGCTTTTCTTTGTCTTCGGTCATGCCTTGCCTAATGTACATCGCAGACACATTCAAGCAGGCAGAATCACATGCCTTTGTCTGGAACAGGCATGAATTAGGCATTGCTTGCCATTTTAAGAACATAATTCTAGCACATATTTATAACCCATTCTAGACATCCTGTATACACATCCCACAATGATTTCCAAGACCAGCATGTTACCAGTTTGTATATGATCCCTTACATGACACCTTTTAGATACAGATTATGACAACAGCGTGTGAGGTGTAGTGAGTATGTCAGGCCTGACAAGAGTTGCTGACAGAGTAGTGACGCACCAATGGGCCTCTGTGTTACATATCCCCATTTTACAGATGAGTGAGAGGTTAAGGGTCTGAGCTTGCTCTTGTTGAAATGATGAAGGCCCAGGTCCTAAGTGAGTTGTGCGAAGGAATAATAAATCAACATCAGAGCTAGGCTTAAGTCCAGCAAGTCTCCAAGACCCATGACTAATCCACTAGACCACAACCCTGCCCTCTTTGAAGAACAAACTCAGCTTTGTCAATCAGATCCTGAGGCTAAGACTCAGCATCTAAGATCTGCCTTTTCCAAATTAGCCCTTTCGACCTGCATCCACAGTTTGCACTCAGGAAGAACTCCCCCTGAATTTGATGATACGTCAACCCAAGTAAGGACTGCAGATGCAGGCCATTTCGTAGCTGTGGCACCACACAGCTGAGCTGTTTTATAATATCCCCTTTGTATGGCTATGAAACATTAATTGGCTTGTTCTTATTCTGTTGTTACCCATCCATCCGGGCATGAGAATCTGTTTTAAATATTTGGACTCAGAAGGATGTATATGTTGTATCTTTGCCCACTCTTAATCACAGTTTAGAGTTAAAACAAGGAGAGAACGTGACAGAGAGAGCGAGCATCACAGAATGCAAAATTTGTCATTGTTCAGAATCTAACTCTGTTAATATTAACAACCTCAGCAGTTAGAATTCCAGCTGCAGCCACATTTTTAACAGACTTCTCACAGAACAACAACAAACAGGTGTTTGCTTTCCCACCCCCACCCCCAGCTCACTGACTCAAGGGTCCGAATTGTGGTTTTATGTCCAAGCTGAGGAACATTAAGAAATCTAATGGACTAGTTTGCCTAGTAACTGGTGCATTTAATAATAAACATTCTAGAGAAGATTAGTTCAGTGCAATTGTACAGGGAAGTTACCGAGCAAAGCTGGAACATGTTACCGAGCAAAGCTGGAACTTCTGCAAACAAGTTTGACTTGCTTTTTAAAGTACACTAAGGGCCTAATCCTGTTCCCATTGAAGTCAGTGCAATTGGATTTTTGCTATTGACATTAATGGGACCAGAATTTGGTCCTTGGTCCATGTGTAAATTGTTCCATTGATATCCCTGGTTATTCACAGAACAGGTACGGGACCAGCACAAACTTCCCCATATTAACCACTCAGGGTGCCTCAGTGCTGTTCTGAAAGGACCATTCCTGAGATTATTGGGTAGTTCCAGGTTTGCTGTGGTGTTGTAATAATTGGGCCTACACATTTACCTTAATTGTGAGCTCAACTGTGAGAAAGTTTATAAAGTGTCGCAATAACCTAGAACAGTAAATGTTGATGGGAAAAGATGCAAAAGAAAAGGGAGACAGAAAGACTAAATTAGTCCAAACAAGGCCTACTGATATAACTCAAGGACTATGTTCAAATCATACCTGGTAAATAAGAGGAGTATGGGACTGGAAATCAATGAACCCAAATTGGTGTGTCGGAAATTAGGCCTAACTGGTGGACAAAATAATGAGAAGACAGGCTATTCTGACCATCACTCCATTTGGAGTCCTCAAAAAGAGACTCTAGGGGTGGAAAAAAACTGGCTACTGGTACACTGGATGACTGAAAGCCAAGAGCAGGGGGAAGGAGCAAGTTTCATCATTATGGCTGCCACACACACCATCTCCTGGGACTCCTGACCTTCTTCATGCTAATCTTGAGAGATGTACTGATCAGATCAGGCCAAAGAGAGGGAACCGATGACACTGCCACCTCCACCAGCTCTGGCTAAATCCCAAGCATCTCCTGAGATGTGAGACTTTATCTGCACCCCACCTCCAAATTGATCCTTTTCCTTCCCTACTTTATTTCTTCTCTCTCTACTTTTTCTGTCTAATAAGAGTCTGGCTTAGCCAACCAAGACTGAATACTTTGAAGCACTGCTGTAAGCCTGTGACCAGAAAGGCAGCTAAAAGCAAGACCCTAAACAACCTGACGCTGGTACAAGTTTGCCAGGTCTTGGAGTGGCTGACAAGACCATGTGCTGTGTCTGTTTTTCCAGCAGTGAGTTTGCAAGTGAAAGTCAACACCCAAGACAGAAGCTGCATTTTTTCTTTGCTGTTCTTTTCTTTTCCCCTTTGTGCGTCTTGTTTTGTCTTCTAGGAAACAGAATTGACTTTAAAAACAACAGCAATGACAGCTCCAGCCCATTTCAATTAACTTCTTCTCTTCTTCGCTTTTCCCCAAATAGGACAGTTATCACTAGAACATCACCTAAGAGACTGTGACACAAGGTGTTTTTTCCTTCTAAAGACTCTCTTCAGCTAAAGAGAAAAGGAACAAGGAATGCTGTTAAAGTGAATGACTTATTTAATACTTTGAAATGTATTCAAATGTTTTAACCTTCCCCACCTTCTTTTCTGTTTCTTTAATAAATGGCTTAAAAGATTTCTAATAATGTGTTTGTTATGGTACTGAACAGGCGGAGGTCTCTGTATACCAAACCCTAAACCTTGTTTAATACTGTTTAATGTTGGACAGTGACTGTGTCATGTTAATACCTTTGACTTTTTGTGCCCATACATTCCATCTACACAAAAACAACAGTGACCTACAAGGAAATTTCCCAAAGGCCTCAAGAATTGGAAGTCACCCCAAATTCCATTCAAACCATGGCACATTAAACACAGATTCTACTGATCTGTGGTTCTGAGTCCTGATAGCAGGAAGCCTGTGATCCAACTTAGATCCACAGAACCAACTTGGTGTGACCCCCACCAATAGAGAAGTGTCAGACCAGAAGGCACTGGTGTTGACTGGGATAGGGCAGGGACTGTCCCTGGCTGCCCAATGCTGCCTCTTGTGTTTGAAGTTAGCAAGCAACTGTGTTGTAATTATTATAGGGCATGAGGGGGCATATGCTGAGTTAAATTCAAAGGCAAAAGGCAGCAAACAGCAGGAAGCCAGCTCACGTGGCAGGCCAGTCATTGTGACATCTGAGCCCACCAGAGAATCGCAGCATGATGTGGTGACAGTGCTGCTTCCAGTGCCTTTATCTGAAAGGAGGAAAGACCATAACTGCCCCAGGACCTTAGAGGGGAAGACAGTAGGTAAACTCTGCATTAGCCACCAGCGCCTACACCACCCTGGGAGATCCCACTCATCTGTCTTTCCTGGAGGCCCTTGGCACCTCATTCTAATATTGGGTAGTTCCGTCTCCACAGTAGATTCAACCTTTGGCCTCTCTGCTGACACTGTCAGAAAAGGGGTGAATTGAGATACAGGTCCCTCATTGTTATGCGGACACCTGTCTGCCAACAACAGAACTGAGGAAACAGAGGACAGCATAAAATCTAGGTGTGATGGTCACCATACTGGCCAACACACCAGGAGTTAAACCAGGGACCTCCAAGATAACTGCAGGAGCCACTACAGCATAAGCTAGAGAACCAAGCCTCCCTTGGTGGGGCTGTAACAGACTCACACCCTCTGCAGACTGGGCACCAACAGGATCTCTAACACACACTCACCAGCAGGTTACATATGTCCTACTTAAGCCCATGCACATTTCACCCAGAAGTCACTGATAGTAATGGCTCTCAGTCACTACTGCCCTGGACTGCCAAACTAGAGGTCAAAGTCTCTGTATGCCATTCTCAATCCCCATAAGCTCCTCATTACTTGCTTTTCTGAGAGCAATGACATAAGAGGAATAATCTCAGTACGGCAACCCTTTCAAGAAAGCCAACCATAACTAACTGTTATAGACTTGTGACCTTCCCTGTTGGAATATGTTAGCAGAAACAATCTGACAACCACTTCTAGTCTATTCTATCTGATATATAATTACCGTACATTATATTCTCATAATACGAATATGAGTTTCCTAGGAGATTGCTGCCACGCATACAACCTATTTTTAAAAATAAAACTTCTAAGAACTCATTTCCATCTCATGCTGTTTTGTACACATTGCACACACAATGGCAGACACTGCTGTCATTGTGCTTCTCATCAATAACACAGTTCAAAACAATCTGGCGTGGATCTCGGACAGTATGTTTGAGAGGACACTGTAATATGCATACTGATGAGTTAGATAGGTGGAAGGAGGGATACATCCCTGGAAACCTGAAGCTGCTAATTTTCATGTTTCTTTTAATGCTATCTATCATTTTAACATGAACAAAAAGGAAGTGACATATTATCTTCCCAGGGTGAAATTCACCCCAGCAGACCTATTTAAGCCCCACAGTAGTTTGGTATGAGGACAGTGTTGGAGTGGCAAGGAAGAGGGGAATTTTGCACCCCCAATGCACTACAAATGGTGACTGAATATTATGGCATGGAATGTGCCACTTCAGGAGAGCAGGGGAAGGAACCACTCGGTCCAACCTTCTGCTGACCCAGCTGCTGAGAATATCCGCCTGAAGAAGGTGGCAGGGATGAGCTTTGGCTAGCATTCCAGCCCATAGGATGGAACAGACAATACAGACAGGCTGCACAGCAACGAAGACGATTAAGAGAGGTGCATTCCATCCCTCTAACCCCTCCGTGGAGTTCTGGACTACTCTGATTGAAAAGGCTTTGGGGGGTTGGAGGGGGATGTAGTGAGTTTCCACCTAAGAGCACATAGAGCTTCCTGGGGACATTTTAGAAATGTATCAAAGTGGGACAGTGTTTCCTCAAAAGGAAGGGTCACAATGTGTAAATAAGCTTTGTGTCTTTTAAATATATGACAGCTAGAAGGACAGCCTGACAGACAGATTTCCTAATTTAGCTCAAATAGAGATGTGTAATAGTTACAACAAAAGACAAAGTAAGTTGATATTTTGGGGGTGGGAGGTTTTTGCATTTTGCTATGAACTGGAAAACTTGGGTCCATTCCATTTGGAAATTAACATTTCACCTTTTCACATATACGTTTTGCACAAAAATTAGCCCCTTTCATTTGCAAGTGAAAAGGAGCCCATGCCAAGTGGGAGGGGACTTCAGATGCAACAACTGAAATCTGAAATTCCACTTAGTTTGGGTGTGAAAGTTGACACTTCCTTGAATTTAAAGGAAAAGCTAATGCGAGGAGCATGAAAGTCATCCAAAGCAGTGGAAATGTGCATGTTAAATTTCACAGAGAAATGTTCGGTAGTTTTGCACACTCCAGGGTTAAATGATTTGCTTCTGCGATGTGTCACGTAGCGAGGCCTTTACCACAATATTTACTATGGGACGGTCGGGATTCTCCATCACTTGAAGACTTTATATCAAGACAAGATGTCTTTCCAAGAGCTATGCTCAACTCAACCAGAAGGAATCTTCCTTTCTCCGCCCTTATCACTCAGCCTCTTCAAAATATTTTGTCTCCACTTCTTGGTTTCTTTTTCCCATTCAAATGCTAGTTTTAAACTCTTCACCACTAATCTTTCCTCTCTTTTCACTCACCCATAGCCTGGCTCCCTTTCCCCATGGCCACTCTTTCTTCCTCTCTCATTACCCTTCTGCCCTCTCCTACCACCTGTCTTACCCTTCATTGTTTCCCTTTATCCTTTCTTTCCTTCTCCTTCCTTGTTCTCTCTCCACTCCCTGTCCTGTTGTCAGCGTTCTGTAAGTACTTCTAGTAGGGCTAGGCCAAAATTTTCCATCAAAACTCTTTTTTATAAGACAATTGGGTTTTTAACAAAAGGAAAATTTTTGTGGGAAGTGTCTACTTTCCTCAGAATTTGTTTGTCATGTTTTTCAGCCAACAAATATTTTTTTTCAATTTTTAGCAGTTTTTGGCCAAATAACTAAATAAATTAGTTTTTCCACCAAAAACTTGTCTGACTGTTTGAGTCTTTTAGGAGTCTTTTTGTTTGTTTGTTTTTCCTTTCTAAACAAAAAGTTAAATTTTTCTACTAAAAACCTTGATGAGTACCTTTTCATCTTTGTCAAAATTTTCTATGGGGAAAACAAAAGCTAATTTTCTACCCAGCTGTAATTTTTAGTGTTAGATGCTGGACACAGGTTTCTCCATTGCTTGCCCCTTCATTGTGTACCTATTTATCCTTGGACAAAAGTAGGGAGTGGGCAGCATCTGATATCCACATTACACAGGTGTAACTGACAACATGGGGCACGAGGCTGAGAATCAGGTTCTGGACACAGATAGATGGGTCACATCTTCAATTTTAATGCACTATGGAAAGTGAGTGCAAAATGGGTACGGAACACTACCCAGTCAGAATGGCAGTGTTTTCACCTACTTTGCACAGCATGAGCCAAATTATCTGATGACAAATATCACCATTGACTTCAATGGAATTATGCCCACAGAGAATTTTGCCCTATGTCAAGATGGCCAGGGGAGACTTCATTACCAGTAGGTCAACACCTTAAAAGGTAAGTCATGGAATTTAGTGAAGGAAATATCATATTAGATTATCTGCTCCTTTCCCCTGCCAGAGGATTGGTCCCTATGGAATTTGTGCAATGTCTTTCTTTAATCTGGTTTTAAATGACTCAAATAATGGGGCTTTCATTGCTGGTGCAGACCGGGTGGCCCTTTCCTAAGTTCAACAGAGCTAACCATTGCAAGATATTTGCCACTACAGGTCTGTCTCATCTTACGCTGGGGTTACGTTCCGCGGTCAGCGCCTAAAGCGAAAACCGCGTATAGTCAAAATTACATTGAGTGTAATGGCAGGCAGAATCGCCCGCACTACAGAAACAGTATTTAAATTATTTTTCTCTTTTTTTTGTTTTTTTCTTGTTTTTGCCGACCGCGTAAAGCTGAAATCGCACATGTTAAATGCGCCTAAGATGCGACAGACCTGTACTCAATTTAAATATCTCTCAGATTCATTTTATCCCTTGACTTGATGATAGCCTCTTGGATCACACTGAACAATTTCTCTCCCTTCTCTAAATTTACATCCTTCAAACACTTGCATCATCATTAGACCAGGTAGCTGTTTCTCACCATCTCTCCTCAGAAGCCAGTTCCTTCGGCCTTCATTCACTTTGCTTTGAAATCCCTACAGTTTGTTGGCACCTTTCTCATACTGTTGTGCCCAGAAGGGAAGGCAAAATTCTATATGCCAGCCTCACGAATGCTTTGTATGGAGGGAAGTATCACCTCTCAGGTCTGAGACATGACAACTCCTTGAATGCAGCCCCAAAAGTCACAGAGGGCCGTTCTGTTTTGTGGTTGAGGCTTGTTCTATCTATCTAGGGTACTTATCCAACCCCCATTACTATAGTAGCTGAGCAGCTCACAGTCTTTAATGTATTTACCTCACAATACCCCTGTGAGGTTGGGAAGTGATATAACACCCATTTGACAGAATGGGAACTAAAGCACTGAGAGGCTAAGGGACTCTTTAAAAAAAGACTCTGTAATAGATCAGGATCTTGAACTCAGGTCGCTCAGCCTAGTTTCCTAACCACATGGCCATCCTTCCTCCTTGAGAAACTGCATTACAAGCTCATGTGCAGTTGGCTGTCCACTGTTACCACAGACCTTTTGCAGCATTATTGTGGAAATGTGGTTTTGCTCTGAAAAGTGACTTTGTGAAAATGGCATCATTCCACACTGATCTTGTCTCAGTGGCTCCATATCAATTGTGCTCATTTCACAAGTAAAAAAGATAGTGTAGTCTGTTCCAGCCCTGCACACTCAGCCTTAGCTTTAGTGGGGTCATAGAGGTGTTGCTGAGATTGTAGAGATAGTCCTGTAAAGGGAACTATATTAACAAGTCTGCTGATGATGCACAAGCCAGAAAATAATTCAGTTTATTCTCCCAGGGCTGCGTTAGATCCACAAGGCAGTCAGGAGCAAGAGTAGCAACATTTAATTTTTCACTACAGAAAGCAGAACAGAGTGTGAATATACACAGCAAACATATAGGGGAAGTATTTTTTCACACAAAGCTCCGTCAGTTTGTGGAACTCTTTGCCAGAGGATGTTGTGAAGGCCAAGACTATAACAGGGTTCAAAAAAGAACTAGATAAGTTCATAGATAATAGGTCCATCAATGGCCATTAGCCAGGATGGGCAGGGATGGTGTCCCTAGCCTCTGTTTGCCAGAAGCTGGGAATGGGCAACAAGGAATGGATCACTTGATAATTACCTGTTCTGTTCATTCCCTCTGGGGCACCTGGCATTGGCCACGGTCGGAAGATAGGATACTGGGCTAGATGGACCTTTGGTCTGATCCAGTATGGCCGTTCTTATGGGAGAGTAAGATGGTTCCATTTTTAGAGTCACTTCTCAGAGTAGGACCGCACTTTAACGTTTTATTAGCCTTTATTAAAATTATGCCCTGTTTCCTATTTTGCTAAGTTGCACACACGTAAAAGGCAATAGTATTTCAGCATGTAAACCAGCGACTTTTTGTGAAGTCACTGCATTCTATGGTTAAGCAAACTCATTTTCTTGGTTCCTGCATTTGTCAGTGGATTCATTTACATAACTTAAAGTAAACAGTGTAAATACACATTGGCTGAGCTGACAACAAAGCCTTTATGAGGAAATAAATCTTTCCAATTTGTTGGCAAAAGCTTCAGATAAGCACTTATTTTACAAGGACGTTAGCAGGTGTTCGTATTTAGATTTTTTCAGGGAGGGGGTTTAAAAAGCCTCAGATGCATAGAGTGACTGACAATTACTGTTTATTCATTTCTATGTAATGGGGGAAGTTATTTCATCTTTCTTATACATATTTAGCAGCTCATAGCACAACCAGCAACTCAGGTCTCTTTTTCTCCCACCAGGGAAAGTCTGTTTATTTTAAGCCTAGGTTCTAAAATTATTTATTGGCAAATAATTTATGAGCAGGATCCTCAGCAGGTACGTATCAGCATAGCTCCATTGAAGGAGTGATGCTGATTTATTCCATAGAGCTAGATCAATTTACACCAGCTGAGGATCTGGCCACGTTATTTTAAACATATAACCTTATTTTTAATTACAGATAATGTGTACATTGACCTCTGTACAAAGGGCCAGTTCAAGGCCTATCCATCACTTAAGTTCCACTGAGGGCCTATTTTGATGGCTTAAGTGGAGCTTACATTGTGCATGGTCCTTTAGCTTACCTTCCATATGAGGCTGAATTTTACCCAATAAGAATAAAGCACAAGCATCACCAAGTGTCTTTTAATGGCCTAAATTAATAAAAGGTTCAGAAAACACACAGGGCACAACGGTGGCACAACTGAGCCACCAACATCTTCATGCGGTTCTCCCCCTTCCAAACACGGGGGGGAAGGCTCAGCTGTCACCATGACGCCATTTCTTCCTTCCATCACACCAGGGACTCATTCAGAGCGGGTGGCCATGGGAGAAGTGGGCAGAGTGCACATAGTGCTTTTTTTTTAAAAAAAAAGAGGCAGTTAAGGTGATGCATTTTTAATGTGTTTGTATATGGGGAAATGAAATGCCTTGACAATATAAAAAAAGTTGCTACTAAAGAATTAATAATGAAACTGTCTAGGTCGGTTCCCCCCAACATGTCACCAGTTCAAAGCCAGGATCAGTAGTGCTAGGAAAGTTGTTAGCAGGTGGTGTTCGTTCAGTGTGTAATGAGTTTGGTGGACCCAATCCAGATATGTGTCCACAGCGCAAAAACCACAACTAGGGACCTGCACCCATCCTGACAGTATCAGCAATAGTGCCAAGGAGCCATAGAGAATGAACTTGCCTATTAACCCTAGAGATTGCCCCTCCTTTGTACTGCCAGCTCCTGGACTATCCTTAGGCTAGGTCCACACTACCCGCCCGGATCGGCGGGTAGCCATCGATGTAGCGGGGATCGATCTATCACGTCTCGTCTGGACGCGATACATCGATCCCCGAACGCGCTCACATCGACTCCGTCACTCCAGCAGGGCGAGCGGAGTTCGCGGAGTCGACGGGGGAGCCGCGGCCGTCGATCCCGCGCTGCGAGGACGCGAGGTAAGCACGCCTAATTCGAAATAGGATACTTCGACTTCAGCTACGCTATTCTCGTAGCTGAAGTCGCGTATCTTATTTCGATCCCCGCCCCTAGTGTGGACCAGCCCTTATTCTGTGGACAAATAAGGAGGCTTAACTCCTCTAGAGTTATCAGTCCTTTAACAAGCACTCAATTTATTTCAGATTCAGAAGGAACAAAACAACATTTATAAAAAGATATATAGATTTTCAGCCTCAAGGGCTTAATAAAACTAAACGATTTGGCATGATTCATATTAGACATGCTCGAGCACTAAAAGTTTTCATGAAAATGACTGTGATGTGATGTATCTAGATGAAAAAACAAACATCTTTTTTCTATAGCTCTAGGTTTGGAGATGAAACAGAGCAACTCTCCTGTTGAGATGCATGTGCAACTCTCGGTAGCACCAGTCAGAATTATAAACACACACAAAAGGAGACTACACGCTGATATGTGCAATAAAAGCACAAGGAAATACAATTCCTGTGAACTTATAAAACATATAGCACCTTCTTGCCAAGTTCCTCTAACGTGGCTCTTTTCAAGATACTCAGCCACAATTGATATTATCTTGGAATATTTGCATACCAAGAAAGAGCTAGATTGAAGTTTTGAACTATGTGCCTGTCCAGGGAAGTGAGAACCACTCGTTTATGTGGCAGGTTTCAGAGTGGTAGCCGTGTTAGTCTGTATCAGCAAAAAGAACAGGAGTACTTGTGACACCTTAGAGACTAACAAATTTATTTGGGCATAAGCTTTCGTGGGCTAGAACCCACTTCATCGGATGCATGCAGTGGAAAATACAGTAGGAAGATATATATACACACAGAGAACATGAAAAAATGGGTGTTGCCATACCAACTATAACGAGACTAATCAATTAAGGTGGGCTATTATCAGCAGGAGAAAAAAACTTTTGTAGTGATACAAAAGTTGTGGTTTTTTTCTCCTGCTGATAACCAACTATAACGAGACTAATCAATTAAGGTGGGCTATTATCAGCAGGAGAAAAAAACTTTTGTAGTGATACAAAAGTTGTGTTTTTTTTCTCCTGCTGATAACCAACTATAACGAGACTAATCAATTAAGGTGGGCTATTATCAGCAGGAGAAAAAAACTTTTGTAGTGATACAAAAGTTGTGTTTTTTTTCTCCTGCTGATAACCAACTATAACGAGACTAATCAATTAAGGTGGGCTATTATCAGCAGGAGAAAAAAACTTTTGTAGTGATACAAAAGTTGTGTTTTTTTTCTCCTGCTGATAACCAACTATAACGAGACTAATCAATTAAGGTGGGCTATTATCAGCAGGAGAAAAAAACTTTTGTAGTGATACAAAAGTTGTGTTTTTTTTCTCCTGCTGATAACCAACTATAACGAGACTAATCAATTAAGGTGGGCTATTATCAGCAGGAGAAAAAAACTTTTGTAGTGATACAAAAGTTGTGTTTTTTTTCTCCTGCTGATAACCAACTATAACGAGACTAATCAATTAAGGTGGGCTATTATCAGCAGGAGAAAAAAACTTTTGTAGTGATACAAAAGTTGTGTTTTTTTTCTCCTGCTGATAACCAACTATAACGAGACTAATCAATTAAGGTGGGCTATTATCAGCAGGAGAAAAAAACTTTTGTAGTGATACAAAAGTTGTGTTTTTTTTCTCCTGCTGATAACCAACTATAACGAGACTAATCAATTAAGGTGGGCTATTATCAGCAGGAGAAAAAAACTTTTGTAGTGATACAAAAGTTGTGTTTTTTTTCTCCTGCTGATAACCAACTATAACGAGACTAATCAATTAAGGTGGGCTATTATCAGCAGGAGAAAAAAACTTTTGTAGTGATACAAAAGTTGTGTTTTTTTTCTCCTGCTGATAACCAACTATAACGAGACTAATCAATTAAGGTGGGCTATTATCAGCAGGAGAAAAAAACTTTTGTAGTGATACAAAAGTTGTGTTTTTTTTCTCCTGCTGATAATAGCCCACCTTAATTGATTAGTCTCGTTATAGTTGGTTATCAGCAGGAGAAAAAAAACACAACTTTTGTATCACTACAAAAGTTTTTTTCTCCTGCTGATAATAGCCCACCTTAATTGATTAGTCTCGTTATAGTTGGTTATCAGCAGGAGAAAAAAAACACAACTTTTGTATCACTACAAAAGTTTTTTTCTCCTGCTGATAATAGCCCACCTTAATTGATTAGTCTCGTTATAGTTGGTTATCAGCAGGAGAAAAAAAACACAACTTTTGTATCACTACAAAAGTTTTTTTCTCCTGCTGATAATAGCCCACCTTAATTGATTAGTCTCGTTATAGTTGGTTATCAGCAGGAGAAAAAAAACACAACTTTTGTATCACTACAAAAGTTTTTTTCTCCTGCTGATAATAGCCCACCTTAATTGATTAGTCTCGTTATAGTTGGTTATCAGCAGGAGAAAAAAAACACAACTTTTGTATCACTACAAAAGTTTTTTTCTCCTGCTGATAATAGCCCACCTTAATTGATTAGTCTCGTTATAGTTGGTTATCAGCAGGAGAAAAAAACCACAACTTTTGTATCACTACAAAAGTTTTTTTCTCCTGCTGATAATAGCCCACCTTAATTGATTAGTCTCGTTATAGTTGGTATGGCAACACCCATTTTTTCATGTTCTCTGTGTGTATATATATCTTCCTACTGTATTTTCCACTGCATGCATCCGATGAAGTGGGTTCTAGCCCACGAAAGCTTATGCCCAAATAAATTTGTTAGTCTCTAAGGTGTCACAAGTACTCCTGTTCTTTTTGCTGATACAGACTAACACGGCTACCACTCTGAAACCTGCCACATAAGAGAGTGGTTCTCACTTCCCTGGACAGGCACATAGTTCAAAACTTCAATCTAGCCCTTTCTTAGTATGCAAATATTCCAAGATAATATCAATTGTGGCTGAGTATCTTGAAAAGATCCACGTTAGAGGAACTTGGCAAGAAGATGCTGTATGTTTTATAAGTTCACAGGAATTGTGTTTCCTTGTGCTTTTATTGCACATATCAGCGTGTAGTCTCCTTTTGTGTGTGTTTATAATTCTTCTCCTGCTGATAATAGCCCACCTTAATTGATTAGTCTCGTTATAGTTGGTATGGCAACACCCATTTTTTCATGTTCTCTGTGTATATATATCTTCCTACTGTATTTTCCACTGCATGCATCCGATGAAGTGGGTTTTAGCCCACGAAAGCTTATGCCCAAATAAATTTGTTAGTCTCTAAGGTGCTACAAGAACTCCTCGTTCTTTTTTCTCTTATGTGGGCTACTCCCATCTTAGTTCTAGGCAGGTAGGAAGAAGCAGGGCTATTTGCTCACTTAACACCTCCCAGAGCAGACAGGAAATGAGTGACCAGAGAAGCTGAGCTAGCACAGAATCGAGGTACTATTTTGTGGTATAGGCCATCAGTAAATTACTAATCCCCGTATCCAGGATATATAGGGGAATAACTGTGATTCCAGTGGGTATCTCTGAGTCACAATGCCTCCTGGAGTGACTTTTGAAGTGGAGAAGCTTATATAGCACTCCTTGGCTCAGGGCTGTGCCTAAAGTCACGATCTAGGGCAAAACTTGTGTACACCCATCCTCTCTGGTAAGGTCAACACATTGATCCGGCCCAATGGTGAGAAGAAGGCTTATGTCCGTCTTGCTCCAGACTATGATGCATTGGATGTAGCCAACAAGATTGGAATAATCTAAAGTGCATCCACCAAGAGCTGGGCAGATGAGATAATAAACTTTGTAAAACCAAAAAAAAAAAAAAAAGACTTTTTTACCAAATAAAGGGCATTTACCAAATAAACTTCCCAGTGGTTTCCTTCTAACTTGTGGTCAGGAGAACATGGCACTTCAGAAAGCTCGACCAGATTATTTTTGGTCTATGAACTGTTGTTGAAGGAGAAGGAAAACGTTTAGAGCAGTGGTTCTCAACCTGCGGTCCATGGGCCACTTGCAGCCGAATCAGCACACAGCTGCGGTCCATGTGATAGCCTCTGAGCCATACAGGTAGCATATATATTTTGTGTGGTTGCGGCCCAGTAACACATAGAGAGCTGCATATGTGGCCCACAATGGTAAATATGTGGAGAACCACTGGTTTAGAGGACTGAACAAAGAAGAAAGCTCCTGCCATTCCTGATCAGCTAACTGAAAAATGCCTCTTCTTTAAAATACAAGAACAACATTTCAGTCTAAATGGGTTGTTCAATCAGCTAGGCCATAGGCGCCGACTCCGTGGGTGCTCCGGGGCTGGAGCACCCATGGGGAACAAACGGTGGGTGCCCCCCTATGAGCTCCCTCCATCCCCCCCAGTGCCTTCGCCACGGATCAGAACATCCCCCTCCCTCCCGCCTGCCGCGAACAGCTGTTTTGCAGTAAGCAGGAGGTTGGGAGGGAAGGAGGAGGATCGAGGATGCAGCGTGCTCGGGGGAGGAGGCTGACCTGGATGGAAAGAGGTGGGGCAGGGTGGAGCGGGGGTGGGAAGAGGCGGGGCAGGGGTGGGGCCCNTCTGAAGTGCCATGTTCTCCTGACCACAAGTTAGAAGGAAACCACTGGGAAGTTTATTTGGTAAATGCCCTTTATTTGGTAAAAAAGTCTTTTTTTTTTTTTTTTGGTTTTACAAAGTTTATTATCTCATCTGCCCAGCTCTTGGTGGATGCACTTTAGATTATTCCAATCTTGTTGGCTACATCCAATGCATCATAGTCTGGAGCAAGACGGACATAAGCCTTCTTCTCACCATTGGGCCGGATCAATGTGTTGACCTTACCAGAGAGGATGGGTGTACACAAGTTTTGCCCTAGATCGTGACTTTAGGCACAGCCCTGAGCCAAGGAGTGCTATATAAGCTTCTCCACTTCAAAAGTCACTCCAGGAGGCATTGTGACTCAGAGATACCCACTGGAATCACAGTTATTCCCCTATATATCCTGGATACGGGGATTAGTAATTTACTGATGGCCTATACCACAAAATAGTACCTCGATTCTGTGCTAGCTCAGCTTCTCTGGTCACTCATTTCCTGTCTGCTCTGGGAGGTGTTAAGTGAGCAAATAGCCCTGCTTCTTCCTACCTGCCTAGAACTAAGATGGGAGTAGCCCACATAAGAGAAAAAAGAACGAGGAGTTCTTGTAGCACCTTAGAGACTAACAAATTTATTTGGGCATAAGCTTTCGTGGGCTAAAACCCACTTCATCGGATGCATGCAGTGGAAAATACAGTAGGAAGATATATATACACAGAGAACATGAAAAAATGGGTGTTGCCATACCAACTATAACGAGACTAATCAATTAAGGTGGGCTATTATCAGCAGGAGAAGAATTATAAACACACACAAAAGGAGACTACACGCTGATATGTGCAATAAAAGCACAAGGAAACACAATTCCTGTGAACTTATAAAACATACAGCATCTTCTTGCCAAGTTCCTCTAACGTGGATCTTTTCAAGATACTCAGCCACAATTGATATTATCTTGGAATATTTGCATACTAAGAAAGGGCTAGATTGAAGTTTTGAACTATGTGCCTGTCCAGGGAAGTGAGAACCACTCTCTTATGTGGCAGGTTTCAGAGTGGTAGCCGTGTTAGTCTGTATCAGCAAAAAGAACAGGAGTACTTGTGACACCTTAGAGACTAACAAATTTATTTGGGCATAAGCTTTCGTGGGCTAGAACCCACTTCATCGGATGCATGCAGTGGAAAATACAGTAGGAAGATATATATACACACAGAGAACATGAAAAAATGGGTGTTGCCATACCAACTATAACGAGACTAATCAATTAAGGTGGGCTATTATCAGCAGGAGAAAAAAACTTTTGTAGTGATACAAAAGTTGTGGTTTTTTTCTCCTGCTGATAATAGCCCACCTTAATTGATTAGTCTCGTTATAGTTGGTTATCAGCAGGAGAAAAAAAACACAACTTTTGTATCACTACAAAAGTTTTTTTCTCCTGCTGATAATAGCCCACCTTAATTGATTAGTCTCGTTATAGTTGGTTATCAGCAGGAGAAAAAAAACACAACTTTTGTATCACTACAAAAGTTTTTTTCTCCTGCTGATAATAGCCCACCTTAATTGATTAGTCTCGTTATAGTTGGTTATCAGCAGGAGAAAAAAAACACAACTTTTGTATCACTACAAAAGTTTTTTTCTCCTGCTGATAATAGCCCACCTTAATTGATTAGTCTCGTTATAGTTGGTTATCAGCAGGAGAAAAAAAACACAACTTTTGTATCACTACAAAAGTTTTTTTCTCCTGCTGATAATAGCCCACCTTAATTGATTAGTCTCGTTATAGTTGGTTATCAGCAGGAGAAAAAAAACACAACTTTTGTATCACTACAAAAGTTTTTTTCTCCTGCTGATAATAGCCCACCTTAATTGATTAGTCTCGTTATAGTTGGTTATCAGCAGGAGAAAAAAACCACAACTTTTGTATCACTACAAAAGTTTTTTTCTCCTGCTGATAATAGCCCACCTTAATTGATTAGTCTCGTTATAGTTGGTATGGCAACACCCATTTTTTCATGTTCTCTGTGTGTATATATATCTTCCTACTGTATTTTCCACTGCATGCATCCGATGAAGTGGGTTCTAGCCCACGAAAGCTTATGCCCAAATAAATTTGTTAGTCTCTAAGGTGTCACAAGTACTCCTGTTCTTTTTGCTGATACAGACTAACACGGCTACCACTCTGAAACCTGCCACATAAGAGAGTGGTTCTCACTTCCCTGGACAGGCACATAGTTCAAAACTTCAATCTAGCCCTTTCTTAGTATGCAAATATTCCAAGATAATATCAATTGTGGCTGAGTATCTTGAAAAGATCCACGTTAGAGGAACTTGGCAAGAAGATGCTGTATGTTTTATAAGTTCACAGGAATTGTGTTTCCTTGTGCTTTTATTGCACATATCAGCGTGTAGTCTCCTTTTGTGTGTGTTTATAATTCTTCTCCTGCTGATAATAGCCCACCTTAATTGATTAGTCTCGTTATAGTTGGTATGGCAACACCCATTTTTTCATGTTCTCTGTGTATATATATCTTCCTACTGTATTTTCCACTGCATGCATCCGATGAAGTGGGTTTTAGCCCACGAA
This sequence comes from Platysternon megacephalum, assembly GCA_003942145.1. Taxonomy (NCBI): domain Eukaryota; kingdom Metazoa; phylum Chordata; order Testudines; family Platysternidae; genus Platysternon; species Platysternon megacephalum. Next base: position 3,168,538 of record QXTE01000053.1, read on the forward strand.
AGCTTATGCCCAAATAAATTTGTTAGTCTCTAAGGTGCTACAAGAACTCCTCGTTCTTTTTTCTCTTATGTGGGCTACTCCCATCTTAGTTCTAGGCAGGTAGGAAGAAGCAGGGCTATTTGCTCACTTAACACCTCCCAGAGCAGACAGGAAATGAGTGACCAGAGAAGCTGAGCTAGCACAGAATCGAGGTACTATTTTGTGGTATAGGCCATCAGTAAATTACTAATCCCCGTATCCAGGATATATAGGGGAATAACTGTGATTCCAGTGGGTATCTCTGAGTCACAATGCCTCCTGGAGTGACTTTTGAAGTGGAGAAGCTTATATAGCACTCCTTGGCTCAGGGCTGTGCCTAAAGTCACGATCTAGGGCAAAACTTGTGTACACCCATCCTCTCTGGTAAGGTCAACACATTGATCCGGCCCAATGGTGAGAAGAAGGCTTATGTCCGTCTTGCTCCAGACTATGATGCATTGGATGTAGCCAACAAGATTGGAATAATCTAAAGTGCATCCACCAAGAGCTGGGCAGATGAGATAATAAACTTTGTAAAACCAAAAAAAAAAAAAAAAGACTTTTTTACCAAATAAAGGGCATTTACCAAATAAACTTCCCAGTGGTTTCCTTCTAACTTGTGGTCAGGAGAACATGGCACTTCAGAAAGCTCGACCAGATTATTTTTGGTCTATGAACTGTTGTTGAAGGAGAAGGAAAACGTTTAGAGCAGTGGTTCTCAACCTGCGGTCCATGGGCCACTTGCAGCCGAATCAGCACACAGCTGCGGTCCATGTGATAGCCTCTGAGCCATACAGGTAGCATATATATTTTGTGTGGTTGCGGCCCAGTAACACATAGAGAGCTGCATATGTGGCCCACAATGGTAAATATGTGGAGAACCACTGGTTTAGAGGACTGAACAAAGAAGAAAGCTCCTGCCATTCCTGATCAGCTAACTGAAAAATGCCTCTTCTTTAAAATACAAGAACAACATTTCAGTCTAAATGGGTTGTTCAATCAGCTAGGCCATAGGCGCCGACTCCGTGGGTGCTCCGGGGCTGGAGCACCCATGGGGAACAAACGGTGGGTGCCCCCCTATGAGCTCCCTCCATCCCCCCCAGTGCCTTCGCCACGGATCAGAACATCCCCCTCCCTCCCGCCTGCCGCGAACAGCTGTTTTGCAGTAAGCAGGAGGTTGGGAGGGAAGGAGGAGGATCGAGGATGCAGCGTGCTCGGGGGAGGAGGCTGACCTGGATGGAAAGAGGTGGGGCAGGGTGGAGCGGGGGTGGGAAGAGGCGGGGCAGGGGTGGGGCCCTGGGGGGAGGGATGGGGTGGGACAGGGCGTGGGGCAGAGCCAGGGGTCAAGCACCCCCCGCACTTTAAAATGGCACCTGTGAGCTAGGCAATGGAGAATAGGCAGGCAGGGGACTCCTGGGTAGCTAAAAGGGCAGAATGAGGATAGCTGTTTGTTTTTAAGTGGAACTAACAGTAGCTAGAAATGGGCATTCTGGGACAGTCTACTTAAAATATCATGAAACTAATCAGGTGAGTTCCAGTCATCATGCTGATTCCTTGGGAGTAGTGTGTGTAACCCTTACATGGGGGAGCACTCACACTCACACACACGAGTAATGTGAATGACTGCAGAAAGCACACCTGGCTTGGGTGAATGCTCACTAATGGGAGTAGGGGTTGCACAACCTAACTCATTGCTTGTATGTCATATCACTTCCCCCCCAGTGTTAAATCTGAGTTTTGCGTTCTACTGACCCAGTCCTGCAAACACTCCCAGGTGTAGCGGTCACTACCCAAAGTACATTGTCTTCCACAGGGACATATTGTTGTGTACCTCCTGGCAGGATTGTGGCCTAATATTGCAAGGGTCAGAGACCCCCGCCCACACTCAGGCATGTGTAAATCAGGAAGACAGTGGAGTTACACTTCCTAACTAATAATAACTATACTGTTCCCAGTGAAGCCAATGAGAAAATCCCAGTTGACGTCACTGGGAACAGGACCGGGCCTACCACTTTCTTTTTTAAAACACCCTTTCCTCCCTGGAGCGAAGCGTCGTATAAAATGCTATTGGGATTCCCTGAATTAGTTCTGGGACCACCTGATGCGATGCACAAAGATGATATCTATGTTATGCTTGTCTCTAACATCTGTGATATTTTCCCCAAGCCAGTTGCCTCATAATTGACTCTGTATGATTAAATTGCTAATTGTACTACAATGGTGCTCTCTCGCTGGTATGTCGTCCTGCTGTTTAATTCATAAATGCCAATAGGAAGGCACAATATACATAAAAATTACCCACATCAAACACAGTGCAGTTCCCACTTATGAACAGATAAGAAGACTATAAAAATAAATAAAATTCTACAAAGCAAAGCCAGAGGATGTGTGAATGCACGCAACCTTTTAATCCAGCCTTTCCAAATTTCACATGTGTTTGAGTCTTATCCATTTAAATGGAGGGGCAGGCATAGCATCTGACACAGACATTGCATGGTATGATCGGCTCTGGTATTTTATATTTAAATCTCGATTAACCAATAGGACTGCCACTACTTATTTAAAAATAAAATGCTACAGCACACTTCTACTCTGAAAAAGAACTGTGTACAAACAGCACCTTCTTACTCAAGGGATCTGTTCTTTCTGTGTATCTGGTATAATATTTACTCACACAAATGAGTCCTCCCCACCGAGCCAGCCCAGCTAAGGAAGAGTGAGCTCACTTCTGCCCCTTCTTGTGCATTGTCGGCAGAATGGTTAGCTAAATTCCAATCTGAAAATGGAGGTTGCACAGGCCTGCCATAGCATAATTTGGCCACCAAACTCTTTATTATGAGTGACAATGGCTGAGAAGGAAAGAACCCAGCTTGACTCAGACCCCAGGCTGGGTTTGCAGGAATGGCAGTAAGAAAAAAACAAAACAGCTTTTACTTGTAAACTGAGTATGGAATATATGGAAATTATTGAGATAATAAACATGGAACCTCATGAAGCCACTACTAGAATAATTTTTTACAGCAGAATTTGCTCTTTAAAGAAACTCTGCTTTGGACAAACTGCATTTATCCAAATCTTCCGATGTAGCAGTTTTGTATTGTTTCACACGTAATTATGTTACAGGAGTCTACAAGGAAGGAGTTCCATTCCACCTACTACTGAAAGCACCAAAAAGCCATCTGATAATATGAGTGAGGGTCAGTGTAATTTAAAAAAGAAAATTCAATGAAGTTTCACAGATTGACTGAAATTCACCCTTCTGCAGGGACTAGGTGAGGCTTATGCATAAGCAGGGCCGGCTCCAGGGTTTTTGCCGCCCCAGGCAGACACACACACAAAAAAAGCTGCGATCGCGATCTGCGGAGGCAATTCGGCGGGAGGTCCTTCGCTCCGAGCGGGAGTGAGGGACCCTCCGCCGAACTGCCGCCGAATAGCTGGACGTGCCGCCCCTCTCCGGAGTGGCCGCCCCAAGCACCTGCTTGCTAAGCTGGTGCCTGGAGCCAGCCCTGTGCATAAGCCATATTTTACGGGCTTAAATGGGATTTAAGTAGTGAATAGTCCTCGTGCTGTCTGTCTGCAAAGGTGTGAATTTCACCCGCTGAGTGGCTACAGACTCAAGCCCAATATTTTATTTGAAAAATAGCAATTGTGCAATTTAGGGAAAGTTGTATGGCAAGGTCACCTGGCCCATCGATGCTGAAAAATGAGCGTGAACTGCAAAATTCAGATCTCTATTCTGAACATTTTGAAATGTGAGAACTGAGGCTTTGGTTCAGCCTATTTCTAATCAGAAGTTGCAGGTTAGATATGCACAACCTTAAAGGTGACCTGCTAAGGATTAGAACAGAGGAGAGGATTTGGCATGGTTTTTGGCTTCTTAATAATAATTAAAGAAGACCAAAAGGTTCCCCCCAAATACATCTCTACCCCGATATAACGCTGTCCTCAGGAGCCAAAAAATCTTACTGCGTTATAGGTGAAACCGTGTTATATCGAACTTGCTTTGATCTGCCGGAGTGCGCAGCCCTGCCCCCTGGAGCGCTGCTTTACCGCATTATATCCGAATTCATGTTATATCGGGTCGTGTTATATCAGGGTAGAGGTGTAATAATTTTTCCTTATCTTGTGTCTCATATCAGAAAATCATACTTGTCTATCTTAGAAGACTATGGCCAACTGGAGAACTAGTAGGTTTATGATATTAGAGAAACGATACAAGTGAAACTTTATTGATTGAGAGAAGTGATTTTTATTCAGATTATTTAAAATTCTTTTGATTTTTTTGTTAGCACATTGGGAGAAAAGCTTTCTTCCTTAAAGATTCAGCAGCCTTGTCCCTTCATTTAAAGGTTAAGAAAGGTACCACTACCAAGCCACCTGGGGGTCCTTCAACAAAAATAGGAAGATTAAAGTTAACGTGGCAGTTGAGAGTCTCAAAACTGATTAATGGACAGAGCCACTAATTTCAGTGGAAGATGTATGGCTGTGTAACCCCTTCTTGCCTCTGAAAACCTCAGCCTACATTTCTAATATTTTCAGAGTATAAAACATGTAGAAACAAACCTACCAAAACAAACCAGTAAAACACCCAATTTTTTCAGGCCTTTTTTATACATTAAAAAGCACAACAGGGTAAAAACCTCTTTTTGGTATGTGTGCAGATCACCTTTAAACTCCATGTGTAATTAATACTTAAGCAAGTGTGATGGGGTGGACTAGGTCCAAAGGCCCCCTGCTGGAGGCCTCAGGATCCGGCCACAGCATCCCAGGAAAGGAGCAATGGAGAGGTCCTCCAAGCCTGGCTAGAGTGGCTGCAGGGGAAGCAGCCAATCAGAGCCCAGCGGGCTCCTATAAAAAGAGCTGCAGGCCACTGTGAGTTTGGTGACTCTGCTTGCAGGGATTGTGGGAGCAAGAGGTGCTCCTGGCTGGCTGCAAGGGCTAAGGCAGGTAGTTGCTGGCAGGACCAGGAAAGCAAGGGAATAGCTTCTGGCTGGCTGCCAAGACTCAATTAAGATGGGCTAGGGGGAAGTGACCCAGGGAAAAGCAGTTAAAGGGACGTGGAACATGGCTGCTACTTAGCGGGTCCCTGGGGTGGGACTGGAGTAGTGGGAGGGCCTGGGTCTCCCCAGTCCCCAACAGTCATTGGGGAAGTGACTGTGTCCTGAGAGAAGGAAGTTTAGACAGGCCCACGGAACGGACTGTACGTGGAACTGTTACCCCTGGAAGAGGGCTGAACTAAGACTGACCCAGCTGGGGTCAGAGGACTAGAGGGCAGGAGAAGAGCCTCCAGGGAGGAAGCCTGGGGGGTTGCTGCTCCACCCCTGAGCAGGAATCTTTGCATGTAAACTGGCCAGCTAGGATACTGAGATAGGCCTTATTAGTCAGACTGAGGACCGGAGTCCAGGGAGGGCTACAGAGATGTTGCCAATTGAGGGGTACCAGGATTGGCCCTACTGGGCTATGAAGAGACTGAGCTGGGGAGGGCTATAGGATGTTACTGGGCTTTGAGATAGGCCCGGTTGGACAGTGCACTCAAGAAGGGGCTTGTTTTGTTTGTTTGCACACTGACTGTGGGTGACTCGGCTGGAGGGCTGAGTCACTGAAGATCCGCCCAATAAGTTCAGCAGCTGATGGGGGCACCGTGAGCTGAGAAACTGAGAAAACTGTAGGCACGCACACGACCAGGGGGTGCTCACGAGAGGTGGGTGCCACCCCATTACAGCCAGGCTCTTTCTTTCTTGTTCATGCATTTGAAAGCCATAATGGATGCTAGCCCAAATCTCTCTTTGCCCTGGAATGTAAACATAATACCATTCAGCCTGAGCACTTAAATCAAGCTCAGAAAAAGAAACAAAGTTAAATGTAATCTCTTCCCTTTTGTCCATCGAGTATGGGAACTGTAAATAAGAATAACAGTCTGTTTGCTTGTTATTTTCTTAGACTCTTTTGGGCAAGCTGAAAATACGTGAGTCAGTGATTGTATTTGCTGAGCTGAGGGGTGACAGCAAGTGATCTGCTGGAAAGCCCATGGAGAATAAACCTCACAGGGCGGACCTGATTCACACCAATTTAGAATCTGTCCCTATGGATTTTCCAGCCCCCTACACAAGGGATTTCCATATAGAAATTAGATCAGACCAGTGGTCTGTCTAATCTAGTGTCCTGTCTCCAAGAGTGGCTGTTAGAGAGGAAGATGCAAGAAACTTTGCAGAAGGCTGTTATGGGGTAACCTGCCCGCAGGGAATCTTTCTTCCTAATCCTCCTTGGCTAGATGTTGGCTCATGCCCTGAAGCATAAGCATTTGTATCCCTTCCAAATCCCAGCATTTTTAATCCTTACTAACGTAACTCTGGATGTTCTTGTTATATGTATAAATGCCCCATCCCTTTTAGAATCTGTTAAGTTCTTGTCCTCAATGATATATGCAAGGAAACAATTTAGCCCCTAACTTCCATATTCCCCTTTTCCTTCTTTAAAACCTAAAACTGGTGATTACTGTGCTGAAATCAAGAGTGACACCGTGCATCATTTTAACATTTTTCACACTGCATTTCATTTCTTTGCTTTAAGTAAAGAACACATGTTATTATGGTCAAAGAAATCCAACAGAGCTCATTCTGCATCTCTATTAATGTCAGTTTGCTTTACTCCAGTTACCCCTTTTTCCCGTCACAACTTACTGTCTAAATGTTTTGTGAGATTTTGAATGTTATTGTGAGGCATTACAAAGGGTTTCTGGTTGCAAGGGAAGCCAACGCCATATCTGCCGTTAGCTACTGAGTGCATCCTGTCCTGGACTGTCATATTCTGGTACCAACGTACAATGACAGGTACGTTAGTGACTTCTGCAAAGTTAAATCTCTAAACTGCCCATAATGAGCAAACAGATTCCAGAGCTGCCCTCATTTGTACAGCAAAATCATTGCTTCGGCTGTGTTTGTCATTTCAGGGACTTGCAGGTTTGGTTTGTGTGCGGGCATTGCTACCAGTGCAAACAATGCAGGTATAAAGGCACTCTGTTTTGTGCCACACATTTGTTGATCCAAAGTAGCTCTCTCGTTTAAGCTTTCATTTCCCTTGTTGAGCCAGATTCATTCCTAGGATTAAATGAGTTACAATAACAGGAGGATTATTAAATATCTTAGGGGGAAAGACTCACCTAAAGTTAAGCAGAATTATACATCTGCATGAAAGGTTCAGGAGGCTTACAAGTTGCCTGCCAGTAAGAAGTCTAAACCCACTTGCCACAGGTGGCTGCAAATATAAAAGCAGGAGGGTCCCTCTGTCAGTGAGATCTAGAGGCAAAGTTCCTGCTCTTCTCAGCGGTAGGGAAACCAAGCGCAAGTTGCTGCCTTGATCCTACGTGGTTAGAATGGAGAATTAGGCCTGTTATTTTTTCCATTCTCTCCCCATATTGTGATTACAGATGGGCCAAGGAGAGCAGGATTTGGTTTAGCAAAAACGGCCGGGATTCAAATTCACATTCCATTTTTATCCAAGCCACCAAAGTCCAGATCACAGGTTTGGGATTTGTCCCATCTCCACAATGAGCAAAATAGGATCAGTTGTTGATTTTGCAAACCACAAAGAACTGGGACTGGCTAGGATCCAGGATCCATTTTCTCTGAACCACCAACATTTGAGGGAGAGAGCTCCACACAAAAGGTTCTAATTTTAACTCATCTCTTATCACAATACAGAATAGTATCATTTCCACCTATCACTGGTGAAAACCTCTCCCTCTCAGCTAAGTGAGTCATGGAATCTGTACTCCGAATCAACCCATACAGCATGTTCTGTTTGGCGATGCTCTTAAAATGCAAAGTTTGGATCCAGATCTGTTTTGTCCCAAATTTTGGGGGTGCCTTGATTTGGACCATCTCACCCTGTCTTATTAAATATCATCTACTGAAGTTGGGTTTCTTGTCTTACCATCGCTTTCTAAGAGAAATGAGGGAACACAAAATCGCAGTGGAAGGCTGGGAAAAAATGGATGAAGGTCAAATGCAAGTTTTGACACACATTGTTGTGTAATATTGGCACCTGCATATCCCACAAGAAAACTTGCAAAAGAAAGAAAAATAAAAAGTAAATCTGAAAGGCAAAATGCAATAGCATTTGGTTGGGATGTTTTTTAAAACTATTTTCGTGGCCTAATCTCCTCCTATGAACAGAGAGAAACAGATAATTTTCTACTTAATATTCTCTCCCCTTTGTTATATATGGTTTGACTGCAGTGACAGTCACTTATCTCAGAGCTGCTAGCTGCAAGATTGACTCACAAGAGTACTTTTTTTGTTCACCTGTCTCATTGACTTATTTAAAAGGACACTGTCAGGTTGGAAAGAATTTTCCCTTGCCTCTGTTAGACTGACTACACCTTAAATTATTTTAAAAAAGGAAGGAAAGGCTAATTTTCTTTTTGCCATTTATGCTCTTTGTTTATTTTTTTCTACTTAATATTATCTCTGCTTGATAGTAGCAGCAATAAAAGTAGCCTCCACAACATAAGTAGGACTAGTCTCTTGTTTATGATCAATTTCCAGACAAATTTCATACTCAGTTGTTCATGCACTAGTAGTAATGCTGCAACGTTAGGTTTCAAATCATTATAGTATTGCCAATTTTCATGATTTTATCCAGGGGTGTCAATTAACCACAGTTAACTAAAAAAAATTAATCGTGATTAATCGCACTGTTAAGCAATAGAATACCAATTGAAATGTATTAAGTATTTTTGGATGTTTTTCTACATTTTCAAATATATCGATTGCAGTTACATCACAGAATACAAAGTGTACAGTGCTCACTTTATATTACAGTAACTCCTCACTTAACGTTGTAGTTATGTTCCTGAAAAATGCGACTTTAAGCGAATCCAATTTCCCCATAAGAATTAATGTAAATAGGGGGGGGTTAGGTTCCAGGGACATTTTTTTCACCAGACAAAAGACTATAAGTTTTAAATAAACAATTTAATACTGGTATACAGCTATAATGATTGTGAAGCTTGGTTGAGGTGGTGAAGTCAGAGGGTGGGATATTTCCCAGGGCATGCCTTACTGCTAAATGATGAACTAGCACTCGGCTGATCCCTTAAGGGTTAACACATTGTTGTTAATGTAGCCTCACACTCTACAAGGCAGCACGAATGGAGGGAGGGGAGACAGCATGGCAGACAGAGACAGAGACACACACCCTGTGTGTGGGAGAGAGAGAGAGATGCACATTGCTCCTTTAAGTACGTTGACCCCACTCTAAGTACACTGCCTTTTTAAGCAGATCAGCAAGCTGAGACAGCAGCTGCTGCCCCGAAGCTCCCTCCGTCCTGAGCCCTGTCGTGTGTCCCCCCTGCTCTATGGAAGATGGGGTAAGTGGGGTGCAGGAGCAGGGGGACACCCTGACACTAGCCCCCTTCTCCACCCCACCCCCCCGCACAGCAAGCAGGAGGCTCCTGGGAGCAGCTCCAAGGCAGGAGCAGCACATGGCAGTGAGGGGAGGGACAACTGAACTGCCGGCAACTGATAGCCTGCTGGGCAGCTACCGCACAGGGAACTTACGGGAACGGGGAGCTGATGGGGGGCTGCCAGCCCACCCTGGTTCCAAGTCCCCACCAGCTAGCTGCAACGGGCTGCTTTTCCTGCAAGCAGTGGACAAAGCAGGCGGCTGCCAAACGATGTTATAAGGGAGCATTGCGCAACTTTAAACGAGCATGTTCTTTAATTGATCAGCAATGTAACAACGTTAACCAGGACGACTTCAAGTGAGGAGTTACTGTATTTTTTATTACAAATATTTGCACTGTAAAAATTATAAACAAAAGAAATAGTATTTTTCAATTCACTTCATACAAGTACTGTCGTGCAATCTCTTTATCATGAAAGTGCAACTTACAAATGTAGAATTTTTTTTGTTACATAACTGCACTCAAAAACAAAGCAATGTAAAACTTTAGGGCCTACAAGTTCACTCAGTCCTACTTCTTGTTTAGCCAATCGCTAAGAGAAACAAGTTTGTTTTCATTTACGGGAGGTAATGCTGCCCGCTTCTTATTTACAATGTCACCTGAAAGTGAGAACAGGAGTTCTCATGACACTGTTGTAGCTGGCGTTGCAAGATATTTACATGCCAAATGCGCTCAAGATTCATATGTCTCTTCATGCTTCAGCCATTGTTCCAGAAGACATGCTTCCATGCTGATGACACTCGTTAAAAAACGAATGCATTAATTCAATTTATGACTGAACTCCTTGGGCGAGAATTGTATGTCTCCTGCTCTGATTTACCCTCATTCTGCCATATATTTCATGTTATAGCAGTCTCCAATGATGACCCAGCACATGTTCGTTTTAAGAACACTTTCACTGCAAATTTGACAAAATGCAAAGAAGGTACCAATGTGAAATTTCCAAAGATAGCTACATCACTCGACCCAAGGTTTAAGAATCTGAAGTGCCTTCCAAAATCTGAGAGGGATGAGGTGTGGAGTATGCTTTCAAAAGTCTTAAAAGAGCAACACTCTGATGCGGAAACTACAGAACCTTAACCACCAAAAAAGAAAATCAACCTTCTGCAGGTGGCATCTGATTCAGATTATGAAAATGAACATGTGTCGGTCTGCACTGCTTTGGATCATAATCGAGCAGAACCCATCATCAGCATGGACGCATGTCCTCTGGAATGGTTGTTGAAGCATCAAGGGACATCATCTTTAGTGCATCTGGCATGTAAATATCTTGCAGCGCCAGCTACAACAGTGCCATGCAAACGCCCGCTCTCACTTTCAGGTGACATTGTAAACAAGAAGCAGACAACATTATCTTCTGCAAATGTAAACAACCTGTTTGTCTGAGCGATTGGCTGAACAAGAAGTAGAACTGATTGGACTTGTAGGCTCTAAAGCTTGACATTGTAGAAAATGTAGAAAACATCCAAATATATTTAAATAAATGGTATTCTATCATTGTTTAACAGCATGATTAATGGCGATTAATTTTTTAATCGCTTGACAGCCCTAATTTTATCATGAGTTGTGAGGTATTTGGTGTTTTTGCAAAGGTTCAGCTTCTGGAAATATTAACTGAGAAGCTCAGCTTTCTTTTTTTTTCTAGAAGAGTAAGTTTCTAGCCCTTGTGGTTGCAGAGAAAAGCCTGAAAACATAACCTGAGTGCACCCTAGGCTCAAAAACCAGAAGGCAAATATAAAGAATACCAAAATTATTTTTAAAATCTCATGATTTTTATGCCAATCTCATGATTTCTCTGAGGCCTGACTCATGGTTTTTGAACTCTGGGTCTTGGCAATACTGCATTTAGGACTTGATTCTCATTTACGCTGCAGCCCCCTTACACTATGAAAATTAGCTCCACCCCCCCACCCCCCCCAAAATCTCAGAAATTGGAGGAAGAGGAAAGAGCTTCTCAATACAATGATAACTAATGGTGGGAACTCCCTGCTCAGCAGCACAAGACTCTTTAATCTGACACCTAGGAGGGCAAAATAGGGGATCCTTCACTCCCAGGTCTGTTTTAATTTAGGATTGAGGTCTCCGGTGGTCTTCCTGCTGTGTGATCCAGGTGGGCACGGGGGGGAGGGGGGAACGATGGTCCTGAGTAGAGCTGGTTGAAATACTTTTTTTCATGGAAAAACTGCCTCTCTTAAATGAAAAGCTTCACAGAAAATCATCTTTCTTTCTAAATTTTCCAGTTTTTTTCCTACGAAAAGCTAACGGTTTAAAGATTAATTTAAAAAAAATTTTGGTTTTCAGTTTTCAAAAATCACTGAGAGGGAAAATCAGTGTTTGATTTTCCATTGAAAAACAAACATTTTCCATGAAAAAAGATAATGAAATTTTTTTATTTCTTTTGAAATTTCCCCATGAAAATATTTACCATTTTCCAAGCAGCTCGAGCGCTGGACTTAAGCTCTTCCCCTACTTCAACTCAGCCTAGGCAGCATCACAGTTTCATCACCCTAGGACTGGGTGTATTGGAGGCCTTTCCTTTCACCCAGCTGACACTTCTACAACCTTTCAGGTTTGATTCCAAAGAGCAGGGTTATAATGTTCTCAATCAGGCCTTGACTTTTGACCCCACTCTTGCATTTTTTTATGCGCCCATCATCATCAGCATCTAGGCAGCCGCAAAGCAGAAGTACTGACAGGCTAAGTAGCACGGAGATGCTATGGGGAGGAGATCTTTAGTCTGAAAGTCCTCTGTCTAGCTATTTGTTCAGATATGCAAGTCTCCAGTTCAAAGACTGTAACTGAGCTGAATAAAAAATTCCTCTCAGTTTAGAGATTTGATTTCTACTGAAATCCTGTTATAAAATCCAGCAGCGTGTCACCTCTCAGACACAAAGTCTCCTTGCAAGGGCCTTGGAATAATAATAATTTAAAAAAAAAATCAGTTCAATCAAAACATCTTGAGGGCATCTTTACATGAAAATTTTTATTTCCCTTTCAAGTAAACGTATTGTTTTCAACAGCAAATTGCAAGGTAAAAATGTTAAATATACATATCAGGGTAGTTTATTCCAGAACTGCTCGAAGATGCGCTTCAAGCAGAGACTACAAAGACACACTTTGTGCAACAACTGGCTTATCACTTGCTCCTAAAATAACCCTGTTTTTTGTGGCAGGAATAAAATCTCCAGCACACAGCACGGCAATGCATTTCCGGCCTGGTTCTGTGCCCAGTGCGGTGTACAATACTAGTAGAATATGCAGAAAAGAACATTTAAATAAAAATACCCTTAATCCAATCTCTAGTTTTCCTCCGTTAGTGACCTTTGGTCCAGATTGTGGCTTTAAGCCCCTGACTGAGTTGCGAGCACATGGCATGTGACAAGATGAGAAAAAAACAGCAGACAGAAAATAAATAGTATTTTTACCATTTCCTAGTAAATGCTGGTCAGAGAAGTATTTTGCATATGGACAGTGTTAGCGGCTCTGCTGAAGGATAACACTAAGGGCGGGATCGAACACTAGGGGCGGGATCGAACTAAGTCCACACTAGGGGTGGGATCGAACTAAGATACTTCGACTTCAGCTACGCTATTCGCGTAGCTGAAGTCGAAGTATCTTAGTTCGAATTTGGCGCGCTTACCTCGCGTCCGCGCGGCGCCGCGATCGACGTTCGCGGCTCCCACGTCGACTCCGGTAACTCCGCTCGCCCTGCAGGAGTACCGGAGTTCGAAGTAGCGCGTTCGGGGATCGATTTATCGCGTCCAGACAAGACGCGATAATTCGATCCCCGATAGTTCGATGGCTACCCGCCGATTTCGGCGGGTAGTGTAGACGGGGCCTAAGAGGGACACCCCCTTCAGGGTTTTGTATCATGCTAAATCTAGCCAAAAAGGGGCCTTATTGAGATGAGAGAATTTAGGGCTGGATGGTCTCTGCTTTCATGAGCTGAAAAGGTGGGATTCAGATCCATTGAGATTCTCTTGGAAGGCCCAAACAGAGCCTGGTTGTGGGGCCGTAGCAGTATGATGATGATTATTTTTTATCTGTATTACTGTGACTGGCCCCCGTAAGGGAAAATGGGGCCAGCCACACCTATGCCATAATTAATTAGCTGCTTCCTCAGCCTGAGGGGGTAGGACTAATGAGGGTCAGGTGACAGCTGAATGGATACCTGGGCCTCAGAAAAGAACTGAAGGTGTCAGCCTAGTGTTAGAACCGCAGGCAGACGGCACGGCACCACACCTGTGGAGTGCCCTGAGCCAAGGTCTGCAGCACGAAGGGTAGGGGAACCAACCTGGGGCCAGTGCTCTCAAAGTTAACCTCCCCACTCCCAAAGTGAGCTGGGAACAGGACCCAGAGAGAGGACTGAAGAGAAGCCCCAAAAGGCAAAAGAATCTTTTTGTTTGTTTGGGACTTTTAATTTGAACTTTTGCTACCCTGGAAGAGGTGAAGTTTTTGGTGACTTGGCCAGAGGACTAAGCCACATCTCCAGCCTTGACTGTTATCTGGAAAGCTAAAGAGATCAATCGTGGGGGAGGGAAACTGAGGCAGGGAGTGCCAGCCACACTACACTTGACCAGCAAGGGGTGCTATGGGGAAGCCATGCCTATCTACAGCCCCCAACTTAGATCAAGGCCCCACTGTGCTAGGTACTGCACAAATGCAAAGCAAGAGATAGTCCCTCCCCTGAAGAGTTTAAAATCCAAATAGACAAGAAAAAGGATGAGAGGGTAAACAGACACAGAGAGAAGTGACTTGCCCAAAGTCACACGGTAGGTGAATGGCCAGTTTGCCAGAGAAATTCAAATAAGGCATAAATTTCTATGCATGAGGGTAATTAACTAATGGAAAAATGTATCCAGGGATGGGACTGATTCTCCACCACTTGAAGCCTTTTAATCAAGATTTAGTCTTTCTAAAAGACGCTGTAATTCAAGCAGAAGTTATGGGCTTGGTGCAAGAATTATTAGGGGAAATGCAATGGCAGGTGTTATGCAGGAAGTCACGCTAGATCATCATAATGGTACTTTCTGGCCTTAAAATCTATGAATGAAATATTGACTCTATTAAAGTCAATACCAAAACCCCCACTGAAGTCAACAGGCTCACTGGGTGAAATTTTGAATCTATGAAATGATTGGTATCAGATTTCTGGGCTGTATGAATACAGCTATTTGGTCTGCTTATTTTATTCCATCAATAAACACAACTCCAATCCTATGAGCTCTCAATCTCACACTGGATTATGCTAAAAAACAAAATAAAACACAGCCCACAACAGCAAAACAAAGAAACTAAAATGATAAAAACATGGAACTGCAGGATAATACCCGATCTGAACTCTTTGTAAAAAATGCTCTCCCAGGAGCAGTTTTCCTTCTACCCTGGTTCTCTCCTCTCCCCTGCCTTTCCTCTGCCCCTCTCAGGGTCTGTCGTCATCTCTTATTACGCTTATTTGTCGTATTGTAAGCTCCTTAGGTCTCTGACCTTTCTTCTGATTAGTCTGTCAAGCAGAAATGTGCACTACCAGCACTATGTAAATTACAGAGGAAAGCACAGAACATTAAGTGTTTGTAAAAATGTATAAAGCACCCAAAATGTAGTGATCTATTAGACACTGACCATGTGGTAATTGGAAGAATCCTGTCATAGTTCTAACTAACTAAACAATTCCCTTGACAGGCGTTACACAATTTTCAGCAGGGTTACAAAGGTAGCGCAACAGATGCTGTCATTATGAGCCCTGATTGTTTATGAGAAAAGAACAGGGTTATCTGTTCATAAAATAGATCTACATGAAAGCTGTTAAACGGAAGCTAGAGAGATTGTTGATGTGGCAAACTAGAAATAACTATAATTTCACTAAAACTCTTTAAAAATAAATAAAAATGATATAGAATAGAAAGGGAGACAAGATCCTCTGTTCTAACACACTTCTCCCCCTGTCTGTCTTATCCAGTGTAGATATAGCTTGTAAGCTCTTTGGGGCAGGGGTTGTCTCTCTTATGTTTGTACAGGGTCTGGCACAAATGGAGCCCTGGCTTCTAGGTACTATCACAACAGCAATAATAATAATTAATTAAGGGGCACCTATGGAAGAGAGCCCCCTCAGACAACAACAAAATAGGGGACTCCTGCATGGGATTCATAAAAGGCTAATTCCCTTTGCCTTATTCACTGCTGAGCGTCCTTATTTTCTTCTTTTCAGTATGCAGGCGATTGGATTTTTCCTCTAGAAGATCAGCTGGAAATACAGACGTTAAAAGCATCATTTCCTACTTGAGGGGTTTTATTAATGGTTAAGAGCCTGATTCTCCATTCCCACACACTCTGTGCGGTCACTCACACCAGGGTAACGTAGGTGGGAAATGCTCCCACTCATAATGGTAGTACTGCACACCCACTTCGCACTAGTGTAAATGACTGCACATGGTACAGGGCCACAAAGAATCATTCCTGTATGTTCATTGTCTGTTTATTTTGCACAATCTGTTCCTCCATGGAGGGAGGTGGGGGGTAATAGTATGGTTGAGACCAGCAAAAATTTAATTCCATTACTGGTACTCTTAAACTTATTAGGTTCTGAAATCATTTGATTGGGGCCCAATCCTGAGAATCGGTACTCACTGGAGTGGTCCCATTGACTTACAAATGGACAGCAGAGTTCCATGCCATCCTGACCTCCCCCCAGATAGAGAATAATATATACTGTTCAGGAGGTAAGTTATTCACCCTAAAAAGGTGGGATAAGTCATCATGAGGTGCCTGTGGGCTCTGTACCCCCGCTAGATGACCAGTCACTTGTTATTGGAGACACAAAAGGTTCTCCTTCAGTGGTGCAGGTCTGAATTAAAAGAGAGCTGAAGGAAGAAACCGGTGAAGAGAGAGAGAGAGGAAACTAAACTGGGGATAGCTCAGCTGATCAGCAAAGCTTGCTGTACACATTAGCTCCTATTTCTCCACATCCTTCCAATCTCTATGACCTCTGTAGGTGAAACGTGTGTTGTGTGGAAGGAAGGTGAGGAGCAGGGTGTAGATCAGATTGTCCTGCTTCTGCTGATCTGAAGATTCACAATATCTGCTACTTATGGGCCATCAGGCAAGGACATTTTGGAGGCCTGCACTATTGCACAGAACTCTGTGACGTTGCACTCCATAATGTTTTATGGAAATAGGCTTATGAGTGTAAATATAATGTAACTGGAATAAGCTTTATGCAAAAGGTCTCTTGTAAGGTATCATTACAAAGCTTATGATCTACTGAGTGTGTTCATCCTATTTGTTTGCATGTATTATTTCTATGTCTGGAGTTAGGAGAATAAGATATAAACTTGTATTACAGAGGTAAACATATTAAGTGGAAGCCATTAAGGGTGCTTCAGAATCAGTGAACTGTAAATGGCTCTGTTTACTTGCAAGCCTTCCTGGGTTCGTGTGAGCCAGCCCAGGAAGAATGATGGAATCCATCTTAAACCTGGTGCTTTTCCATTTAGAAGGAGGGGTGGGGATCCAGAGAGAAAAAAGATTCCCGCCTTGTGCCAAAGCTATAAAAGGGGGTGGAAGAGAAAAAAGGGGGGTCCCCAGTCATGAGAAAGCTCCTGCTTTTCACCTAAGATGCCTGCTGGAATTAACAAGGACTGTACCAGGGGAAAGGATTGGGCCCAGACTAGAAAGGAGGCTAGTCTGTGAAAGAAGCTTATTGGAACATCTCTGAGGGTGAGATTTACCTGTATTCAGTTTCTTAATGTATTAAGCTTAGACTTGTGTGTTTTGTTTTATTTTGCTTGGTGACTTACTTTGTTCTGTCTGTTATTAATTGAAACCACTTAAATCCTACTTTTTATACTTAATAAAATAACTTTTGTTTATTAATTAACCCAGAGTAAGTGATTAATACCTGGGGGAGCAAACAGCAGTGCATATCTCTCTATCAGTGTTATAGAGGGTGGACAATTTATTTATTTGGGGTTTGGATCCCATTGGGAGCTGGGTGTCTGGATGTTGGAGATAGGTGACCTGCTGAGCAGTTTTTGGTTAAAGTCTGCAGCTTTGGGGGCACGGACCAGACCTGGGTCTGTGTTGCAGCAGGCTAGCATGTCTGGCCCAACAAGGCAGGGTTCTGGAGTCCCAAGCTGGCAGGGAAAACGGGCTCAGAGGTAATTCCAGCACATCAGGAGACAGTCCCAAGGGGGTCTCTGTGACCGAACCCGTCACAGACTCCACCTGTAACTTGCTGATAAACACCTATCTATGTGCCCAAAAGACATGAGCACACAACTCCCACTCAGATCAAGGGGACTTGCACACATGCAGCTAAAGTCAGAATTTGGCCCTAATCATATTTTAAAATCCATTTTCAGATTGTTTAAACAAGTTTTTGGGGGGGTTTTAACCTCAGACTGGGAGCATTCAACAAAAGGCAAATCAAAACTCATATCAATTTAGTTGCTTACCCTTAATTACATTATTTCCATCCTTCTGTAAAAATGTATTACTATAAAGCACAGAGGGATAAACCTCTGTTGATGTAATATTCATTTGTAGAGTGGCCTAGTACTTCTTAGTAAATGTGAATTACTTATGAGAGTCATGTGCGGTGTCACTGTAGCTGTGTTGGTCCCAGGCAATGACAGTAATGTCTATTTGCTCAGTTTACAAATGAAAGCTGCCATTTCCTTTAATATCCCTAAGAAATACAGCTGATGCAGCTGACAAAACATATTTGCAATGATTCAAGTGCATAGATTATTATTATGATTTATTTAATCCAGAATCAGAAACAACATCAAGTCAGAACGGGGGAGTCTATGGCCAATTTCTGCTCTTATTTTACTGTGTGCATGGCAGCCAGGAACCATGGTGATGTGCATATTAGAAATGCTTAGATTAAAAAGAGAGAGAGATTATCATAGGCTGACAGAGAGAAAGGAACAGACAGATAGTATGGTGATGAGTGCCATAGAAGTGCTAATACAGATATGAACTAGACAGCCACCCTCATGTGGATTGGAGCTATTGCAGAAGATAAAACAATAGTGATCCAAAATCAAAGTTTGCACATCACACACAGTCTCTCTCTTAATGTGTAGGTAATTAGTTTAATGGGATTTTTTGTGGGGCGGGGTTATGTTTTGTTTTTGCTGAGTGAGTATTCAAGCACTGAATGGTACCAAGCTATTTACATCCTTGGATGGTGGGCAGAGTCTACCAGAATAACTAGAGGCCCGCCCCGCAGATGAGCTGAGGGAGGTTCTACAATGCCCAGAATTTAATTGAGGGCTTGTCTACACATACAGTGCTGCAGTGGTGCACCGATGCAGCACATCTGGTGAAGACGCTCTATGATGAAGGGAGAGAGCTCTCCCGTCAGCATAATAAAACCACCTCTGCAAGCAGCGGTAGCTATGTCAGTGGGAGAAGCTCTTCCACCAACATAGTGCTGTGCACACTGGCACTTATGTCAGTGTAACTTGCGTCGCTCAGGAGGGTGGTTTATTCACACCCCTGAGTGACATGAGTTATGCCAACATAAGCTGTAGACATAGCCTAAATATGGGGGACACAGAATGAAAACACAGAGATGGGAGTGTAGGTCAAAGGGTCAACATGAAGGAACCAGACAATGCCCACTGCCCCTAGAAGGAGTCTGAGGAAGCGGTGGATGTCACCCAGAGGAACTCTGCCCAGATGCATCCATCGACTAGGAACTGGGAAAATGGCTCAGTCGCAAAACATATACACCACTTGCCCTTGAGCTTCTTTCCCCTGGGCTGATGGATGGCCATCTTGGCCAATGCCAGGAAGTAGTTCATAGAGCCATAGATTCCAAGGCCAGAAGGGACCAGTCATCATCTAGTCTGTTCTACTGTATAAACAGGCTATAGGGCTTCCCTGAATTAATTGCTGTTTGAACTAGAGCATACCTTTTAGAAAAAACATCCAATCTTGATTTAAATAAACTTCCAGTGATGGAGAATCAACCACATTCCTTGGTAAATTGTTCCAATAGTTAATTACCCTCACTGTTAAATATTTCAAGTCCGATTTGGGTTAGCTTCAACCTCCAGCCACTGGATCATGTTGTACCTTTGTCTGCTAGATTCAAGAGCCCTTTGTTATCAAATTTCTGTTTCCCATGTAAGTACTTATAGAATGATTTAGTCACTTTTTTTCTTTGATAAACTAAGTAGATTAAGCTCACTGAGTCTTTCATAATAAGACATGTTTTCTAATCCTTTAATAATTCACATGGCTTTTCCCTGAGCCCTCTCCACTTTTTCAGCATCTTTCTTGAATTGTGGACGCAGAACCGGACACAGTATTCCAGTAGCAATCACACCAGTGCCAATTACAGAGGTGAAATAACCTCTCTACCCCTCTATGAGATTCCCCTGTGTAGGCTGATCAGGTGGTCTCAGGACCAGCCTGACTGTTCTATCCAATGAGGTCCTGATCATCCACCAAAGAGGTAAAGCAGGGGGGAGTACAAGTGACAGCTTCTTGCTTCCCCACCAACGTGAATCAACCCTCTGCTGGAAAGGCAAACTTAAAAGATAAGCACCTCTGTCCACTCGGTCATTGGCCTGTCTGCAGAGATGATAATTAATGCCAGTTCTGTGGTGTGGACACCTGCATCCACTGAGAGCTGGACTGAGATCAACTCATTTCATATAAGCCATGAAAAAGCCATCAGAGAGCAAGCGTTCTTCCAGCCACACAGCTGGATTCAAATCAGGTTCCTAGAGAGAAGTGACTAGAAAATTCTCAAAGCAGCATACTGTGCAGCCTTTTCTGGAGAGGATAAGTACTGTATCACAACACCTGATCACATGGAAGAACTATTCCTGCAGCCTAAATTTTCCAACAGCCTTAGACTGCGTGATTATCAACAAAATAGAGCTATGGAAACCACCATTCATAGAAAAGAAACCAATAAGCACTTGTAATTTGAGCCATTCTCCTCCTATAAATAAGGATCCCCTGCCCTCCTGGGGTGTAGACAATGGTTCAAACAAATAAATTAGCTGAAAATCCAGAAGAATCCAGAAAGGATTATTAGGGTAGTATGTTTTCAACAGAACACTCACAATCTGCAAATGATGGCTCACCAAACAGGCATGTCTTAAATCCCCTGCGTAAGAGGAAGACATGAAACATGAGAACCTGACTCGTATTTGCATAGCAGCATTTATTTGAAAAGGATCCAATTAAGAAATATCTTAAGCAAGAAAAAAAAACGAACACTCCACAATATACGCTAGTCTTTGGGTTCATTCTGTGGTTCTCAGAGCAGCTAGCTAGTGTGGGAAAGAAAGAATGAACTTCATTAGATTTCATGGGAACACAGAGGCAAAACCAAATTCCAAGTGAAAGAAATGTGACAAAATCAAGCAAACATGGAAAACGGGTGAGGATTAGGCCACAACCAGAAAAATTCCTGCTCCAAAGATTTACCCACATAACACTAAATACTGACCGAACCTTTCAAAGAGTTATGGGCTCCATTGCCCTGCGTCTTGTAGTAATTTACACTAGTGCAAGGTAGGAGTAAAATGGTTTGGTATCATTTTATACTCACTTTGCAGAAATGTAAGGCTAGGTCTTCATTGGCAAAATGGGGGGTTGGGGAGGTTTCACATTGAAATAGCTAACTGTAGTATATACTGTAACAAGTCATCTCTTTGTAATATTCCCTGGTGCGCGTTAGTGTTGTACTGTTTCAAACACCACTGCATTAAAGCGCACTAGGGAAACTTTAGTGAGAACCAGCAGGGTCTGCTCGGACCAATTAATGCACAACACGAGAGTGTGCTTTAGAAATCACGTCCCAATAGCCCCCATCGCTGCTCCTTATAGACAAGCCCTTAGGTGCAAATAACCATTTCTGGTGTTTTTCCAGGATTCATTGGATAAACACAGTTTGGGGTTTTGTGTCGGGGAGTTTTATTGGTGTTTATTGGTTTGTAACAGGGCAGCTTGCCCTTGGGCTGGAGAGCCTGGGGCCACACCAACCCTGGTTACAGAAGGAGCCCCACCTGAGGGGAATCAGGTAATTTCCTATCAAGAGCAGAAGGTGAATGCAGTAAGCTCAGAGGCTGTAGTGAGAGGCTCCCGCAGGGACGATCAAGATGTAAGAGAGTTGTTCCAGCTTGGAAGGGCCAGGAGTAGCCTGCTAAGGCAGGAAGGATTCTGATCAGACTCGGGGAGTTTGGGCTATATCTGGCTGAAGGCAAGACTTTCGTGTTTAGTTCTGAACTGTAAATTGATAAATCAGGCCCTAAGGACAGCTGTTGTGACTAGATTGGAAAAACCCAGTGTGGAGTTTATGTGGGGATCCAAGAAGAGAAACTGAGGTGAGGGCTGCATGCAGGGCTCCCTTGCGGCCACCAGGGGGCGCTGAGAGGCAGCCACTCATCTACACAGTTCAAACCAAAAATCAGAAGCCCTAATTATAGGGTTGATCATAGGATAATTTAGAATAAATATATTAATCCAATATTATCTCTAGTTACATTAGTCTCTCATAAGTGTGACTGAAATTCAAAGAGTTCCTTAAGACTTTGTACACTCTTTTAATAAGAAAGAATGGATTTTGGATGTCTTTGCCTCTTATTCTTAGAACAGATCACTATATTAATTTTCTCCTGCATCTGGATTATTTTAAATTATTATAAATTTTGAGGAGTCCTCCCTGGGATTTTTTTTAAACTAGTATCAGATTACCATTTAATCAATAAAACATTAAACAACAGTCAGGATTTCTCCATTGTTTTTCATCCTTGTATCTCACAACATGTTACAGATGAAAGTAAATATCCCATTTTACAGATGGAAAAACTAAGGCACAGGAAAAAGGATTCACTCTGTCAGGTTAGTGGCAGAGCCAGGAACAGAAGCCAGTTATAGCATCCCCTCATAAGCGCTCTTTATCCCATACAAAGAAACCAACTGTAATCTCTTTAGGGCAGGACTACCTTCTTGTTCTATGTTTGTAGAGTGCCTGACATAATGGGGGGCTGGTTCATAAGTGGGACCTTTAGGCACTACCACAATACAAATAAATAAATACAATTAATAATTAATTACAGGTAGTTATGAATTTCACCATCTTACCTCAACAATATTTACCTCGTGTATATTATTCCTTGAAGCTAGTCATTTCTTGTTTGGAGGTGACAGGTTTTCAAACCATTAACATTATGTGACAGTTAAAGCTGTCAGATCTAAGTATTATTCCTCCCACTACCCTATTATTTGTAGAAACTACTTCCAAAATGCTTGTGTACGTGGGCACAACCACACTATTTGCCCAGTTAAACAACTGCTTCCAACATGCTATCTTCAGAAAGGTTATTTTAATGGTATGATCAGATGTCTAGTTTATTTGGTGGTAAATTTCCAACTGAATTACCTGTAGCTTGGATTCCCTGGCCATGTTTTGAGGTCCTTGCTAGATATGATGTCAATGGGAGCTGCATAATTATCACATTCCTCCCTAAGATAAATTCACAAATAGATACAACATAGTTCTAAGAGTGGCAAAGGGATGCTGGATCTATATTGTACATTACGGGACAAAAGGACCAAAGTTTCTCAGTATGTGGCAAAGGGACACTGGGCCTCTATTTTGTCAGATTCAAATGCCATATCATTGTGGTGTACAAGTCAAAACATGGGAAAGACCATAAACTGGCTTTAACATTAGTGGGTGTTACTTGGTTGTCTCAGTGAGGCAGTGTTCAGTAGACATGAGAAAGTGACGCGATGGTGAGGCAGTCAAAAGGAACGTGATGACAGTTCCAAGTGTAGGAGCTATGTTTCACAACACTTATCTCACCGTAATTAATTTTGAAACAAGTTATCATTCATTTTACATTTCCGTAGAGTTCCCAGGTCAGAGAACACAACCCTGGATGTTTACCAAAATATGACATACACTAAGCTCTCCCAGGTCAAATTAATTGTGATTTAGGGTTTGATAGATGCAACTTTTTTTTTTTAAAGATATGGTCTAGTTCAAAAGGAATTATTTTGTGGAAGTTCTATAGCTGGTGTTAAACTAATGGTCAGACTAGCTGACTACAAGGGTCCCTTCAAGCCTTGGAATCTATGAAGCACAGGTATTGCATGGTTTCACAACTGAACACTAGAAGATTTAGATTTTGCTGATGACACAGCTCTTTCTCCATGACACATCAGCCAACATGCAAGCAAAGACCAGATGATTGTCCAGCATTGCAAGAAAGTCCTATGTGATTGCAACTATTGGAAGACAGGATACTGGGCTAGATGGACCATTGGTCTGGCCCAGAATGGCCATTCTTATGTTCAATCTCACCTTTTAAGGGCTGGAGGGCCTGGAGCTAGCCAACCCTGATTACCAAAGAGGAATACCTGAGAAAGATTAGCTCTTTTCCCTATGAAGGGCAGCAGGGAATTTCGGGGGGGGGGGGGGGGCGNAACTTGCAGTGAGTGAGACAGATTCCTGCAGGGAAGACCCTGACACCAAGGGAGTTTAAACTGGGGGCCAGGCCCAGAGCCTAGGGAGCAGGAGGCTCCAGGAGGAGGCCTTGACTGGGTTTGGGTCTGCAAGCCAACGTCAGAAGGCTCAGCTCCAGCTGAGAAGAGCTGGGAGGACAGGCTGTGAGAATAGAATGGGACAGGAAAAAAAGCTCTGGTGGTGAGAGAAGACACCAGAGCTACATATGAACTTGTGTGAGGTAATGGTCTTTATTTTGGGACACTGAGGATTGTCATGAACTGTTTCTGTCATTAAACCAGCCCCAGACAAGGGGGGATATTAATCCAAATGCCCATCTGCAGTTCTCAAGGGGGCCCTAAAGTGGGGGAGAGAGGCAGCGTGCCGCAGAGTGACCTCAGGCCATGAGGCGGGGCTGAAGAGTCAGCTGGCCCTGTTACAACACGGTTAATAATTAGCTGTAAACAAATCTAATGAGAACCGCAGCAACTCCCAACTCAAGCATTATGTTAGAAGGTAAAGGAGTACAAGAGGCGAGTCAATTCAGATACCTTTGCAGTAACATGCAAGGCAATGGGGACACCCAGAAGGATATGAGGTCATGAATTTGGCAAGGCAGCAGCTGCGTTCACCAGCTTAAACAAGTTTTGGTCATCAAAAATCTACAACTTAAAGAGCAAACTACTAATCCTCAACTCAAATGTTATTTCCACCTCAGCATATGCCTGTGTAAACTGTTAATCCACAAAAGGTACAACTAGATATCTAAATGCCTTCCAAAGCAAATGCCTTAGAAAAATAATAGGTATTAAATGGAATGAATTTATAACAAATGCTGAGATTCATCGGAGAGTTCAACAACCCCTTATCTCCAAAGTTATCCAGAAAAGAAAAAAACATTGGGGATGTGTGCTAAGAATCAAGCCAGAGCATCTATCATGGGATACATGGGTAGCTGGAGGAACACATAAGAGGGGCCAACCAAAAGAAACCCTCTGGTGAACCATACTCAGAGAGGGAAAACGTACACGACTTAACAACACTGGGGACATGCAAAGAGTGGCCCAGGATAGTTAGGGATGGTGGAGCCTTGTTTGTGGTCTAAGTGGTGTCTGACAGTGCAGGAAGGATTCAGATCCAGATAGGGCTTGACCACGCACAAAGATGGATTGGTTTAACAAAAGGGGGGATTTTATACCCATTACAGCTTGGGGCATGGGCCCTCTTAAACCAATTTAAACCTAAGTTACTTCAATTTAGTTTGCTTTGGTAAATATAGAGGCACAAGCTAAACTGACAATCAGTTTACAATTGATCTGGGAATGGTTTGATAGGATAACTTGATTTACACAATAGGTCAATAATGTGCCACCACTGGTAGTTAGTACCGATGGTCAATGTTGAGATATTGAAAGTCTTTTTCCTGAGTATCTGGCTGGAGAGTCTTGCCCGCATGCTTGGGGTTCAGCTGATCGCCATATTTGGGGTCGGGAAGGAATTTTCCTCCAGGGCAGATTGGCAGAGGCCCTGGAGGTTTTTCGCCTTCCTCCATAGCATGGGGCAGGGGTCGCTTGCTGGAGGATTATCTGCTACTTGAAGTCTTTAAATCAAGATTTGGGGACTTCAACAGCTGAGTCAAGGGTGAGAATTATTTCAGGAGTGGGTGGGTCAATTTTTGTGGCCTGCATCATGCGGGAGGTCAGACTAGATGATCATAATGGTCCCTTCTGATCTTAAGTTCTATGATTCTATGATACAGCTTGGTCTACATATAGTTTTTGTACTGGTATGCTATGCTGATTAGAGGTGGGATTTTTTACCGCTATAGTTTTACTAGTACAGTGTCTAGTTTGGATGCAGTTATAGCAGTATAGACATGCCTTACACCAGTATAGCTTATTCCCCTTCCTGTACCAGAATAGCTATACTGGTGTAAAGCACCTTTATAACAATGTAGCTGCATCCACACTAGGAGGGGTTGTATGACTCCCTATACCAGTATATCACTACAGCACTTCTAATGCAGACAAGCCCTGACAGTGTGTACACAGGGGTTTGCACTCGTTTAACTAAGCTGTTTTCTAAATCGATTTTAGTTAAACTGGTGCTTATGTGTAGACTAGCTTCTACGTGCAGACAAACCCTCAGAAAGAAAAGCAGGGAATCACCGTAAATTTTAAACCGTATTCACAGCTAATACTGATGCTTCCTTTTCCCCTTTACCAAAAGAAAACAAACACTCTGATAAATGTAATCGTTGGTAGCTGCGTTCTGACAGGATTGTGACACACCTACTCCGCCAAAATGACTGAACTTTTTGAAATGTTCACATGTTCAATAGGAGAGACGAGAAGCCTTTAAAACTATTCCAATGTTCATTTCACATCCTTCCTCCCCTCCATCCCTACCCATTTTTGACCCTTTCCAAGGAACATCATGTACAGCAGCACATTCCTTCAGGCTCAAACGGCCCCACAGGCTGTGCTGAAATGCTAGAACAATGTACAATAGGTTTTCTGGTCTCTTAGCACTCAGTGTGGCGACGGCAAGTTTGTTTCTCGATCTTCGGACATGGGAGGAAAGACCACACTGGGGAACAATATTACGGAAACTGGAGGGCTGGGGGACAGGGGATAGAAAAGCTAACAAGGGAAGCTGGAAAGTTCTCCCTTCCCACTACATGATCTACCAGACCACCACACAGGAAACAATTGCTACCCATCCATTATCTGAAAAACAAATGGTATGGTAACATGAAGTGTCCCTATAATCTTCTGAAAGGTGTCCTACTAATATTTAGGCCTTGTATAACATTTTTTATTTTCAAAACAGAGGATGGCTGTGATCTACTGGAAATCCAGAGACTTTTTTGCTCAAACTTTTTAAAGCGACTGGTGATTTTGGGTGCCCAACTCAAGACTCCTCAGAAGAGTCAGTTTTTCAGGAAGTACTAAGCACCCAGCCCCCCAAAATCAGGCCCCTTTAAAGGGGTCTCATTTTGGGCACCTAAAGACAGAAGCACCCAAAATCACTAGTCACTTTTGAAAATTAAGACCTTTGTCTTAATTCAGATCTCTCTAACATACACACACCCCGGTGTGAATCAGGAGTGACTCACAACAATGGAGTTACATTGGCATAAAACTGGTGTATGTTCAGAATCCTCACCTGACCGGGCAGAATGGACGAAGCCCCAGCAGTGGCTGCAGAAGTCGGAAGGGGTAGGGAGAAGGGTCTAGCTGAGGCTCTCCCTGGGTACTCCCCCAGACTGGATCTCAGAAACTGGGGGGCACTAGACCCCTTAAATACAGCCTAGCCCAGACTGGACAGGAGCCCCAGCAGTATCTCTGAGAGCATGGCTCCTCAGAGGCACCCACTGTAAATGCAGAATGGTGGGATATAACCATGCACTGCAAGTATTATGTTTATTTTCACTGCCATTCCTTAATATTGCCCTAACCTTGCTTTTTCATGTAATCAGGCACTAGCTAGTAAAGAGAACGTGTGGGACTGGGACTGGATCTACAGGAGGATCTCTGACTTAAGCAGTAGTCGTCAATATGAACAAATCTGAGAACAGCTGGTTTAAAAGATAATGTCTATGATTAAATGTTGTCCATTGTTGAGCTCCAAATCCAATGTGTCAATCTGGCAGATGATAGCATTCTTTACTTTTTTCAGTCCTACATAGCAAACAAGTGTAAGCATGAACCATCCAGCTTCTTTAACTCATCATCTTAAACAGATTGCATTTCTCTGAAATTAGCAAAGCACCATTAATACCAAGCAAGTAAGATATAAAGCACATATGGCCCGATGCCTTCTCTTTTCCAAATCAACTCAGATAGAAAAAGAAAAGGCTCCATATACCCTCTTTCTCCCATCTCTAGTTCTTGCCTCTTTAAACATCCAAACACCACAGGACAGGGTTTAGTCCCTACTATACTGTATATACATCCTGTTGTAAACAAATCAGGGGCCAATGTGCTCTTACACAATATCTGTAACAGACGGAAATGTTCATGGCCAACTTCCAACTTAGGCAGCATCCCTTCATTAACTTTGGAGTATGTGTTCCTGCTGAAATATGCAGTAGGATGCTGAGAACTCTTGTTTTAGCTTCCCCTCAGTCAGTTTTGAAGTGTGATGAACTTTTCACATTTCTGACACTCCACCAATACCCTCCTGTCAGTGACAGATGTTGGTTCAATCAGCCTGCTGTTGTTAGAATAAGTCATGTCTTCCATCGGAACTTCTCAATAACTTCACTGGACATCATAAAAGCCAACACCTTTCTCACTCAGGCAAAACTCCCACCGAAGATAACAGAGAACCAGATAAGCTTCTGGTGAACAAAAATACTACTACTATGGAAGCTGCTGTGGCCTAGTGGCGAGGATGCTGCCAAGACCTGGGGTCTAGTCCTGACCCTGTTACTGGTTTGCTGAGTGATTGTGGACAAGTGATTTCTCTTCCCAGATGTTTCCCTATCTGTCTTGCTGCTTCTACAGTGCTCCCAGACTCTGCCAGCCAAAGAGTGAAGGACTCAGTCTGACTTTAGATTCCCCTTGAATGCTGCTGAATACCTTGACCTCGGGGGTCTGCCATTTTTATTTAAGTGTCACAGATCCACTTTCTTTACATGATATTTAAAACACTTTCTCCTGCCACCATTATGATAAACAGACTAACATGTTGGCTGGTATCAGATGCTCTGCTGGAATGCTATAATTTTCTAACTTCACAATATCTGTCCCATTGCTCCCAGTAGGGAAAGAACTCTCTTTCCTTCTCTACTGCAGTGGGATCACACCAGTGCTGCAAAAGACTGTGCCATGTCAGGATTCCAGCTCTGTCCAAAGTGAGATCAATATCTGCAGAATACTTAGGGCCAAATTCTTATTCCCCACATAAAGCCCAGCTAGGTAGACTTCATATCAGGGGAACTCTACTGGGGCCAGGGTACAGAATCCTCTGTTCCCAACCCTGGCATTGTGGCAGTTATGAGAGCTGTATATAAAAATAGTATCCATATGTAAAGATGGGCATCTAGTGGCATGCAAAAACAATAGTGCCTGCAGTATTTAGGCTTCCCAATAGTCCCTTATTACAAGGGGTGTCCCTTATTTTTTCATCTCTCTACAACATGATCAGGAGCTGCTTATTAATTATTATTGTGATGATTATAATAATATCAGGAGCACAGGTGGGACAGAGGTGCTAAGAAAACAGTCCCTTGTTTTTGAAATACCGTAGCAACCCTAGCGGTATTGTTCATAACTTTACAGGTTCAATAAAGTTGTTGTTTTGCAATACAAATGGCTTCCTGTTTGCAGCTCTTAACAGCAGCCACTACTTCAGTCAAACCCCACTACACAGAAGCGGACAGTGGATCTGTGTAGTTCCCAGACCCCATGATCCTGCCCCCATCTGCCCTCAATGTCCCCTGCACAGCTGCAGAGAAAGCTGCCATGGAGCAGGGCTCCTAAGTGTACGAGAAATGTAGAGCTCTCCCTTACCACCATGTAGCCTGCAGTTGAACTGTGGCAGTTTCACTGATTTTTGGGCCTGGGGCATCTATGTAAGGGCGGGCAAGATTTGTATATAGTTTGTGAAGCACTGTGGGATGAAAGGTGCTGTTTAAATGTACATCATCATTCTAGAAACTAACGTGCTAACCCTGTGCAATCTAGCCACCTTGGCTGCCTTGGAGAGTTTGTGTTTTGTAAGGTTAATGCTAGAAGAAGAATTGTGTCTGACCCAAAGGAAATATGATCCCAAAAATATTCCTGTGGGTTATTTTAATAAGGGATTTCAATGTCTGCTGAGAAGGAGTCACCTCTAGAAGCCTACATCCTCTTTCAGTGAATGCTCTGTCTGCCTGAGTTCACTGCTAAATATCAGTGAGTACAAAAACTTAGAGTTTTCCCTGTCTCCTAAGGGCTGGGTTAATGGGATGGAAAAAATTGGAACCAGTACTACTTACCTGGAGTGTTTAAAAAATCAGGCCCCAAAACTATAAAACTAGCTGAAAAATCTTGAGATTTTACAAAAATAATACTTGTGGGGTCCTTATATTCTCCTTCTGGTTTCTGACCCTTTAAGATTCAAGATTTCACATTTATCTCTGCAACCATGAGGGCTAGAAATTTAATTTACAAAAAAAAAAAGAAAGCTGAGAGTCTCACATAATCACATGACTCCGGGAGGTAGGGCTTTAGGAAACAATTGTGAGACTTGCGATAAAATTGCAGAGTTGGCAGCACTGCATTGCAAAGTGAAGAAAAACACTTGGTGCTAATCCTACCAGGCTTGTGTTGAGAAAGGGTATAGGAACCTTGGCCAGTGCATCTGTCTGCTCCAGAAATCCTGGCAGCCAGGAAGAGGGGATTGTGCAGTGGAATATAATTTTGGAGAGGAATACCATGCAGCCCTGGCTAGCCTGTGTTGCAGATGGCTGGTAGAGGGAGCTGCCTACAGCTGGCTTACTACCGCCATCCTTGAGCATTAATGGAACTCTGCCCTGCTGCTTTGTTGTGGGGAGAAGCTCCCTACAACCTCCTCCCCTGCCGGTGCACAATGGAGGACAGAATCTGGCCCTGAATATTAGCTGTTGTGAACCCCACCCTCCTTTCCCCTCCATCTGCCCTTACTGTTAATATATTATAATGTAGAATGTTAAAATAATTCAGATGTTATGTGCCCCAAACATGGTTAGTTTTTTAATAGCTCTTTAGATCGGCTCCTGCCTGCGGTGACATTTTGATCACACCACCTCGAGAAAGCTGCTTTGCTCCAATGATTTACTGCAGAGCATGGGCAGTGCCATATCTCTGCTGAGTACAGTGCAACCAGCAGCCTCCTCATTTTTATCGTTTTTAGTGAGAGAGAGAGAGAGAGAGAGAGAGAGAGAGATGGACGGATGGATGCTGGTTGGGCCTTAGGAGTGCAGAGACCTGCCCCCAACCTGCAAAACTTCTCTGAGAAATTAGCCTTAGAGCTGACGGCGCGTGGCAGAGGACTTCAGAGTAGCCTGTGAGCTCTGCACAGATGTATCAGTTAGGAAATGAACCTTTTGGGAGTGAGAAGGAACAGAACAGTTCCTGGAGGTTTTGCTGCAACAAGCAGGCCAGATTCATCTCTGGTGGGACACCTTGATAGAGAACGGCCTGACAAGAGACACCAGACTTGGTAAGAGCCAGTGCATCTGCTCTGTCCCTCCCCTCCCCCAAACTTTTTATTTTCTTTAGCAATTACTGTGTAAACCCACTTCCACTCCTATAGGTTTTATATAATGCCATTTCTGTAACTGTTTATTTTTTGTTAATGAATATTTCCAATTACAACATTGGAACTGTGTGTGTGTATATCTATGAATATAACTTTTTTTTTTTTGCTGTGCTGCTCCCCATGTCCGTAAAGATGCTCTGGGATGAAAATAAGAATGTAAAATATAGTCTAATAATGGTACATTTTGGGCAGGCACTAGGGGGATTCTTATAACAACCGCTGTGGAATCTTTAACGTCCACACAAAGCAGATAGGTTCTCGGTTTTTAAGGTCTCATCAAAAAGGCATATATAGGAGGATCGTCAATTTATCTTCTCTCGTTCACACCAAACCACATCCCTATTCTCCTGTTTTCTAGCTCTCCTCAAAACTCCCTTCTTCTGCTTAGCCTTCCATCAGCTACATTCACCTCTGTATTGCCACCTACCACTCTTACACAAGATCTTCGACTTCTCTTGTTGTGTTGTACCTGACTCATTATTTACAGCCTGATCCTGCAGCCCTTCGTCACACCAGTAACTCTTATCCACGTGAGTAACCCCTTCAAAGTAATGATTTACATGTGAATAAAGCCTGCGGAATTGGATGCCTAGATTTTTAGCACACAGACCTTGTCTTCCTATGTGTTTTGTGAAGCACCACGCATGTGCTACGGAAATAAATTAATAATAATAATATAATAATAATAAAATAACTAAAAGTTAATAGTCCTTGGAGGTAGCAGAGTGGATCACATACTGGACTAAAGGGAGGGTAATTGGGGGTGGTGGTGGAGGGGGTGTCTATTCCTGGCTGTGCCACTGACTTGCTGTGTGACCTTGAACAAGTCACAACACTTCTTGGTGTCTCTGTTTCCCCTCCCACCCTTTGCCTATCTTGCCTATTTAGATTTCAAGCTCTTCATAGCACTGTCTCTCGTTATGTGGCTGTACAGCACCTAGCTCACTGGGATCCTGAACTCAGTAGGGGCCCCTAAGTGCTATTGTAAAATTAAAAAATGGGCCATATGCTAAAGTCCTTATTCAGTGTTTGCTCAGGCAAAACTCAGACTGCAAAGGGATATTTGCCTGAGCCAAGAATAAACTAAAACTAAGTAGGGATTCCAAGATGTGAAATAAGAAGAGACAAATAATTGACCAAACTAGGCCCTTCTTAGTTTGTGACATCTGACAGCATCACAGCACAAGTTGGTTTGATAAGAATCCACTTTGTGTGTATATTTATTCTGCAGAGTCTCACGTTTCCATGTCAACATATTTTCTAAAGGACATTTTTGATCCCCTACTGAAACGTAAGAACTGCAGGCAGAAAAACAATCGCTGGTACAAATACTACAGATATTTTTTTCCTCCTCTTTTCAAATATTTGCTTCGCAGAGTTCAGCTCTTGGAAGCATGCCATACTGCTGCTGTAATATTTTATAAAGAACTGCATTTACATGCAATTACATTCTCCCAGTAACAGAGATGTTGCTTCAATAAATCTCTCTGTAGTGAAATATCATTTATTCTGCCTGGCTAGTACTTTCAGATTTTTTGTAATAAAATATTCTATCTTGTAGGCTGCACTTTGTAACTTTTTTTATAATATATAAAAAATGAACATTCCTGAGTAAACAGCTTCACAATCCAATTGTTTTTAATGTTTTCTGTACGTCATTTCGTTCAGTTGTCATTGAACACAGCTGCTAGACAGGAAATAGAATATTCTGGGCTAACAATTGGAATTCAAACAGCTGAAAATTAGGTATAAAGGGCAGTATCATACTTCTTTAAGAAAAAGAAAAAAAAAACTTTTCTTGATTTTGTAAGCTAGATTTATGCCTAGGGTCCAATTTCAAAAGTATCCATCTAAATTGCATGTATAAATCATGCATTTGCACCTGCAAATGCCAGTTAGGTAGGCAAATGGGCAGTTATGCACATGGGTGGATGTCTGCTCACACTCAAAATCTGGGTTTGTAAATGTAATTTACGCAACCACTTTTGAAAACTGGAACCCTGGGGCATAATTGTCAAAAATGGCCTCTAAAATTTTGCTTGCAAAACTGCCCATGCAACAAGGCTGTTTGTGTGCGCAGATGCAGTTTGCACTTGGAAATCAAGTGGCTAGGCGAGCAATTACCTACTTGCAAATGCAAGTGTGGCAATGAAAAACTCCCATTGTCCTCAATGGGTTTTGGATCAGGCCCACTAGAGTTACGTCAAGCAGTTCCATTTGAAAACCTAGCCCCTACGTGTCAATCTCCCAAGGAAAAGACTTACAGCAGAGGAGCGGGGGGGCTGCCAGAACAGCTGACTGGCAGCCAGCCCCGGGGTAGCGGAGCAGCAGCTGCCAGAACAGCAGCCACGGTCAGCCCCACGAGTGAGTGTCAGGGCTGGAGCAGCTGCAAGCCCCGGCAGCACTCTGTCACCCCCCGCAAAGTATTTGTAGTAAAACTCAGGGACAGGTCGCCGGCTTCCATGAAGTTTTGTTTATTGCCCGCAACCTGTCCCTGACTTTTACTACAAATACCCGTGACAGAATCTTAAGCTGTCAGGGGCATGGGGAGAAATTTAACTTTGATCCCTTTTGGGGGTACATGTTCTGTGCCCCAGCCCCAGGAGGAGCTCGCTTTTCCCTCCCGCGCACCCCCCCAGCAGGAGCTCCTTCTTCCTTCCCCGCATCCCTGGCTTGCCTTTGAGTGCTCTTCCCTCTCTCCCCCCGCCCCAGGAGCAGCTCGCTCTTCCCTCCCCCTCGCCTCCCCAGCAGGCGCTCATTCTTCCTTCGCCCCATCCTGGGCTGGCAAGACATTGCTCTTCCCCTCCACCCTCACAGCCCTGGAGGAGCTCGCTCTCCCCACCACCACCACGGCACCGGGGCCGGAGGAGTTCTGTGACCCCAACAATTATTGGGGGGGCCATGCCCCTGCTTTCCCCCACCTTGTGTACGCCCCTGGTCATCACTGATAAACTTTGCAGATAACACAAAAATTGGGGGAGTGGTAAATAATGAAGAGGACAGGGCACTGATTCAGAGCGATCTGGATCACTTGCTAAACTCAGCACAAGCAAACAATACCCTTTTTTAAGACGGCTAATGTAAATGTATACATCTAGGAAGAAAGAAGGGGGACTATCCTGATAAGCAGTGACTCTGAAAAGGATTTAGTGTTCACGGTGGATAATCAGCTGAACATGAACTCCCAATGTGATGTTGTGGCCAAAAGAACTAATGCAATCCTGGGATGCATAAACACAGGAATCTCAAGTGGGGGTAGAGAGGTTATTTTAGCTCTGTATTTGGCACTGGTGCAACCGCTGCTGTAATACTGTGTCTAGGTCTTGTGCCCACAATTCAAGAAGGATGTTGATAAATTGGAGAGGGTGAAAAGAAGAGCCACGAGAATGATTAAAAGATTAGAAAACCTGCCTTATAGTCAGGGGCATGCACAGGGATTTAAATGTGACTACTTTTGGGGGGCATTTTAAACACAGGCTCCCACCCAAATACAGATATTTAATAATGGGCCCTCCAATCTCGCAGAGAAAGGTATAACACAATCCTCCAATGTCTGGAAGTTGAAGCTAGACAAATTCAGACTTGGAAATAAGGTGTAAATTTTTGACAGTGTGGATAATTAACCATTGGAACAATTTATCAAGGATCGTGGTGAAAACTCCCTCACTCGCAATTTTTAAGGCAAGATTGAATATTTTTTAAAAGTTCTGCTCTAGGAATTATCTCTGGCCTGTGTTATACAGGAGGTTAGATGAGATGATCACAATGGTCCCTTCTGGCCTTGGAATCTATGAATCTATGAAAAAAGTGCAGTGGCTTGCTGAAAAACAAAATAATTGACCTAATCTTTAAATTACCCATTTTTTCTTATTTCTGGTTTTATTAAAAAGGCATTTCCTGGGGAAATCTTAGGGATTCGTTTGTTACATAGATCTTCCTTTACATGTTTTCTCTGGCAAATGATCACTGAACTCAGCAGTTTCTGTATCTAACTTTGTTTCCATTTTAAGCACTAAAAACAGTAATAACCAGATGCTCATGCCAAAGAGTAAACATAAAATAGAATAATGTAGATGATCCCTCTTTAAACCTACATAAAATTGATTCAGGCACAATAGACCACAAATGGCTAACTTAAAACAAAAGGCTCTTGAAATGAAAGACAAAGACCTCTTCACCGTCAAGAAGGCATTTAAGCTAATGAGCACTACAAATCAATGAATTAATTCTGAGTTGCTATCTTGCAGGACTTTAGACAGATTTCAGTAAACAAATGAAGGCCTAAAAATAAACATATGGGAAAAAATATCTTGCAGGAAATTACTCACATATAAACAGAGAGCTGAGGAGGAGGAGGGAACAAGAGGTTAGAAGAAGATACTGCAAAGGTAACTTAACCCGTGCATGAGAGAAAAAATCTGTCAGGAGTCATCAGTTCTACCCTGCATCTATTGGAAAATCAGCAACTATGACCAGTAGCTGACTTCATAATCAAAATATGTACCAGCTCACACTAAATATATGGGCTACGTTCCCTGCCCTAAGCTGACTTCAGGCTATGTCTACACTACACAGCTTTTAGCAACAAGGCTGTGTCACTAAAAGTCATGTGGTGTAGCCGCTGTTTGTTGGCTCTCCTGCCGACAAAAAACTTCTACCCCAATGAGCTGCATTTGCGTTGTCAGCAGGAAAGCGCTCCTGCCAACAACGTGCTGTTCACACTAGCACTAGTCGCGACAAAACTTTTGTCTTTCGGGGGGGGAGGGGGTTAAGACCTCTGAAAGACCAAAGTATTGTGGTTCAATTGCCAGTGTAGACAGAGCCTCAGTAAGAGTTGTGTATACTAAAATCCAGAGATGGAATTTAGTGCCCTGGAAAGCAGAACTGACTGAGTTCTGATAACATCACAGTGAGAGCAGCTAACTACAACAGCAAAGTTATAAGTGGTGTCCGAGTATCTTCCTATGAGGCCTATTCAGAGTCTTCTTCTGTTGAATTGTATGTATTTGATGGTTCAGACAAAGTGTGTGTTAAAATTCATACAAAGCGATCACCTGGCTTCCCCTGGGTTTTGGATGAGATTTTGATATGGAGACTGTATCTGCTATAACAGGAAAAGCTCTGATTTTTTTAAAAGACATGTATTGGTATAATTTTAACTTTTCTGAAATCTCTCATTCACAATTGTGGTGGATGGCTGTGAGCCACCTACTCAGAATAAAATGAACCTTTGTTTTAGAGATGGGCCAGAAACAAAACCCCAGATCTGGGCCCTGGTGTTCAAACTCCAAACCCAGGTCTGACCTCTCCTATTTGACAAGGAAGTCCAAACAAAACCCTGGCTATAACTGTTCCTCCACATTTTGAGGGTTCAACAAAGTCTAGAACCATGTCTCCAGGTTTCTGGCTGTATATCTCTGATATAGGTAAATATATAACGTTGGTGTTTATAAGTGATCCCTCATAGCATGACAGGCAAGATTCTCATCAACTACACATGCACTTTGAAAATGCAGCAAAGAATCCTGTGGCACCTTATAGACTAACAGACGTTTTGCAGCATGAGCTTTTGTGGGTGAATACCCACTTCTTCGGATGCATCCGGCATCCGAAGAAGTGGGTATTCACCCACGAAAGCTCATGCTGCAAAACGTCTGTTAGTCTATAAGGTGCCACAGGATTCTTTGCTGCTTTTACAGATCCAGACTAACACGGCTACCCCTCTGATACATGCACTTTGGTACATATAAGTAAGATAGAAATGGAACAACATTCATCTATCTATATACCACCCCTCCCATCTCATCATTAGCAAACAATACCCATCTTTCTATTTAT
Organism: Platysternon megacephalum; assembly: GCA_003942145.1. Taxonomy (NCBI): domain Eukaryota; kingdom Metazoa; phylum Chordata; order Testudines; family Platysternidae; genus Platysternon; species Platysternon megacephalum. The sequence continues at coordinate 3,205,629 of QXTE01000053.1, forward strand.
CTTCCTTCTGCACCTGTAAGAGAAATAGCTTGATTGGCATATAGTTCTTTGTTTTTATTTCTTTGTCTCTGTTTATTTGTGTGTGAATGGGTGCGTGTGTAAAGCAAAGTCAAAGGACTGAGTTTTGCATTTAGTTCAGGAAATGGTGAGTCATTCTTATCCCTTACAGGATGAGTTCCATAGGCTAGATCCAGCTGCTGTGAAAGTTCCGTCTGTTGCACCCATGAGTAGAGCTGGTTGGAAAAATTCTGAAGAAACATAAGCTTTCGTGGGCTACAGTCTACTTCATCGGATGCATCCGATGAAGTAGGCTGTAGCCCACGAAAGCTTATGCTCAAATAAATTCGTTAGTCTCTAAGGTGCCACAAGTACTCCTGTTCTTTTTGCGGATACAGACTAACACGGCTGCTACTCTGAAACCTGAAGAAACATATTTTCATTGGAATTTGCCAGTTCATCAAAGTTGCAATGCTGTGTGGAGATAGTTCAGTTTTGACTAAGTTCTGACAGAACACAGGCAGGGATCCAACAGAACCCGCCCTTCCAGAAACTTGCCTAGTTTCCCAACAGCCTGGGTCCTTGGCAACCTGCTTGCCGGACTGCCTAAGAGACGAGGAGCCCCGTCTTCCAGGGTCCGTAGCTCTGGGGCACCCCGGGAGGCCAACTGCCCTGGAGCAGGTGGTCTATTCCCTTGTGCAGAGAATTTCTAAAATTTTGGTTGTCATTCTGAAGCGGAACAAAATCCAATTTCAAAATATCGGACTCCTCCACAAAAGGAATTACCTTTCTCTGCACAGCTCTACCCATGTACCTGTTTGTTGGCATCTTCATTGTACTAGTGGAACACAGCTACCGTGGGAGGTCACGTGGCCTCAGGTAGTAAGGGCCAGTCCCATGGAAGGCTTTGAAAATCAGGACACAGATCTTGAACCAGGCTCCGTATTCAACAGGGAGCCAGCATTGAGAGTGGAGCACTGGGGTGACATGTTCACAGAGACCAGGGTTGCTAAGCAGATGGCTGCTGCATGTGTATTGTTTGGCACTTCCTAAGGGCATGTGGCTTCGTTCCTAGGTATAAACTGCAATAATAAAAGCCTGGAAAATGAGGGGTATTCAAGACACAACCAAATCAAAGTTCATCTGCGAATCTGGTACTTTCAATGCACATTAAACTCTCCTGCTGTGCTGGCACCACATTAAGAATAGGCCTACACTGCAGTGTAAGCTCAGGGTTAGAACTTGGGACCAAGCTTAACCCACCTTCTCTCAACACACAAATCGCGCTAACCCAGGGTCCCAAGACCCCATGGGAGTGGAGGGTCCAAACCTGAGTCAAGCTGGGACTATTGCTTCGCAGTATAGACGCAGCCCCACTGGACTTGTGCTCTGGGAGCCTCCCAGAAGTACAACAATCCCACAGGCTGGACTTTCTTTGTCCTCTGAAGAGAGTCAAGTTTGGTGGACGGTCAAGTTTTCCCACACTGCACCACGAACAAAGGGCTAGAGCAGCCACCTGTTGAGAGGGCGCTAGGAAGAATAGGAGATGGGCAGTTGGAGTCGGGCCTGCATAATGCAATGTAGATGCTGGAGCCACAGGTTGGGACCTAGGGTTAACAATTCTTAACCCGGGGATACAAACAAGTGGAGATGCTCAAGCCCTCGGTTAACAAACCCAGCATCGGCTAACTCAAGTTCCACTAACCCTGGGCTTACGTTACACGGCAATTAAACACCCGCAACTGGCCCGTGTCGGCTGACTCAAGCTAAGGGGCTCAGGCTAATTGTGGTGTAGAGACTTAGCACTGCCTCTTAGGGGGCTAAGTGAGTTGCAGATATGTAGGAGTGTGACTCTGGCACTGTATTGCCCTTGCTTTGTAACACTTTTAAACTGTGCTGTGCTGACAGACTAATGTGTAGTAGGCCTGCGCATTGAAACCATTGTCCAGCCAAGGATTCCAAAAGCACTTTACAGACACCCCTGCCATGTAAATATTAATATCCTCAAATTACCAATGAGGTAAACTAAGGAGCTAAGGGCTAGATTCACAAAAGGACTTAGGGGCCTAACTGCCACTTTAGGCACCTAAATCCCAGCATCAGGCCCCTCTGGGATCACAAAGCCCCCGCTCAGCTTCCCCTGAAACCCTGTAGATGCCTAAACTTGCTCAGCACCTAAATTTTCACAGTAAAAGTTTCCTCGGCACCTCTGTTTCTGATTCTGAGCATGTGCACTGTAGACCCACACCAGGTGTCCAGACACCAAAGCCCCAGAGTGCTGCCTGAACCAGGGGAAGATCGGTGTTCCTCCACCTAACTCACATGCAGGGCCAGAGCCAGTAGGCATGATCACAGCTTGCCTACCGGATTGGGTGCCTATGGAGAAGCTTACACGAAATGGTTGGGGAGAGGGGACAAAGAGGATCTCCCTCATAACCTTTAGCCCAGTGGTTAGGGCACTTGTTAGAGGGCTTTCCCTTCACCCCCTCCCCTGGTTCTTGTCATGCAGACAGAAAGTGGAAGACCAGAAGTCCAAAGTGCAGACAATGCGATGTTTATTGGGGTTCGTTCCAAGCAAGCATATCCATAGCTCTACACACCGGCAGAGTCTGTTTCCCAGTGTCCCATTCCCAGCTCTTACGCCGCAGAGCGTTTACCCCGTGTCCACCCTTCCTAGCTCTGACATGGCAGAGCCTTGCTGTGTCCCCATTCCTTCTTAGCAGGCCCAAATATACCTACAATGCACACCCCTGTCCCACCCCTTACCACTTATGGTCATGTTCCGTTTTGGAGGGTCGTGAGTCTGGGGTCTTCGTCCCACCGCTTTTGTATCCCAGGGGAGGGGTAAGGAATGAGGTTGTGTTCTGGTCAAGGTCAGGCCTTTCTTTGTTTTTAGTGTGTCTTATGCCTCCCGCCCCCCGCCCCCCCCAACCCTCTTACCCCTCCTAACTGGTTGCTTGACCTTGGCTTGAGAGAGGAGCCAGGCAGCCTTCCAGTGTATGCTCATATATTACACTCCCATCATACCCTGTAACACTTTAATTCTATCCCTTATCTCTTCCTGTTATACTAACAAATCCATCTGGCCAGGCAGAAGCAGCACACACAGTGTCTTTGTCCTTTGTTCACACATGTTAGTATAAGATATAAGAGTATCAAAAAGTCAAACCCAAAATTCTATCTCAGGCTGACAAACAGGCCTATATACTAACAGTACTTTCCACCCGAGGGGAAGAAGGGATTTCAGTTGGGATCTGCCGCCTTTCAGGTGAGTGCCCTAACCATTTGGCTATGGGTCAGACCCTTTGTTTTCAGTTTTTACCGTTTTTCACCCAAATTTTGAACTACTCGTGTGCATGAAAATACCAGTTATGTTAAGAAAATCCAATATATTCCATTAAGTAAATGTGTTTATGTTAATACATTAGCCTGAGTATAAATGCAAGGTTGTCTGTTAAAGTACGACAATGTTCTAGAAGATACACAGACACATTCATGTGCGTGCACATGTGTACATACTGTTAATGTACAGTCGGTGATATAAAACACAGCATTAAACTGCTTTTACCTTCAATACTTCTACTTTTCTCTATTTGTTGCTTTTTATTGTTCTCTCATCCCCCAATATTAGCCCCTATATTTATCCAGAAAACAATTATTATTATATATATATTATTATAATTTTTTGCACTGATTTTCATCCATTTTACTTTTTGTAACAAACACTGATAAATTCTCAGGAATTTTTAAACAAAATAAAAACTGAAAACAAAGGTCCTTTCGCTATTGGATATTCTGACATGAGACTTACTCAGTCTCTCCTGATGATGCTGTTCCACCATGAATAATTAAGGCTATGATTTTGTCATGGATATTTTAAGTAAAAGTCAGGGACAGGTCACGGGTAATTAACAAAAATTCACGGAAGCTGCAACCTGTCCCTGACTTTTACTAAAAAGGTCCCTGACAACGTGGGGAGGGAGGAGGGTCCAGCACCCTGCCCCCTGTCTACAGTGGCTGGGAGCTGCGGGGACCCACTGCCCTGTGGGGCTGGGAGCCGGGGAGAGGACCCTGGCTGCTCATGCTGGCTGAGCATCTGCGGGGGGCGCCCCTGCCAGTGGCAGCAGCTGGGCAGCTCCGGGGTCCCTGCCAGCACCAGCAGCTGGGGAGCTTCAGGGTTCCCGCGCCACCCACAGTGGCTGGGAGCTTTGGGGGGGTCCCTCCACCGCCAGCAGTGGCTGGTCAGCTGCGGGGCCCCCAATGTCACGAGATCTCTGGAAGTCAAGGATTCCGTGATGTCCACAACTTCTGTGACATAATCGTAGCCTTATGAATAATAAATGCAAGAATCAGAGTGTCAGAGACAGAACAGGCACAAGAATGATTCTGTAGCCTGGTGGTTAGAGCATTCACACGGTAGGTGTGAGACCCAAGATCCAGTCCCCCTGCTCCGATGCCTTTCTAAAATTATTCATCCACCGTGGAACAGTTTCAAAAGGAGAGATTGAGAGAGCCCCACATGAGAATATCCCATAGCTTTGTGGTTAGAATACTCCCCTGAAAGGTGGCAGATCTCCCTTCTTCCCCTCATGTAGAGGGGGGACTTGACTCAGGGTCTCCTACTTCCCAGGTGAGTACCTTAGCCCCTTGGCTATACCTTATGTGGGAAGATGTTGCCCTTTCCTCCTCCAAACTTCTTACTTTGCATAGGTGCAAAACTCCAGGGGCTGGTCCACACTAGGGGCGGGGATCGAAATAAGATACATGACTTCAGCTACGAGAATAGCGTAGCTGAAGTCGAAGTATCCTATTTTGAATTACCCGCGCTTACCTCGCATCCTCGCAGCGCGGGATCGACGTCCGCGGCTCCCCCGTCGACTCCGCTAACTCCGCTCGCCCTGCTGGAGTTACGGAGTCGATGGGAGCGCGTTCGGGGATCGATGTATCGCGTCCAGACGAGACGCGATACATCGATCCCCACTATATCGATTTCTACCCGCCGATCCGGGCAGGTAGTGTAGACGTAGCCCAAGAGAGGAGGCACCTCCCTGCAGCCTGGACGTAAGCAGCTAACTCTGTGAGGGGGCGAGGCTTAGCACACACCCCTCGGCTTGGCACCTCCCATTGGCTATCTTAGGTGAAGAGCCGCCTAGCGCACTGGTTTTTGTGAATCCCATTCTGAGGCGCCTGTCTCTCCCCATTCATTGTGTTGGGAGCATCAGCCAGGGCTCCTGATTCTCTGTGCTGGGCTCTAACCCCTGGAAAGACAGCACTTGCCAGAGTACCCTTTTGAGCTACCTTTTCACAAAGACAATTTTTTCTCTCTCTTTTCATTATTTTTAACATGTTCCATAATAGAGCTCATTGCCCGTAAAGCTATGTTGCGCCTTAATTCTCTAGTGTGCATTTATCTAGGTTCATCTGTAGCCCCTGACCCAAAGTACCTCACATGCACTAATTAATTTATCCTCACAGCACTCCTGAGGGGCCAACTGAGGCACTGCGAAATTAAATGACCAGCCCAAGATCACACAGGAAATCTGTGGCAGAGCCAGGAATAAAGACAACTTTCCAGACCCCAGCCCAGTCGTACCCACTAAACCAACCTTCTTCCCTGGGAAGGCCTGGAAAAAAAATTCCCAACAGAGCCAAAATGCAAGGGATTTCAGTGTAAATTTCAAAGTGCATAAGGGATGCCCCCAAGCTGTAAACACAGCTATAGTAGGGTGCCCCAAACACCTACCCCATCTTTCAAGGCAAGGACAGAGTGCCATTGCCGCCATCTAGCAGCTTGGCTGCCAACTCGCCACATACCACCACAAGCTGATTTGCTACAAGGAGCTTGATGCCTTCACCCAGCCCAGCAGTGTTGTTGCTGCAGCACAATAAGTTCAGCCCAGCTTTCCTGAGCAACCAAGGAGCAGAGGTGATGGCAGCAGAACACGTTCCCACACCTGCCTTTCTGTTGGCATCCTTTGGAGAAGGAGATTGCAGCCTTCTCTGTACTCTCAATCTTTTACCTAAAGCAGAAGCTATTATTATTTACCTTACCGTAAGTTCTTAGGAGGTCCAGGCATTTACTGGACCCCACCGTGCGAGGTGCTGTACAAACACAGCACAAAAAAAGACAATTCCTGCCCCAAAGTACTTACAGTCCAAGTATAAAACAAGTCACGACAGAGACAGACGGGGGAGCATGAGGAAACAATGGGACAATACTGGTCAGCATGGTAAGCAGTGGTCTCGGCACACCAGCCACCTAACCGTTATTTTTTTTGTAGGCAGGATGGCAAAGTAACTTCTAGCTGCCCCTGGCTCTGCCCAGCCAAAAGCAGAGTTCAGTTTTTCGCTCCAGTAAAACTGGAATAAATGCCCCAGCTAACAGACCTAAGACTCAGCTCAGGTCTTAAGTAAAATATTCTTTTGTTGGCAATTTTAGAGAATCAGAGAGAGAAATAAGAGGTTAAAAATAAACAAACATATGCATATCAAGAAAAACACTAAGGCAAGCAATGCGAGGTTAGTGCTAAACATGGTGCTGAAATATTTCTCTAGGCCTACTGCAGTGATTATTAGCTTGTGCTTTTCTCTTAGCCCTATGCAATATGTAAAGTAAAAGTTTTCCATGAAAAAATAAAAAATATCGAAGAAAGCAGCCATTTTAAAACTGAGCACTTTTACAAATGTATGCTGTTCTTTAAAGATACAGAAGGGTGGTGTTATGTTTGCAGAACAACCGTATCCTACTAAAGGAGTGCCATGTAGTCCTTTAATATTAGGAGTGGGTATTGTTTGCTCTTTAATAATAAACAAAATAATACCACACCAATAGGGACTTACTTGCTCATGTCTGAGGAAGGCAGATGATTACTTTGTACCGGCATGAAGAGTAAAGTCACTTAGAAAAGGAACAAGGTAGTTTTGCATGAAGGTGAAAATCCTAGTAATCATGCTACAATAAATTTGTTAGTCTCTAAGGTGCCACAAGTACTCCTATTCTTTCATCAGATTATTAGTACCTCATCGGAAGCTCCCCCAATTGTTCCTTCTAGTAACCATGTTGTAGGGAGAGATTGAGAATGCTGTGAGGTAAAGCAGTCATTGCAAAGCTTTCTTGCCAACTTGGCTGCTACCCAGACTGGAGTCCCATTGGTAACTCAATTATATGGTTCAAAATCTGCTCCCCCGCACCCACACACACACACCTTTGCCACTCCCTTGTCTTCAGCAGGGTCTGCGTGGCATGAAAGGAAGAATCTGTCCCTTTGAAAATACCATAAAAAGTGACACCGACACCCCATTATCAGTCTCAGATCAAAAGATTCATGAAGACAGAACTCTTCTGTCACCCCTAGAGGTGGCCCATGCAGATCCAGTTGAGGCATATTGGTGTGTGTGGTATAGGATAGCTTGCACGGCCCCTGCCTGTTCTGGGGATAGAGAGAGGACTTCAGTTTCCCATGTTGTCAGGCAGAAACCTTTGTCAGGCACTCGAGTCACTTACAAAAATTAAATCAATGCAATCAAACAGGGAGGGGGAAAAAAACATCAGGATAAATTATTTCCAAGACAATTCCAGTTTCACAGTCTGACTTCAATTTTGGCAGCTGCACATCTCAAGGATGCACATTTAGAGTCAAATTTCATTTAGAGTTTCCGGGATTTTGAAAATAGAAGAAACAGGAAAGAAAACATGTCTCTAGGACATGAATTTATTTAAAAACTGAAAGGAAGCGAGCTGCTTGTATAACTCCTGAGTTGTGTGCCCTTTAAAATCAGGTGCCTGTTTTGATTTTTTTTTTAAAAAGAACACTTTTAAAGTAGCCAACATTTTGTTTTCTTTCAAACAAAAAATTAAAAGTAACCTTTACAAATATCTGTTGAACGTGTGGATTTTGGTTCTAGTGACAATAGCTGGACAGAGAGCGTTGGAGACTGAAAGCTTTTATCCACGGGACAGGTGTAACGCTATTACCACATGCTGCTCTGACAATGTGCCTAGGCCCTAAGCAGGAGGTAGCTAGGGTGACCAGATAGCAAGTGTGAAAAATCGGGACAGGGGGTGGGGGGCAATAGGAGCCCATATAAAAAAAAGCCCCAAATATCGGGATTGTCCCTATAAAATCGAGACATCTGGTCACCCTGAAGCATGGGGGTGGGGGTGGGGTGGAAGGGGGAGGAGTTCGTTCTATCAAACTGGGTACTTATGTGCCCCCATCACTGCAATGTCTAAGCAGACACTGAGAAAGCTGGGAAATATCTCGTGCTGTTTGCATTTGACGTAACAGAGACACATGGGGGCTGCTGGCACTTCAGCCCAGGTTGTCTCACCAGCTCTCTCAATGGCTCCACTTCAGTGTCCATTCTGCAGTCAGTCCTTGGCTTCTCTGTTGAGAATGCCCATAGTGGTATCAATTCTGATGGACGTGGCCACCTGTTCTCTGGGAACTGCATGAATGCTAGCAAACATTCTACATATATATATATAGCCCCCTGGTGGAGCAGCCTGGGTCCCAAAGCAGGGTAGAGCCTACTTATTCCTCCCTTCTAACCAGCTGTCACCCACCTTAAGACCCATGGGTCCTGTGCACCTCCTCTCCTTCCTTCCAAGAGCAACAAAGGGCAGCGTCTCTTCCTGCTGCTAGAGCATCTCTCTCCAGCCAACCCAGGTGCTGTTTCTCTGAGCTGCCCTGGCACGTCACTCAGGGTCCTGGTTCAGCCCCTCCTGGCTGTTCATATTTCAGGCACCTTTGAGTCCTTCCTCTTTTTGGAGCCTCAGAAATAGCCAGGGCTACACATAGGTCACCAAACCACTAACAATCTCTGCTAACTTGGGCTGAATTTCAACTGACAACCCTGATCCGGCAAATACTTACGAACAGGAGTGGTCCCTTCAAGTCCAATGGGACTACTCCTGTACATAAAGCCACATGCTTGAATAAGAGTTCCCAGGATGAGGGCATTAGTGGTGAAACCCATGCTATCTATACACCAATCTACTGAGACATCCACACCAGCTAAGATATTGAAATTCAGCACAAGAGTTACATGTGGAGAGCATCCACAGCATACTGTTTGTTTCATATACAATTACAAAGCGTTATGTAATGTCATTAAATGATGTAATTTTAGGTTCTAACAATGCATTTTTGTGGTTGAAATTAAAGTATGTTTAATGGTGTAATTACATAATATAATATATGGAGATATACCTATCTCATAGAGCTGGAAGGGACCCTGAAAGGTCATTGAGTCCAGCCCCCTGCCTTCACTAGCAGGACCAATTTTGCCCCAGATCCCTAAGTGGCCCCCTCAAGGATTGACTCACAATCCTGGGTTTAGCAGGTCAATGCTCAAACCACTGAGCTATCCCTCCCCCCAATTACATCCAAGAAGAGTCACACAACAAAAGCTTCATTACAATGATGTTAAGTATAAAGTGTACATTTGGTAGAATCTTCCCATTTATTCCAAGTACCACAATGCAGAATACTAGGGACAGGTACCCTGTCTCCTTCTGAGTCTCGCACAGCACCAGGCACATTGTCAGTACTGAACACACAGAAATGACAACATCTGCCATATTAACAACTCTTAGCACTCTACATTTCTGAACTGCTGTACATGGATTAGTCCTCATCACCCTAAAGGATCCAGTGGTTTGTAGACCCCGTATACCCAGCACCACTGGGGTGGAAGAGTGGCAACCAACCACACAACACCACGGGGCCAAGCAAACTTAGCAAAGTGCTAGTGGGATCTTTAACAACCATGTTGAGCAGACAACACAATGGTTCTTAAGGCTTCACCTGAAAAAGTCCATGTGACAGAATGCTGGGAATCACCCTGGGGGTTACTGTTTAACCCAGGGGTAGGCAACCTATGGCACACGTGCCGAAGGCAGCACATGAGCTGGTTTTCAGTGGCACTCACACTGCCCCGGTCCTGGCCACTGGTCCGGGGGGCTCTGCATTTTAATTTAATTTTAAATGAAGCTTCTTAAACATTTTAAAAACCTTATTTACTTTACATACAACAATAGTTTAGTCATATATTATAGACTTATAGAAAGAGACCTTCTAAAAACGTTAAAATGTATGACTGGCACGCAAAACCTTAAATTAGAGTGAATAAATGAAGACTTGGCACACCACTTCTGAAAGGTTGCCGACCCCTGGTTTAACCCATCAGTCCCCAGGGGAGGGGATTTACAGAGAGGACTTCCTGATTACCAGATCAGATTGGGGCTGGGTAGCTAATGAGCTAATTGACTCATTAACAAGGAGATTGGGTAGAAGAGCATAGGAAGGAAAGGCACAGGAGGAGAAGCAGGAGAGAGAGAAAGATTAGCAGGGCCTGACAAAAGAGAGTTCTCTGACAGCTGCAACCACTGCAGAGGGGGCTGAAGCTGAAGAAGTCAGAAGGTCATTAAAGTCATGGAATCCATGACCTCCATGACTAAATTGTATCCTTATACGTGGTGCTCACTGGAATCTGCTTGGGACAGATGAAGGGTTGAACAAACCCTGCCAGAATTTGAACCTAAGATTCCAAATTGTCCAGGGGCAGCCGCTTTGTGATGCTCAGGCAGCCAGAGATTCCCCTAGCACAATGGAATTCCCCAGGTGGCTTACACGGCTTTATGCTAACCACAACCTCCAGGTAAGAGGCATGTTCGGGGAGTGTCCAGGGGATGTCCTTGGCCAGTGGAGTAGTCCCCTAGGGGAACGCTGTCTGCAGCCCACGTAACTTAGCCTAAGTCAGTTACACTAAGGATCAAAACTAGCCCCAGTGGGCACAGGAATGGCAAAGTGGGAAGGCAGCTTAGAGCCCATGCCCGCCTCACCACACAAAGCATAAACTCAGCGCACGTGACAATCTGGCCTTAAGTATTTCAAATTAGCTGCTTAGCCCAGTAAGCCGGGTCCCCTCTAGCCACATAGGTGAAGCTTTGGATAGCCTAGTATTTCCCAGTGCATTGGTGTGAAGTCAGGAAGGAGTGATTCATTCCTAAACGCCACTTAATCCAGTTTCAGATTGAAAGGTGCCTATAGGCCGCTGTTGGGAAGAAAGTGTAACACACCAAGTCGTGAAGGGGGGACCATTGTATCAGCTTTTCTCTCCTGGAGGGTTTGGACAGAGAGGGAATAACTAATGTAACCCAAACTAAGAGCAGGGATATCAGGAGAGTCCAGAGGTGGGGAGGCAGGGTTGAGCCCGCTCTCTGTTGCTATTCCCCTCTGCTTGTGGCCCATTCATGGTCAATACATCAGAGGGATAAAGACCATGGAGGGAGAGGAGTCATTTAATGTAAGCGCCAATGCTGCCACAAGAACAAATGGATATAAACTGGCCATCAACAAGTTTAGGCTTGAAATTAGATGACGGTTTCTAACCATCAGACAAGTGAAGTTCTGGAACAGCCTTCCAAGGGGAGCAGTGGGGGCAAAAAACCCAATTGGCTTGAAGACTGAGCTTGATAAGTCTATGGAGGGGATGGTATGATGAGACTGCCTACAATGGCATATAGCCAATCTGCCACTTCTAGCAGCAAATGTCTCCAACGGCTGGAGATGGGACACTAGATGGGGAGGGCTCTGAGTTACTACAGAGAATTCTTTCCCAGGTGTCTAGCTAGTGCATCTTGGCCACATGCTCAGAGTCTACCTGATCGCTGTATTTGGGGTGGGGAAGGAATTTTCTCTCAAGTCAGATTAGCTGAGACCCTGGGGGGTTTTTGCCTTCCTCTGCAGCATGGGGCACAGGTCACTTGCTGGTTTAAACTAGAGTAAAAGGTGGATTCTCTGTAACTTGAAGTCTTTACATCACGTTCTGAGGACTTCAGTAACTCAGTCAGAGGTTATAGGTCTATTACAGGAGTGGGTGGGTGAGGTTCTGTGGCCTGCAATGTGCAGGAGGTCCGACTAGATGATCATGATGGTTCCTTCTGGCCTTAAAGTCTATGAGTCCTTTTTTCCCCATTTCCTCCCCAGTGACTCTCATGCTAGGCAGTAGAGAAGAACAACATGTATTTGTATTCTTCTCTATGTAAAGATGGGAGAACAGAACCTAATGAAGACAATCTGTTCCCTGCTCCAGTCAGAAGCTCCTATATACACCCATCTGGGCATAGGCCCCCTGAAGCAACTGTATTGAAAGCTGTCGTGTCAGGCCTGGAATCTCATTTTGTACCCCTGGCAAGACTCCAAACATCCTCAGCTGGCTTTGTACTACCTCCCCCTTAAATAGATCATTTTCATAGAAATTATAGAAACATAGGGCTGGAGGAACCAAAAGAGGTAATCAAGTCCAGCCCCCTGCGCTGAGGCAGGACCAAGTAAACCAGGCCATCCCTGATTAACTAGAACTTTCCTAATTAGCCTCTTCTGTCCTTATAAAATATTTTTATAAACTATAATTCACTACTCTAACTCAAGAGGAGTGTAAAGCTATGTCTACACTACAACACTCGTGTGCACAGCGTTATGTCGGAGGGAGAGCGTCTCCCGCTGACATAGCTTCTGCTGCTCCCGGGGGCGGGGTTTTTATGCCAACGGGAGAATTCTCTCCCATCGGCACAGAGCGTCTTCACCAGCTGTGCCACTGCAGAGTTGTACATATAGACATACCCTAAGACTCGTGGACTTTTACTCCCCTTTGTGCACATGCTGCTTGACAAACCTTCCTTACAAGTTGTCTTATGAATGTATTTACCTAACAAAGCTCAGCCCAGAGGGAGCACTTGGTTTTTGGTGAAATCCAGCTTCCTAGCTTCAGCATATACAATTCAACTTGACCTGTGTACCAGGCCTCAGACAATCTGAGCACTGGCATTTAGTAACATTCAGATTGCATAAGTGGTGAATGTAAATGGCACTCTTCTAGCTATGGGCTTGTCTACACTGGCACTTTACAGCGCTGCAACTTTCGCGCTCAGGGACACACCCCTGAGCGCTGCAAGTTTCAGCACTGTAAAGCACCAGTGTAGACAGTGCACCAGTGCTAGGAGCTATGCCCCTCATGGAGGTGGTTTTTTTAGAGCGCTAAGAGAGCTCTCTCCCAGGGCTCTGCCGTGACTACACAAGCCACGTTGCCAGTGTAGACAAGCCCTATGTCTGCAGACATACCACCTGGCGGTGTATTATTTTGAACTACTGCAAACTCCGAAGTGCGGGGCTTATGCAATGTTGCTGTGTGATTTTAAACAGCTGCTGCATTCTACTCCAGAGGTGACCGATTTCAGTGGTGGATAATGTGATCTCTATGCATATCCCTTTCCAACCTCAGAGGAGTGTTCTGAGGTTTAACTGATGAATGCTTGCAAAGTGCTTCAGGATCTTTAGATAACAGAAGCTATAGAAGTGCAAATGACAGGCATAATTGTTATACTAGCATTGGGTTTTTTTTAAACCCTGGCTACAGATCTTTTTGTAATTGCTGTCAAATAGCAGGAAAGAGATAATAAACACAAATGGAAAGTGGTAGACAGATAAGAAGATTCCTGAAAGTTAAAGACTGTAGAGTGCCTTTAGGATTAGGCACCTAAATGAGATGATCAGATTTCCAGAGTGAGCTTCTGGGTGCTGATTTCTTTTGGAAATCAGGCCTTATCCATCCCATGATGCTTAAGTCTCCTTAGAATTTCTGTATGGGTTTGTCTTGAGCACATAACATTATTTGAAAGTAGTATTTACAATTGGTTGTCTCTCCCAATATATGAACAAATTCTGTCCTCAAGCACCCCCTAAAGTCAATGAGATAGATGCTCCCTGTACTTCAATGAGAGGCCCTGCATGCATTTCTATGTCCAATTAAAATGTCAGTGGCATGGTTTAATAGCCTTGTGACAAAATGCAGAGGGTCTAGCTTGTTACCAGCAGGCAGGGAGTTAGCACCCTGTGTAGCCCTCCCATGGGTTTATGTAGCACTCTGAAGTCATGCCGTATATGCTAGGGTTAGGGAGCTGCAGAGCTGGTGGTGGCGCTTGGGTCGTGGGCAGCGCACGGAACCCCCATGGTCGCCCCGTGCCTAGGAGCTGGACATGGTGGCTGCTTCCGGGAGCCGCGCAGAGCCAGGGCAAGCAGGGAGCCTGTCTTAGCCCCGCTGCACCGCTGACCGGACTTTTAGCAGCCCGGTCAGCAGTACTAACCAGAGCCATCAGAGTCCCTTTTCCGGTCGAAAACTGGACGCCTGGCAATGCTAGCTACAGTAAATGTAATCTGTTCTGGGGTGTTGCTTGTCTGCTTTACACTTAACTGGATGTAATGCAAGGTCTCTATTTCTCAGTGCCCAGTTTCTTTAAGGGTAACTACACTACTGAATGACCACTGCTCTTGTGATTGCACCAGAGATGAGAGGTGCTGGAAAACACCCAAGCAGTGGGTTTTTGTGAGCTCTGTGCATGTGTGAATCTTGCTCCTCATCTGGGAACGTAACACATACAGGGCGGAGTAATTGATGACCAGATCAAGGCAAACCACGGAATGAGACAGAAGTATCCTCTGACCATCAAGGGCTGAAAGGCTTCTGAGGAGACAGTGCTCCACAAACAGCTGTAATAAAGCCAGCATTGCCAACCCCAAGCATTCAAACATCATGAGATTTTATCAATACTAAATTCTGGCTTATTAATATTGTTTATGATTTGTATTACCATAGCACCTATGGGCTCTAGTTGTGGACCAGGATCCCACTGAGCTATATTTGCCTTTTAGTTTTTAACCCTTTAGCTTTTATCTGCAACCACGAATGCTAGAACCTATACATTTTTTTAATGCAAAATGAGATTTTCAGGTGATAAAGTAATGCCAGGAAGGGATGTTAAGAAAAACGACTATTAAGAGCTTCACGATAAGCAGGCCTTTTTCTATAAGAACTTTATTGCATTTTGTGTTGTAAACTATGTACAGCTGAACCACAGACAGGAGGCCAGGGCTTCCGGGAACCTTCCTGAAAGGCTGCTTTTTACTGCAGAGCAATTCCACCAACTTCTAAGGAGAATTGCTTTTCTTTTTCTTCTCCTGTTGCTCGAGGGGATGTATGAGTGTGTCAAAAATTGTAACACTAAGTGATAGTGATTATGTGCACTATACCAATAAAAATAAAATCAGGTAAATTGAAAGTACCTGCTCATAAGGGAGAGCATTGAAAAGACCAACCTGTGGTTATTGAATGCCTAGTTGGATTTGGAACAGCTGCAGTGTCCCTTTAAAGTCTTTTTAGGTCTTCAATGGAAATGAATGTTATGCATTAGGCTATGTCAGGACTCATTATATCAGGAGGATGTGATTAAAGCTGAAGTTGCTCTACAGAATTAAATGCATCTTCAGCTGCAGCACAAATTCTAAGGGATGCTGTCTTTGGTAGGATTTCTCCTCTTCCGATCCGAGACATGTTTAGAACCAGGTAATTACTTGTAGGTATAAGGCATTTTACTACAATAAGCCAGTAAAAGGACCAGAGGTATTGATTGTGACACATCCTTTTAAAATAGGGGGTGTTATTGTTATAAGAAAGGAAGGTGAAACAGTTTAGCTGTGCATTGTATAATTACACCAGCAGGGCTAGGTCTTTTCAAATCATGAACGACTCAGCACTAATTTTAAAATGTGCTGTCAGCTATTGAATGTCACTTGCCTTGGTGGTAACAGGAAAACATGAGAGCGAATACACAACTGATTCTTACTCTTTCTTTTCTACCATCAGTGTTTCTAAACCACTGATTCATATCTAATTCCCTCAGTTTTTACATATCTATTTTTCTGGACAGTGATTACGAGGCGGCGTGGAGGAGGACGACTCACTATCCTACTGTGTCGGTGGCGCATAGTTGTATATAAAACTGGAAAAATGAAAAGGGCATTTTGTTACAAAATTTGACTTTTCTTAAATAAAAAAAAATAAATTTGCTCCAAGTCATTGCAACAGCAGGAATGAATGAATGAATAATGCCTGATCCTGCAGCCCTTACTCATGACTCTTCTCCTCGATCTCAAGAGTATGCATGAGGATCTGATCTGTTCTTGGGTAGAGATGTGACTTCTCACAATGAGTAAGGGCTGCAGGACTGGGCTCTTTATTTGTTCCTCTTGCTATAATTTTCTTTGGCTAATTGTTTGCTTTGGTTGTTGGTCGGGCTGGTTACTACTCATAATAGCATCCACTTGAGTTGTCATAGCATCCCATCTGCTCAGAGAGCAAAGCATGTGCTCGCCTGCAAGGCTACTATCAGTGGATTTAGCTGAGGGTGAAATGAGCCAAAGTTGTCACACTGCAGCAGCTTGGGAAAGCTCAGCGTAACAGCAAAAGGCATTGAAGTTCGGGAAGACAGTCGTTAACACTAAATTTTTATTTGGAAGGGGTTTTGTTGCTTTGTTTGTTTCCTCACACACACACCTCAACTAAATGCTAGAAACTCTTCTTTTTAATAGGAACTCGTGCATTCACCTTCTGCAGAGCCTAATCCCAGGAAAGCTTCTGGCTTCCCACAGGTGAAAGGGCAAGGGGCTCTCTCAGGCCCTATAACTTACAGTCAGCAGGCAACGTACATTATGGGGAGAACAGAATTTCAGTTGCACACATACAAAATGGGAAATGACTTAGGTTGGATACGGTGGAAAGGGATCTGGGGGTCATAGTGGACCACAAGCTAAATATGAGTCAGTGTAACACTGTTGCAAGAAAAGCGAACATCATTCTGGGATGTATTAGCAGGAGTGTTTGTAAGCAAGACACAAGAAGTAATTCTTCCGCTCTACTCTGCTCTGATTAGGCCTCAACTGGAGTATTGTGTCCAGTTCTGGGCGCCACATTTCAGGAAGATGTGGACCAATTGGAAAAAGTCCAAAGAAGAGCAAGAAAAATGATTAAAGGTCTAGAAAACATGACCTGTGTGGAAAGATTGAAAAAATTGAGTTTGTTTAGTCTGGAGAAGAGAAGACTGAGAGGGGACACGATAACAGTTTTCAAGTACATAAGAGGTTGTTACTAGGAGGAAAGAGAAAAACTGTTTTCCTTAACCTCTGAGGCTAGGACAAGAAGCAATGGGCTTAAATTGCAGCAAGGGTGGCTTAGGTTGGATATTAAGAAAAATTTCCTGTCAGGGTAATTAAGTGCTGGACTAAATTGCCTAGGGAGGTTGTGGAATCTCCATCATTGGAGATTTTTAATAGCAGGTCGTTAGCCAAACATCTGTCAGGGATGGTCTACATAATACTTAGTCCTGCCAAGAGTGCAGGGGACTGGACTAGATGACCTCTTGAGGTCCCTTCCAGTACGATTATATACAGGAGTTTACATCCATTGCTGTGGGCTGAAAGTTCCTGCCGGCATAACTGCTAGATGTGTTTGTGGCATAGGGGGAACAGGCACGTGAGCACCACCCTACAGGCTGGATCCAACTACCGCCAGAATCAATGGTCAGACTTCCACTGACCTCAGGGGTAGTTGCTTCAGGCCCCAGATGTGGTTGACTATGGCAGGGGTTTTCAACCTGTGGTCTGCAGACCTCTGGGGTTCCCAGACTATGTCTAAGATTTCCAAAGAGGTCCACTCCACACTTCCATGTAAAAAATTTTAGGCATCCACACATGAAAAGAGTTGAAAACCACTGCTCTATGCAGGCTGCACTGCATTGTGACAAGGCTACTTCCATTTATCTGGCTCTCCAGTTTCCAGACCATGCATATGTAACCCACTGGTGAATGTTTGTAGCAGGTCCTCCTCTGTGTAAACACACAGAAGACAGGGGTTGTCACTACCCCTAATTACAAAGCCTTGACTCATTAATGCAAGCTGTAGCAGCTTGTCCGTAACAGGTTTTCCAAATATCAAAGCAGCAGAGTTTTGCTACTTACTTGCCTTAAAAAAAACCAACCCACACACAAGCACACACATGCCATCACCATCTTATAGCCCTTAGAAATTAATAAACCCTTAGTTCTCAGTCATTGAGTAACAGCACACCAATTTATGGATGGCTACAAATATATCTATCCATTTTGCTTGATGCATCATTGGCAATCAGCTCACTTCTGTAAGTTCTGATCTCCATTATATGATTATGGGTCTTGAATATACGAGCAATGTTCCTTGCATTTTAGATGCTATCGGTCAACAGTCTGCACTCCATGCCTCTTCCCATATTTCTCATTAGGTCATAAGTAACACAAAAATTAAACTGATCCCAAGGTGGCAAGAAAATCAATCTCCTCCTGAAAATCATTCCAGTTTAAAAACCTCTATCAATCTTTCGTCTGCTCAGAGACCAGAGAGAAAAAATTACAGCAAGAATACATCAAAGTGAACACTGAAAAATATTTTAAAATGGCCAAAAGCTTTGCTGAAATAATATTCTTCCTAAGACATTCAGACCAGCGTTTTTAGAAAGACAGATAATGGCCCAAGGTTTTTTCTCAATAATTTCTGTGTGCTTTCAATTTTCAGTAGATCATAGCCATTGTAACAAGTGCATTTAGAGTTTTAAATACACATTTCTCTACTCACAAAAATAATACACTCAAGTTGGTAATGAGATTACCTCACACCGAAAGTTAATTAATCGCAGAAGGGTTTTCTACAAAAGAACAGTCAGACTTCCTTTTATCTTTCCCTTCCCCCATATTTGTCTGCATCCACCTGTTGTCTGTTGTTTTATACTTGGGTTGTAAGCTCTTTTTGTTCCGTGTGTGTACAGTGCCTAACACTATGGGGTTCTGATCCATGATTAGGGTTTCTAGGCACTACGGTAATAAACTGAATTATTATTATTTATTAGTTATAACTGAGTGATCTTGTGGTTAATGCACAGGACTGGGAACCAACAGATCTTAGGTTCTAAGTCTGACACTGATGCTCTGTGACATTTAGGCTAAAGTTTTCAATCTTGTGTATTGATACACAGGCACCTAAATCCATATTTAGGCACATAAATGAATTATGATTTCCAGAAGTTAGATGCCTAAATATGGACTTAGGTGCCTAGCGATATGCACACAAGTTTGAAAAATGTGGCCTCTCTTTTTGTGCCAAAGTTTCCCCATCTGTAAAATAAGGATAATACAGTAATCTTTACTTACCTCCCAGGTGTGTTGTGAGCCCTTCATTCACTGGAGTTTGTAACACATGCTGTGAGACTTGGATGAAAGTGCTACTATTTTGTTGATGTCACTTCCAAGCACAGCAGTCTCCTCATTGCTCTATAATGGACTTTGGCTCATCCCTTTCTGTGGATATTCCTTTTCCAATGCCTATTATGTTCCCAAGTCATTAGTGGCACTAATACCCAATGGATGTAGTTTACATTGGCCCATTCACATTCTGGTTGCACATAGAATAGAATATCAGGGTTGGAAGGGACCTCAGGAGGTCATCTAGTCCAAACCCCTGCTCAGAGCAGGACCAATTCCCAGACAGATTTTTGCCCCATATCCCTAAATGGCCCCCTCCAGGATTGAACTCACAACCCTCCATTTAGCAGGCTAATGCTCAAACCACTGAGCTATCCCTCCCCAAGGAGCTGGCTTCTGGCCATAGTGTCCCAGCCAGGATTTCCCCTGCCAGAGGGGTCCTCGCTGTTGTCATTAAGCCAGTGGAGTCATCTTCTGCACCAACTTCTCTCCCAACCCTGGCACAAGGGGCATATTGAGATGGGGGGTATGAAGCTACTCTATGCTCCAGTGATCTTTCACTGGCATAAAGCCTCTAAGGTATTTTACACCAGAGGCATAAATTAGAGCAACCTAGGGATTACTCTAGCTCGCACTGGAGCCAAGGCTGGCATAAAATGGCCACAGGATTAGGAGGCCATTACAAGCTCCTTCGAAGCCTCACATATGTCTGTGGAGCAGAGCTTGGAGGCGGGAGAGAAAGTAGTCCATAGTTTTGTACTTTTCTTTTACACTGGGACATGACTGATTCTGTGAACTAGCATGATATATCATGGTGTCCCTAAAGAACTTGCCAGCTGCCTTAGATATCTAAATATTTGCAGTGAGATGACCCCAATATTTCTGTAGATGGTGTGTACCCCTTCCCCCCCCCACTCACCTGAATATCTGAGCACCTCACAGTCTTTAATGTTTCTATCTTCACAACACCCCAGGCAGGTAGAAAGTGCTATTAGCCCCATTGTACAGAAGGGGAATGGAGGCCCAAAGAGACTGGTCAGACTGGAAGTCTGATGGAGCTGGGAAATTAACCCTGGTCTCCTAAATCTCTGGCTAGTAGCATGATCACTAGGCCATGCTTCCTCTCTACATGTAGCATTCAAGGTATTTAGTATAGTAAGTACTGTCGAATACTGCAGATACTGAGGAAACCGTATCTATTTTAGGCAAAGTTGGCACATTTCTGAGTGTCACCATAGTGCAGCATATGGGTATTTTCTTTTCTTTCACCTTGATAATTATGAACCACCACCTTTATTCCTATTCCATTTATCCCACGGGGAACTCTCCGATTAAAGAGCCAGGAAAATTAGTCATCATAGACATGTATTCCTTGTGACGAACTGCAACCTTGAAACAGAATAGGTTTATTCAGCAGTGCTAACACAGATGAACTTTACATATCTAAGTCTCAAGGAGTTTATTTTTCCTTTAGTATAAAAAGCTTCAAACTAAAAAAAATGTGAGACTCTCCTGCCAAAGGAAGCCCTTCCTGTGGCCTGGAAAAAGGAATTATTTTGTCCTTCAATATGGTTAAGAGACAGACAAAAGAAATCAACCACAGAGAGTCTGATTCTGCCAGCCTTCCTCACATTGAACGGTGTCTTACTATGCACATAATCTTACGGATTTCAACATAAGGGTAGCAGGACCTAACCCGAAGACTTTTAGCCACTTGTTCAAAAAGCAAGGGCCTGAATTCTCAGCTACTTGGGCTTGCAACATCAAAGCCCCAGGAGTCCAGAAGCTAACATAGCTTCAGACATTTCTGACCTAAACAGAAACCCAGTCACCCCACAACAGTTTTTGAACTAGAATCATAAGCTGTCAGGAAAGGGCCTGTTATAATTATACTTCCATCTGAGGTTCTCAAAACCCATCAGTCACTAATTCATTATGCCTTGTAATATCCCACTGAGGTAAGTGGATATTATTTTACTGATGGGAAAACTAAGGCACGGAGCAGCCCTGTGGCTTGAAGAAGGGCACAGACGGGGTCTCTGACAAATCCAGAAATAGCACTCAAGATTCCTGAGTCCCATACCTGCATCTTAACCACACGATGACCCTCCCACCTTTGATTAGCAAGTCTATCCTGTGTAAACCCCCAAAACACACACCGATTTAAAAAAAAAAAAAAGCCAAAGAAGGCTAGACAATTTTAACACTTATCTCTGGCTCCTGAACACATGCACATCTTGATTTAACACCCACTTTGGATGCAAAACTCATGATTGCTTGGCTCCATAAGCTTACGCTCATGTGTTAAGATAGTATATTGCCAGCTAAAAGCTGCTGTGTTATTATTATTAATAATCATTTATGTAAGTCACTGGGTCCCAGATGCCAGCCAGAAATGGATTGAGACAGACACACTACATAGTGCTGCAAATGCCACCTCTCCACTGTGGCAGCAACACCATCTTGTTGGCATCTGTAGCAGGTCAGTCCAATGACCAGCTTGCCTAATGGTCAGGCAATGGATTCACAGTTCTTTTCAATCTGCCTGTCCCAGAGGGGCCCTGCCAGGTCATATACGACTGGCCTCAGTCTCCCCTGTTCCCCCTCCCCTCTGTCATGACTGAACACCAAGGGGAGGAGAGGAGGCACCCAAGAGAGGGGACCCAGGCCTTCTCACTCCACCAGATGCCAACCCAGGGCCCTAAAGGGGCAGCAGTGTCCAGACCGCTTATTGGTCTACTCCAAGCTACCCTCCCCCCAGGCCACTTCCTACCAAGCTATGGTTCCTCCATTTGGGGGCATGGTCACAGTCTTAGTAGCATTTGCTTCATCTGCCAGGGGACAACAACTGATTCTTCAGGGCCTCTCAACTCCAAGGGGTGGGGAAGAATATGAATCATTGCTCCTGGAGTTGCTTTACGAAGGCTGCAGTTGCTCCACCCACAGTTGTAGTTGTCAACTTTACCTCCTAGCACAGCCTGTAACTCCTTCCCCTTGTCCCTGGGCTACCAGTGCCCTTTTTAAACTGACCCTCCACCTGGGGCATTCCTTGCACAGCTGTGGAAGGGTAGCACCTCCCTGGCCCAGTACTGCTCCATGCCTTGCTCTGGCTTAGTGTGGGGGGCTGTAAACGCCATCACAGCACCTGACCACAGTTATCTGTTTTTACATTAAAAATAAAATAAAATCGTGGCTCTCATTCACCTTCTGCAAGTTTAAAGTGAATAGGGCAGTAATAATTGTTTCCTTAATCATGCAAACTAATGGTACTATCATTATAAATGCTGCGTGAAAAATTACCAAAGTATAAAGTGGCAACAAAGGATTATATTGGAAGTGTAACCCACTGCTCAGAGTATATGTCCCCCTCTGTGTCCAATCAACATAGTATGTGAGTCTCTTACAGGTCCTAGCTGTCAAGTCTGGCTGTTTAGTTCGAGCTTCATGCTTTCTAGTGCTGACGATCCCAGTTCAACCCCTGCTGTCAGCCAGAATGGCGACCCTCATATAAGCACCACTTTTGCTCAAGAATGACTGCATGCCATCAAGATTGAGGGCCAAATTCTGACCTGCTTTGCATGATTGGCATTTATTGCCAGACGAAATTATTGGGGCTAAGAACCTAGAGGAATAAAAAGAAAATGGTCTCAATCTGGTCTGGGAGTCAAGAGATTCCCTCTCACCCCCACAATAGGTGCCAGTCACCCAGGATTATTTCTACCAACCAACGAACGACCCCACCCAACTACATACTAGATTGCAAGAACTGAGCAAGATTGAACAGAGTGCCAGCAAGATTCAATGTTCTACTAAGTGTAAAACCCTCAGTGAGGGGAAAAGTCTGCACAGACAAGAAATGTTCTTGGTTGGTTTCCAAAGAAAACCATGTGCTTGCAACTCGGAGCTACAATGGGAGTGTTTGGTCTTTTTTCAGTAATGTTACGTTATGCTGAAAAGAACACTTGCTGACAGAAAACAGCTCACTGAAATTCAAAGGAAAGGGAGAATAATGGCGGGCAAATTTGGAGGAGATTTTTTCCCCCCAAATTAATCCAAAACAGATTTATTTTTAGGTTAAAAAACAAACAAAAAAAATCAATACTGCTTGGGTGTTATATGTCCTCTTTCCAGCAAGTCATCAACATATACAGCAGAACCTCAGCGTTACGAACAGCAGAATTACGAACTAACCAGTTAATATCACACACCTCATTTGGAACCAGAAGTACGCAATCAGGCAGCAGCAGAGACCCCCAAAAAAGCAAATACAGCACAGTACTGTGTTAAACGTAAACTATTAAAAATAAATAAAGGAAAAGCAGCATTTTTTTCTGCATAGTAAAGTTTCAAAGCTGCATTAAGTCAATGTTCAGTTGTAAACTTTTGAAAGAACAACCATAATGTTTTGTTCAGAGTTATGAACAACCTCCATTCCCAAGGTGTTCGTAACTTTGAGGTTCTACTGTATGCTATAGGCCAAATTCTACCGTTAAATACATGCACACAACTGATGGCAGTGGGAGCTCCTCACATCTATTTGGAGAGGCACTGTGACAGGGCCCAAGACTAGGACTCAGAAGACCTGGCTTCTACTGTATGCAGATGTATGACCACGGGCAACTCTTTCTATGCTTTTCTTATCTTTTCCCCCCTTGGTCTGTCTTGTCTAAATTGGAAGCACTTAGAGGCAGGGGCTAGGAATGGCTAAAACCTGCTCACTTTACTCATGCAAGAGGTCCATTGTAGTCAATATCACTGAATTTTGCATGAGCAAGGTAACCAGGATTTGGCCTCAAATGATAAAGTCATAAAGATTATCATCATTCTGCAAACCGACCCGTGTACACCACACTCGGAGGGTCTCTCCCCAGAAAACTAGTTTTTTTGCAGGGGGAAGGTCAGTCAATTTTTTTTTTTTTACAAGTGAATTTCACTGCTACTGAAAGGTGACAGAATGGCAGCACTGCAAAATGAAGTCCTCTGTTTATCCACAGAAGAGAGACAGCATGAGTAGCAGCAGTGTAAACTTACGCCATATGGCCTTCTGCTGACAAGAGCACCAATTCCAACAGGGGCTTGTTTGCAACATTGAAACCTGTCGACTAAGAACTTAGCTATGACCTCCAAATTGTTTCACAAAGACCATCACATTGTAACAGCTTTTGTCCTGTATTGACCTGGGTCATAGTTTATGACCTGGATGTGAAAGGCTCAATCTCCCAATCCCCAGAACTGCTGCTCCCCTACCCTTTGTCCTCTTGATAGAATGATGAGACAAATGAACCATGCCTCAGTGAGCTGACATAAAAGTGCAAAGCAAAGAAGCAGCTGAAGCTCAAAGAGCAAAGGGACACTAATGGTTGAGACTGACTACTCCAAAGGCAGCATTAGTAAGTGATAAGTGGATAGAGAGATGATGTCAAGGCAGAGCTAAAATGTAACCTATGACTACGGCATTGGTTATTCTATGACTCAGAAGAGCAAGACTGCTTGTGTACATGATGCTGTGCCAGGACTTATTATTGTAGGTCACAGACTCTGATGGCACTGGGGTTTATATTCCTATGTAAATAGAAAAGTCCTTATAGGTGAAACTTGGACAGTGGGTTATATTTTTGCAGCTACCACCCTTTAATATGATGATTGCAGGCAGGGAGGGAGGGGAAATCACATGTAAAGCAGCATACTTTTACAAGGTGCTTCATAGACACCCCTTGCCCCCTAAGGAGTTTACAAATCATAGGTAAACAGGGCAAATGAAAGGCATTGGCAGGGGAGGAGTTTAGGAAAGGAAGAGTGTGGTGAGATTAATGGGGAGAAGGAAGAAGTATTTCTAGTGTAAAGGCGGCTTTAAGGATGTATTGGAAGGAGGATTTTAGAGATGCGGCTTGGTGAAGGGACACACAAGGTTCTTCCAGGCATAGGGAACAGCACACTGTAATATATACAGCAAAGACAGGTTTCAGAGTAGCAGCCGTGTTAGTCTGTATTCGCAAAAAGAACAGGAGTACTTGTGGCACCTTAGAGACTAACAAATTTATTTGAGCATAAGCTTTTGTGGGCTACAGCCCACTTCAACTGATGCATGCAGTGGAAAATACAGTAGGAAGATTATAATATATATATCTATCTATATATATATATATATATACACACACACACACACACACACACAGAGAGAACATGAAACAATGGGTGTTACCATACACACTGTAAGGAGAGTGATCAGTTAAGGTGAGCTATTATCAGCAGGAGAGAAAAAGAACTGTTTGTAGTGGTAATGAAAATGGCCCATTTCCAGCGATTGACAAGAAGATGTGAGGAACGCTTCCCCCCCCCCACACACAGTTCCTCACATCTTCTTGTCAAGTGCTAGAAATGGGCCATTTTCATTACCACTACAAACAGTTCTTTTTCTCTCCTGCTGCTAATAGCTCACCTTAACTGATCACTCTCCTTACAGTGTGTATGGTAACACTCAGGAGCGCGCCAGCTTTTTTGCCGCCCTAGGCGGCGGAAGGTCCCGCCCCCGACAGAGGTGGCGGAAGGTCCCGCCCCCGAAATACCACCGACGACCGGGGTGGCCGGCGCCCCCCAAATGTTAGCGCCCTAGGCGACCACCTAGGTCGCCTAATGGGTTGCGCCGGCCCTGGTAACACCCATTGTTTCATGTTCTCTGTGTATATATATATCTTCCTACTGTATTTTCCACTGCATGCATCAGTTGAAGTGGGCTGTAGCCCACGAAAGCTTATGCTCAAATAAATTTGTTAGTCTCTAAGGTGCCACAAGTACTCCTGTTCTTCATACAGCAAAGAGTGTGGAGAAAAGAGGCTGACCTGTCCAAAGACTTTCCACCCCTCCCTTCTCCCAAGCAGCCACTCCTGCAGCCCTTCCCCTCAGTACCTGTACAAAGGGTAAAGCTGGAGTTAACCCCTTGTTTGCTGGGATCAGGGAGTGCCCCTGCTCCCTACTGAGTAATGTTGTGCATTGACCCTGCTGGAAGGTGGGGGACGGACAGAAGCTGTGCAAAAACTCAGTGGTTTCACTTCACATGGGGCCTGATCTCAGGCAAAACTCCGACTGGCTGAGGAAGGACCATAGAAACAGGCTCCATTTGCTATCATCTACTGGAAGTCCACATCCTCTGAGGTTCAGGCTTGAACTAACCTGAAAATTTGGCTGAAATTGCTACGTTTTGTGTGATTTCAGTTTGCAACTATATATCCCTCCCCAGTACCCAGGAGCGCCGGCAGCTTTTTCGGAGCCCTAGGCGGTGGAAGGTCCCGTCCCCAAAATGCCGCCCCCGACAGCGGCGGCGGAAGGTCCCGCCCCCAAAATGACGACGACGACCAGGGCGCCGGTGGCCCCCAAATAGTAGTGCCCTAGGCGACCGCCTAGGTCGCCTAATGGGTTGCGCCGGCCCTGCCAGTACCCAGAGAAGGAAGAGGATTCCCCATATTAATCTAAAAGGGTTATTGGTCTCACCAGACCTGGGTTCACTTCTGGGCTTAGAAACTTTCGGGTTTTATTATGGGTGCTCAATGCTAGCAGGATGAAATTTATCCATGTAGATGTTCCCACAAGGCCCTGTACAGGCCCTTTGCTCGGGAGTTAATTTCACCATAATTATCACCTACAGGAACACTGTCTCAAGTAAGAATTAGCTCCTATTAAGAACTGGTGAAAAACTTGTAGTGGCATCCACTAGTACTGCCAGAACTAAGAGTCTTGGGGTTTCCATTTATACTCCCAGTTAGAACAGATGTAGAAATTGGCTGCAGGCTGGAAACTTGGCATACAGGGTCTGAACCCTGAAGTGAGAAATTCTCTCCTTTTACAATGTTTAAAAAAATCCAATATTATTTTATTAGAAACTATTCAAATTTGTATTAAAATACAGTCTTCAATTATTGTGTGTTAATTATTAGAAGGGGATTATGTTTTGCTGGTGTTTAAGTATTTTTTCAATTGTATTCTTTAATGTTTTTTGCTGAAACAGTGAAGCACTCTGCACAGCACTGTGGAGACAAGGGTTGAGGGAAAGTTTAGGAAATATAGGATCAAGCTGTGCAAGTACCATCGTATCCTTAGCACACAAGCACGGAAAGCAGCCACTTAGCTGCAGCTAGCACGTTGGTAAAATTCTCCCCTGAATAGAGAAGTCTGCTCAATGCACCAGGCACCACTCAAGCCCTATGTTAAGGAGTGAAGTAGCACATTGGGTCTTGAGTGGATCCTCTACACAGGAGTGAATTTCATGCCTGAGTGTAGAGTGGTCCATGACCAGGTGGCTTGAGGTTGTGGCTAAGGCCCCATTCTGATTAGGGAGATGCCTGGTTTGCAATACTTTGGTGTTTCAGGTTGTGCACCAAAAACGGAGGCATCCAAAAACTAGTGGACACTTTTGAAAATGTAAGCCCTAGCCTCCCACAGGTGCAGAGGTAATACTGCTTATCTACCTCGCCATCATGAGGCCTACGTTAATTCCTGCTTGTAAAGCGCTTTGCAATCTTTGGATGAAAAGGATAGTATAAGCACCGTGTAAGACTACTCAGATGTTATTAAATCCTGACAGGTCCATTGGACTGGAGGTTGGGCTTTTCACATGATTAACTTCAGCTTTTCCATTTTAAGCCTGCTGTCCCTGCACGGGTTAAAAACACTTTAATACCCAGGAACACTCAGCCAAATTGGAACGCTCTAATCCCTCTCTCATTCATCAGGTGCATATTATACTTGGGGCCTGGAGCCTGGTCCCACTGAGGACAAGGGGAGTTTTGCCATTTACTTTGATAGGAACAGAATTGGGCCATCAGTCTGGATCTCTGCATTTTGTGCTTAGCCTCTAGGAAGCAAACCAAACAGCTGTGCCCTTGGTGTGCGGCAGTTGGCTTCTCAAGCCGTGCATGCTCCTCTTCTCACTGACCTCTCAGGGACTGGTTACCATGCAGACCCATTTTAGGGGCTAGGAGGGATTATACTGCAGGAGGCACAAGCCCTCTGGCACATCTCAGCACACAAGGGGAGTGCACTACACCCTTAGGATGATGGAGCCGGCATGCCTGGCTGGCTCCACCATACAGGGAACATGGAGAAGTGCCCCAGTGTTTGCTCCACTCACCACCAATGCCCCTCCTTGTGGCTCATCTGGGGATTAGCTCACCATGGGTTTGATGCCTCCTCTTGCAGTTTCTCAATCCCCTGGGCCCAGTCTCTCACTCAGCAGTCTCCTTCACGCCCCATGAGCTGCAGCGCTTTCTCCTCGTGGCTTGGCCCCTCTAACTAGGTCACTATAATTTCCCCCCTTTCAGGATATCCAAAGCCTCTCTAACCAAACTGCTTCTGGCAGTGTTCAAAGTCCACCACCCTGTCTGTGACACTCCCCCAGTAGCTGGTAGGGGGACCCAGGCCTGCCCTCTACACTGGGCTCCAGCCTACAAACCCCACAACCAGTAGCTAAGGTCCATGCAGTCTCACCCTTGCTACTGTTTTCCCTAGACTTCTTCCTACTCCTTTCTCTCACCTCCAAGAGCCACTGCCAACTCTCTCTCACTCCCTCCAGCCCCTCTGCTCTGCTCTGCTCTGCTCTCCTCCCTGGCTTTAAACAAGCCCCTCCTCCTCCTCCTGCCCAGCTGGGCTTCAGGTTCAGTCAGAGTTGTGGAGCCAGCCTACACTTTACACAGGTGTAGCCCATCGTGTCAAGTAGCCCCTTCTGAGCCATTTTAACACCTTCAGGGGTGGTGTGGGGTGAATATCACCTCACTACGGGGGTACAGCCATGGTTTCATCTCCTGTCCACCACTGCCTGCTCCCTTTGGGGTGGATTGTGCCCCAGAGAGTGATACAAGGGTGCAGTCCCCTGATTGCAGGGTCTGCAATTGTGCCCTCTC
Source organism: Platysternon megacephalum (assembly GCA_003942145.1). NCBI lineage: Eukaryota > Metazoa > Chordata > Testudines > Platysternidae > Platysternon > Platysternon megacephalum. The sequence continues at coordinate 3,234,646 of QXTE01000053.1, forward strand.
CCTACAGAGAGGGTTCACAAAGGGGGTGGAGTGGGAAGAGAGGAGACTCATGGTAACCTCATCTTATCCTCCATGCACTCACACAAGGACAGACAGTTTAGCCCTCTGATTCCAAACTCTTCCTAACTTTCACATACTACAGGAGGGCTGAGGGATTTGTATTCTATTTGCAGGATTCCCCCTCGCTGCTGCTGCTGCTCTTTCCTGGGTGGCAATACTGAGTAGGCAAAAGGAAACTTTAGGCTAAAGATCCGAAGCAAATGAATGAAAATTGGCAGACTGCAGGATACAGTATCACCATGGAAGCAGTGGGAAACTCATTGCTTGAGTCATTTCTGGCTACTTTGGACAAGGCAATGGAGAATATTATGTAGGAAACTATCCTGCACTGGACCAGGGGCAGAAGAGATGATCTCATAGGTCTTTTCCATCTCTGATTTCCAGGCTCTGTGCCTCTGACACAAACCCCCCAAATAGCTACAGTAGTCCGGGTCAAGGTATCAGTGATGTAATGTTTGGTCTGAAGATCTGGCCAAGGGTAGATGTGCTGTACTGGGGTTGCATGAGTAATTTCTAGACACGGTTCCAAAATACACCACTCACTCAGAGCAAAAACACCAAACCCAAAGATTTACCCAAGACAGGCTTCAATTAGAGTACAGTGGTTGTGCAAGTATTGGCATAGTTACTGCACAGTGAGTAATTCCAATGGACATAATGGGGACGTATTCAGTGACTCATCCTAACACTACCATATTATCCCTCGCTAGCTGTCACTACCACAACTGTGGGCAAATTGCTTCATCTCCCACGGCCTCAGTCCTCCACCTCTCAAATGGGCAGGGCCTCAGTTTTCCCATCTGTGACGCAAGGGTAATATTTTCTTTCCCGACTGGGGCTTTGCACGGCGTAATTAATTGACTGTAAAACATTTCAGCCCAGATACTCAAAGGTATTTAGGAGATCAACACCCATAGATTGCAGTGGAAGTTAGGAGCCTAAATACGCTTGAGGATCTGGGCCTTTGAAATCACAAGAGCACATGGTATTATTATAGTCATGGGAGAGACAAGCCCAGCTGGATTTTGCACTGCAGCTCATTAACTAATCTCCTCAGTATGTATAAATAACTCCCATTGGTATAAAAGGAGTGGAAGGGAAAAAAACAAACCTCTCAGGGATCAGTAACTGCTGCCTCCCTGCAATCTTCTAGCCAAAGCAAATGACAAATACTAGAGACAAATGAGGAAGCTCAAACAAACTCTAGGCTTCTAATGTAGCCACCGCTAAAGACAGAGAAAGGCTGGGGAAAATATTCCTTAACTGTTGTCACTGCTATTACTGAGCAGATACTAATGAGAAAAATAACATTTGTTGAAATCATTAATCCATGTAAAACAATATAAAATGTACTTTACAGTCTGGTTTCAGGTGTAGGTTTTTATTACCAAGATATTCTGTATTCTATGGTTTTGGGATTGGGTCAGTATTGCCAACTCTTGCAATATCTGGCATTTTTCCCCAAAGACCCAGATCCTGGAGTCATAGGATTATATGGGGTTTCATTTTGAAATATAAAATAAGTTTCTAACCATCATGGCTACAGAGAAAAGCTTGAAAATATGAACCTTCAAGACTCAAAAAATCACCTGAGTAGATACCCACAGGGTCCAGATGGGTTTGTACTCAAGCAGCTAGCTCAAGCCACTGCCAGTGTTACCCCTGGCTAAACTGCTATTTTTAGTGTACTGGCTAGAGCAGAAGTAGTGCATGCCTGTCTGCCCAAGCTCAGAAGCACACTCCCAGCAGCAGTGTAGATGTGCCTTAAGTCAAGGTTAGAGGGCAGCACTGCCCTCTGCCCAAGATTCACAACCATGAACCCTCTCCTGGAGTTAGATGCCTAAGCCTTGTGAATCTAGCCCCTAGTGTGTGCACCAAGTGAATTCTCCAGGGCTGGCTAAGAGGCTTGCACAACCCCGGCATGTTAGCACAGTGACATACAGGGATCCATAGCAAGCAGAAGAATCTCTCCTCCTCTTGCTCTGGGCCCAAATCCCAAAATCCTTACCAGCATGCAATGTCCAAACCAGCCCTAAGAAAACAGCCCCAGACAACTCTTGCTCAGGGCCCAATTTGTAACAGTCAAGCTCGACTGTTATTTAGGCTCTGTAACTCAGTGTGAAGAGATACTCTAAAAGAAACTGAAATCAGCCATGTGATAAATGAAGGGGTGGGGGGGAGCAGCTCCCTTTTATGGACACCCAGCCAGCCAGTTAGCTATAAAATTCCTCTGAGTAGGTGTTCTCTGCTTGCTTTACCTGTAAAGGGTTAACAAGCGCACAGGTAAAAGGAAAGGAGTGGGCACCTGACCAAAAGAGCCTATGGGAGGGCTAGAACTTTTTTAAATTGGGGAAAAACTTCCCTTTGTCTGTGTGTTGTGGTTCTCCGGCGAAGAGGGGAACAGGGCAGCAGGTATGCTGTGAGAAGCTTTAAAACCAGGTATGAAAAAGCATTAAATCATACCTCAACTCTACTTATCTGAAACCCCAAATATGTAAGTAATCAGGGAAAGTCTAGGAAGATGCGATTAGGGTTAGTTCTTTTATTTCTTATTGGCTTATGGACTCCTCTGTGCTAACCCCAGATGCTTTTGTTTTGCTTGTAACCTTTAAACTGAACCTCAAGAGAGCTATCTTGGTGCTTAATTTTTGTAATTGTTTTTTTTTAAGACCTAGCAAAAAGCCTAAATTCCAGATGTGTTTTCTTTCTTTTTGTGTTTAATAAAGTTTACCTTTTTTAAGAACAAGATTGGTTTTTTTGTGTCCTAAGAGGTGTGTGTATATGTTGTTTAATTAGCTGGGGGAAAGAGCTGATTTCCTTTGTTTTTCTTTCTCAGCTCTTCTCTGGAGGGGGGGTGAAAGGGCTTGAGGGTATCCCACAGGAAGGAATTCCCAAGTGTGCCTTTCTGGGCTCTCAAAAGGGTTTTAGTTTTTTTTTGCATTTGGGTGGTGGCAGTATCTACACATCCAAGGTCAGAGAGAAGCTGTGACCTTGGGAGTTTAATACCAGCCTGGAGTGGCCAGTATTAATTTTTAAAATCCTTGCGGGCCCCCACCTTCTGCACTCAAAGTGCCAGAGTGGGGAATTAGCCTTGACAAGCCATTTGGCAAGCTAGGCAAGGATATCCAGTATGAGTTTGCAGTCTCTGTGTGGCCAAAGCTGGAGCATGAGAGAGAATTTAAATGTTTCAGACAGACAAGCAGAGGGTCCTTAGAGATCTTTCCTCCTTCAGAGGTATCATACTCATTTCATTTCTGAAATTAATAAACCCTAGGAGACCTGAGCTCTAACAACCACCATTCAGATCAAGGTCTGCTCGATCCGTGTTTGTGATTCAACAAGGGAAATGCTTAGTAAAGTGAAATCTGAAGTGAATACTATCCTGGGACTTTATTTAATGTGTCTAGTCTGTCTCCCTTTGCCAACTCCAGCACTTAAGAAAAACGACCGATGCTCCATCGCAGCTTTGAAGAACAAAGCACAGATTTGTTACAGTGCAATTTGTGTCATCTAAAGCAGCACAGTGTGTTTTATTTTTAAAGCAGGAAAAAAATGCTTCTCTTATGAAATTCTGTGTAACATTTTTTGTATTAAACACACATTTTCAAACACAGCAACACACACTTAATTCTTGTTAACCTCCAGGCCACAGGCCAATTCCTTAGCTGGCGTAAATTGGTGCAGTGCTATTGACTGCAATAGAGCTATGCTGATTCACATCAGCTGGAGATTTGGGCCCTTGTGTCTCGTGAAATTCTAATTGACTAATTAGATCCTGACTACCTAAATTCTCCTTGCATTTTTATTGGGAAATGAGGTTTTTCCCCTCCTGCTTTAAGCTGGTGTGTGCAGTGTTAAAAAGCTGCATTATTCTGCCCCAGAGATGGCTGCATTTCAGGGGTGGGTGAAGTAATTTCTGTACAAATAATATGTAATTTGAGATGAACCCTAGCCACAAAATTCAGTCCCAGAATGACCCCAAATTCCAAGGTGGCTGGAATCAAGTTTCCAGGCCCATATCTCTATAGTATATTTTGCCCTCCTATAGCCTCTTTCATCTGAAGATATCAAAAGATTTCATAAATGATTGAATTAGTCCCCAGCCATGCCTGTGAGACAGGTACCAATTTCGTTTTACAGATTGTGGATCTGGGTCTCAGTTTCCCAAAGGTATTCAGGCTATTCAAAGGTATTCCATGGAAATCAGGTGCCTAAATATCTTTGTGGAACTGGGCCTAAGCGATTAAGGATGGGGATTTCCCAAAACTCCTAAATTATTTAGGCGTGCAAGTCCCATTGATTTTCAGTGGTACTTCTGCTCCGAGATCGCTTGGGCGCATTTGAAAATCCTCTCCTCGGTGATTTGCCCAAAGTCACAGAGTGAGTTTGAGGTAGAGCCAGCAATCGAATCCAAATCACCCAACTCCCAGTCCTGGGCTTTAGCCACAGAACCACCTGTTCCCTCCCTGTAGTAGTTAACATGGGTGAAGAGCTTTTGGTAAGAAGGTTCTATATAAAAAATAACCATCACTTATTTGTTTTTATAGGGTAGCAACCCTGCCCCTTGGTTAGAGAGGATGTAGGAGGGGATAGCAGGGGCTAATGCAGCCTGCCCCATCCCAGGCAGATTCTACATAACATGCAAGGGAGAGTGGCAGACTCACCTCTTTTGAAGTCAATAGGAGCACACAGGAACACAAACAGCCAGAAGCTGCAAGTCAAAGATTCTCACCATCCACTTTGAAAAGAGACACCCTTCACACAGGCCTCCCCCCATAACCAGAGATGAAAAGGTGTTCTGGATTAGATGCTTGCTGCACACTTCAAAACCCTATTTGTGGTGATCTGTCCTGAAATAGCACAGCTGGAAATGCATTCTTAAGAGCAAGGGCCCTTGTGCTGAGACAGAAATAACACAAGGAGCGCCTCCCACCGAGTTCATTTACCTGTGACACAGATATTGACCCATATATGCTACACCTTGCCACAGCCAGAACCCAGCACTCTCACTGAACAGCCCATGGAGGGAGTCAGATCCAGGAGTTGACCACACTGGGGTCAATGACAGGCAGACACTACTGGGCAGCTCAGAAATGCATGCCATAATAATGGTACACACAGGGGCCCATAACACAAGGTAGCCTCCTTGAGTCAGAGTTGTAGAGTCTCATAGACTTTAAGGCCAGAAGAGACCATCGTGATCTAGTCCGGTGGTCCCCAAACTGTGGGGCAAATGGGGGGCAGGGAGGGAGCATCACCCAGCCCCACTCTACGCCCAGCCCAGCTCTTCCCCTAGCCACAGCTCCACTCTTTTCCCCCATCCAGCTCCAGCCCCAACCCCAGATCCACTCCGCCCCACCCCTCAGCCCAGCTCTGCCCTCATTCCCTCTGCACCCCTCCTGGCCAGCTCCTCCCCCAACCCCAGTTCTGCCCCCAGCTCCGCCGTCAGCCCAACCTCCTCTGCAGAGCCAACTCTGCAGTAAGGGGGAGGGGGAGGGGCCAAGACAGATTCCATTATGGGTAAGGGAGGGTGTGGCTGGAAAAGATTGCGCACCACTGATCTAGTCTGACCTCCTGCACATCCCAGGCCAGAGAACCTGACTCATCCCCTCCTGTAATAGACCCATAACCTTTGGCTGAGTTATTAAAGTCCTCAAATTAAGATTTAAAAGACTTCAAGTTACAGGGGTTAGGGTTTTTGCCCCCATTAATCCTCTTGGAAGGCTGTTCCAGAACTTCACTCCTCTGACAGTTAGAAACCTTCACCTAATTTCAGGCCTAAACTTGTTGATCGCCAGTTTATATCCATTTGTTCTTGTGTCAACATTGGCACTTAAATAACTCCTCTCTCTCCCTGGTATCTATCCCTCTGATGTATTTATAGAGAGCAATCATATCTCCCCTCAGACTTCTTTTGGTTAGGCTAAACAAGCCAAGCTCCTTGAGTCTCCTCTGGTAAGGTAGGTTTTCTATTCCTCTGATCATGCTAGTAGCCTTTCTACGCACGTGTTCCAGTTTGAATTAATCTTTCTTAAACATGGGAGACCAGAATTGCACACAGTATTCCAGATGAGGTCTCGCCAGTGCCTTATATAATGGTACTAACACCTCCCTGTCTCTACTGGAAATACCTCACCTGATGCATCCTAGGATTGCATTAGCCTTCTTCATGGCTGTATCACATTGGCCGCTCATAGTCATCCTGTGATCAACCAATATACCTAGGTCTTTCTCCTCCTCTGTCGCTTCCAACTGATATGTCCCCAGGTTATAGCAAAAATTCTCATTGTTAGTTACTAGGTTCATGAGTTTGCACTTTGCACTATTAAATTTCATCCCATTTCTATTACTCCAGTTTTCAAGGTCCTTGAGATCTTCTTGTATGGTATTCCAGTCCTCCTCTGTACAGTAGAGCCTCAGAGTTAAGAACACCAGAGTCACAAACTGACCAGTCAACCACACGCCTCATTTGGAACCGGAAGTATACAATCAGGCGGCAGCAGAGACATGCCCCCGCAAAAAGCAAATATAGTACAGTGCTGTGTTAAATGTAAACTACTAAAGAAGTAAAGGGAAAGCAGCATTTTTCTTCTTCATAGTAAAGTTTCAAAGCCATATTAAGTCAATGTTCAGTTGTAAACTTTTGAAAGAACAAGCATAATGTTTTGTTCAGAGTTACAAACATTTCAGAGTTACGAACAACCTCCATTCCCAAGGTGTTCGTATCTCTGAGGTTCTACTGTATTGGCAGTACCTCCCAACTTTGTGTCATCTCAAATTTTATTAGCACACACCCACTTTTTGTGCCAAGGTCATGGATGAAAATGTTAAGTAAGATTGGTCCCAAGACCGATCCCTGAGGAACTCCACTAGTAATCTCCCTCCGGTCCGAAAGTTCACCTTTCAGTATGACCTGTTGTAGTCTCCCCTTTAACCAGTTCCTTATCCACTTTTCAATTCTCATATTAATCCCCATTGTCTCCACTTTAATAATTTCCCATGTGGAACTGTATCAAATGCCTTACTGACATCCAGGTAGATCTACTGCATTTCCTTTGTCTAAAAAAATCAGTTATCTTCTCAAAGAAAGATCAGTTTGGTCTGGCATGATCTACCTTTTGTAAACCCATGTTGTATTTTATCCCAATTATTGTTAAGGACCTCTATGTCCTTAACTACTTTCTCTTTGAAAATTTGTTCCACGACCTTGCATACAATTGAAGTCAAACTAATGGGCCTAAAATTTCCTGGATCACCTTTTTTCCCTTTCTTAAAAATAGGTACTATATTAGCGATTCTCCAGCCTACTTATGGAATAACCTGGATCCTAAGGTAAGGTGGAAGGAGGTGCTGCATCTACATGGCTCATTAGCTTATTAGAGACAGGCTGATTTTTACAGGATAGGCTCCAGGCAAGGCTCTGCCAACCAAGTACCTGGGGTCACCCAGGTTACAAAGGATGCCATGAGGTCTGCTGCCCCCTCACCAGCAGAGCTGAGCACAGCAAATGATGACGCCCACAACTTTTAAGCACAGACTGCGGGTCCAGCCCTGGCAGGGAGCAGTAAGCAAGATTTGCCAATGCAGCTGACTCTGGAATGAAGTGCGGGAAGTAAAAATGGGGATGCCAAGGGAAGAAGCTGAATTTACTGGAGGTTTTGCGCCCCCGAGAGCCCAATCCAAAGGCAATGGATGTCAATGGAAAGACTCTCATGAACACCAATGATCTTTTATCAAGCCCAGAGATGATTGGAGGAGGGGACAGGCCTTCTCTCCTGAAGTGTTTTGGAAACGTATGCAGTTTGAACACATTTTAATGCTGAAGGAAACGCAAACAATTTTCACACTCTTCTACCCCTTTGTCTTTCGTTCCCATTTTCTTGCCTTTATAGCTTGGGTCTCCTTATCGCTCCAGCAACTTCCCGACGCTATGTTTCTGCCTCTGGGCATGTATACTGCTGCCTCCCTCGAGGTGTCTGGATGCCTCTTTCCCAACCTAAGCCCCAGAGCAATTCACAAACCAGCCAAAGGTCAGCATTCGATCCCACCTAAGTCGCATACAGGGACCGAGCTGGTAGGCGTGCTCAGAAGTTGCCCACCGGATCAGGTCCCATTCAAAATCCAGCTATCGGAGGAGCAGGAGGTGGCGGTGCCAGTGTCATCTCCCACTGTGGAGTAATGGAACCATTACGGGACCAGAGAGAGAGTATGAGAATGACTCTATAGTCCAGTGGTCAGAGCAACCACCTGGGAAGTGGCAGATCCCAGGGTCCAGTCCCCCTGATCCAATCACTTTCCTTATTTATCTACAGTGGAACAGCTTCAACAGGGGAGATTCAGGGAGCCCCCACATCAGAATATCCCACAGCTTAGTGTTTAGAGCACTCTCCTGAGACGTGGGAGACCCCTGTTCAAATCCATTCCCCTGCTCTGGCAGACGGGGGACCTGAACCCAGGTCTCTCGCATCCCAGGCAAGGGCTGCAACCACTGGGGTAAAAGTAATAAGGTGGGAAGCAGCAACTCCTCCTCCACTGGTTGTTGTGTGTGAAGCAAGGCAGGTGCCTAACTGATTCGCTAAGGAAATGCCTTAGGCTCCTAAGCTGCCTATAAGCAGGAGAGAGGTTCCTGTTTGTGGATCAATAAGCAGGGCAAGGTGCCACCCTGCAACCTGGACTAAGGAGACTAGCTCTGAGAGAGGGGTGGGGCTTAGCATACACACCTCTTGTCAGCCTCTTCCATTGGCTAGCTTAGGCAGCTCCCCGCTTAGCACGCTGGCTTTGTGGATCCCAGTCTCAGGCATCTCTCTCTCCCCGTTCGCTGTATAGGGAGCCAAGGTGTGTAACTCAGCCTTGTGGATCCCCGTGTTGTTCCTGTGATTTCCTTGGTGCCCAAGGTTAGGCACCATGATACTCACCGTCCAATGCCTAAGTCCCTTCGTGGACCCCACCGTTACATATGACTGCTCATGACACCCCATGAGGTAGTGTCCCCATTCTTCCCATTCTCTAGAGAGTAAGAGGAAGTCACAGGTTAAGTGACTTGCCCAAGGCCACAAAGCAAAGGGGATTAGAATGCAGGAGTCCTGACTCCCAGTCCCCTGCCTTAACCACCAGACATTTCCTCAGAACCCATGTCTTTCCTTTCCTTCTCCAGTTTTTGCCTCCCCTAACCCCACCCCAGCTGTCTAGCTCCTTCCCACTCACCCCTCCCATCTCTTCCCTCCTCCACCCTCAACCTAGCGCTGACTCTTGCTTCTCCTCTTCCCACCACCTCCCTCATGACATCTGTGTCCATCTAGACACCAAGCTGTCCTCCACCATCCTTCAGGATGCACCTTTGTGCTGCACTGAGCTGAGCTGACACGCACAGCACAGTGCTTCCTCCTCCACTGGGTCATATGAAGGCCCACCATCTGGATTGCCACCCCAAGGCATTGCACCCCCTAGAGCTTGGTAGCTGCCTAGATTACCCGTCCCGAGGCCGAGTGCTACAAAACACCAGCAGACCTGAGCGTGGTTGCTAGGCTGCCTCAAGAGCCAACATCCTCTACTTACAGTTAGCTATTAGCACATTCTGTTACAATGTTTTTTGTCAGCAAATTGCGTCCCTCTCTCTATTAAAATTAGTCGTAGGGTGGGTGGATTTAAACTGGCCATAGCACTAAGCAGAGATTGCATGTTTGCTTATTGGACTTGATTGAATTGCATATTAATCTATTGTAGGTGCTTATTGAGCACCAAATTACTGTAGTACCTAAACCCTAATTTATTAGCTAACATAGCTAACGCCCTGCCTATGGGCTCCTATAAGTACAGTAAAATTGTCCTCATACCACGTCTCTCTCTTTTCTTGGCAGCCTTTAAAGCTAAGGGGTTGTACACATTGCGGCTTCTCATTGCACACACCAAGGGCTCCTTGCATCCCTACGTCCCCCTGCAAGCTCCCTGTGTGCCACTATCCCGTCCCCCTCTACTTCATGAACTCCCTGCAACCCCTCCCTTCTTTATGGGTTCCCCCTATCTCTCCTTCCCCCCACCATTCCCCCAATTCCCATGCCAGGGCCCCCCATTCTTCTCCCCACTGGGGATTGCGTGTCTCGCCATTCCTCCATGCCAAGGGTCCCTAGTCTCCCCTTCATGCCAGGGGCCATGTGCACCCCCTTTCCTTCATGGCACCCTAAGAGAGAGAAAAATGTAAGACTGGGAAGGCAACATTTTACAACTTTACTGGGAAGAGGGGCAGAGCTGGAATTGAGGTGTCATGCTGGAAGGTGTTAATGGCTGCCATCAACCAGTTCTTTGATCTACAGACCATTACAGAGGTGGCTAAAGTGGCTGGCTTTGCTAACCAGATGCCAGAGGCTCCGTGTGTCCCCCATTTCTTCCTTTTGCTTTCTTTCAATTTCTCCCAAGAATCAATAGGGTTCTGCCCATTGATTCCTAGAACACTCCCTGAGAGTTTGGAATTGATTTGATGCAGCGTTCAGAAGTTACCGTGTTGCAGACAGAGAAATGGCACTGAGTTGAGAGAGAGGCCAGGTCTATACTAGGAGTGCTTGGCTGGTAGAGCTATACCAGCACACCATGCCAGCAAAGCGCTCCTAATGTGGATGCAGCTTACACCAGCAAAACTGTGCTTCCCGCCGTTCCTGCAGAAACACACTTTTACTGGTATAACTGTGTCTACACTAGATGCTTCTCCTGGCACAGCTATGTCAGGTCAGGGATCACACCTCATCACACCCCGACTTGCATAACTATGCTGCCAGAAGTCAGTAGCGTACACCTGGCCTTAGCCCTCACTTTACTTGGCCAACAACATTATGGACCTAATCCCCCACCCCTCATGCAGCCCAGTCTCCCTGTGAAATCAAAGGGAATTTTGCCTATGTGAAGACTAGTGAACTGAGTCCCATTTCTAGAACAGTATTACCTCCCACACACTAGCCAAATCACTCAGTACATTTCCCCCCACTTCCATTTATACAGCAACCATCACATCCAGAACCACAGACAGCCCCAAATTGCCCAGTTAATAGCTGGCTCTGACTCCCCCAAAACTCAGGCTGGTTTCGTATCCAGTGTTCTGGTTCAGGCCTATTTGCCTCTGTAAGGAGAAAATCCAGAATGGATATATTATTCTAGATTTTCTTGGTGCCCATGGTTGTCACACTATGCCTCATCCCTCATTTTCACATGTTCTTTATTTCAGTCCCACCCTCCTTCTAATGACTTTGAGAGATGACAGAGGATGAAAGAAAGAACAAACCTCACGACAGGTGTGAGTTACACAATTTTGATGCACTACTGGAAGGAACTCAGATGCTACAGTGATGAGGGCGGTATAAGAACCTGAGTAGAATGGAACAGAATAGATGCATCTACACTAGGCTCATCTAATCAGAGTAGTGATTCCTTGGGGCAGCATCTGGCTGTGCTACATGTTTGTAAAGTAGCTACATTCAGTACTACACAAAAAACACAGAAGATAAAATAAGCCAATGAGGGAGTGAATCTCCATTTATGTGAGTAGGAAGTTACAGCTTTAAACAGCACCCTCCAAATTCAATTAATCAAAACAGCCGAATGTCCCTTCTTGAAGCACCAGGCCTCAAGATCAAATTAACATCAGTTGAGCAGCTGGAGCACAAGCTACTGTGACAACTGAGACCAGATCAGAGAGATATAACAGACTCGAGTTCTCTGGTTGTGGACTACAACACCCAACGCAACTTTCCATGAGGTCTGCAAAGTGCCTGAATTTTTCCTAGCATGGTGGGTAGGTTTATTTGACAAGGGATCTAGGATTTCTTTTCAAAAACAGAGGAGAGTTCCCCATACAGCGAGTCCAGAACATCTGAGAGACAGTGAGCTACACTATCCCTCAGTTCTTTCCAAGAACCTCTGTAGAATGCGGTTTGTTTAGGTTTCAGTCTAAAAGGAACCCTGCACCCAAGGGAACCCATCCAAAATTCTGGGCACCCTACACAGACATTTAAAAGACATGATAACATAGGAGTTACAAGACAGACATCATCCAAAGCAGCAGCATCACGCTTTCTTCCTGAACCTGAAGAAGAGCTCTGTGTAAATTCGAAAGCTTGTCTCCCTTACCACAGAAGTTGGTCCAATAAAAGAGATTACCTCACCCACCTTGTCCTTCTTCCTACACAACATTTTATCACCAGGCATATAACCAATACAGCTTGAAATCCCTACCATGCAAGGCTATGTTAATACTCCTGGGGTCTAATTCTCTCCCAATTCCCCAGTCCTCCAAAGAAAAATTCTCATTGATATAAAGAATGAGCCATTTTTAGCTTTACTCAACAAGTGGCTACATAAAGCAAGTGTGAGGCAGGAGCAAAACATGAGAACAAAGTACGCAAAGTATATTATGTTTTATGGGGCATATTTATAACCTAAACAGAAATCTCCATAGAGATCCCATTAAAAATGAGAGGCGGGGAGGACTCAGATAAAGGATCTTAGAGAGCTCAGGGGGAAAAATAAACCTAATCTAACTATACCAGTAGCAAGTGAGTTACAGACCTCATCAGACAAATCATTAACTTCCCCAGTGACTGTCTCTGCTCATTAGTATAAGCTCTGTTAGGGAGAACAGAGCTGTAGGGGAACCACAAAGATTAACTAAAAATAGTAAAAGACCCACGGAGGAATGGTCTTGTTCTAAACTTTTCACGCAGTTTAAGATAAAACTTTAACCCAGATGACCAGGTGAAATGCATGTGAAGTAATTCAAGCCCTCAGCACTGGGGGAGGCTGAATTGAACCATTTACAATTCATGTGTCGATATGGCCAGCGGGGGATGGGGAAAGAACACCCTACCAACCCCATGCAAGAAGGATTTGTTTATTTAGGAACTCATTTATCATTCTCCCTTTTGGGGGCGGGGGTTGTTTAAAGGGCTATTTGCGGTTCTCGAAATTGCTTGCTTTTAATTCACTGCTTAATCCTCGGGCAACATGTGACCAAGGCATTTTTTATATAGAAATAAGAGGCCATTCAATTATGTTCAGGATGTCTTGGAAATAAACCGGAAGAGTACTAAAGAGCAATGCCAAATAAAAGAAAACTCTGTTAAATGCATAGCTACGAGTTAAAACAGTAATCTAGAGATGAACCAGGAAGGCCCACTATTATGGACCAATGGAAGTGGCCTATGGGATTCATGCATGGAGAGAATATGTCAATTTTATACATGTTATGGGGATGCTGTAGGGTATTTAATACATATCAACACATATCTGTGTCTGAAACATACATGAGAGTATGACAACATACAAGTCAAAAATCCTTAACAGCTAGAAACACCCACTAGATGAAAACATATAAAATCAGTAGATAAAACATAATCTATTTACATAGCATTTGTATACAAATTATATGAGAGTCTGGACTGGACATTTATATGGATAACAAGTCTGTCCAGAGTTGTAATAAAAGTTTTTGAAGGGATATTAAACCTCATGCCTCAGGGCTATGAAGGGATATTAAACCTCATGCTTCAAGGTTTAAGCCAATTTCTAAGTATTAGAGATCAAGATGAGACATGGGGGGGTCGGGGGAAGGGGAGATTATCACACAACTGACTCCTGCAGGATTCTTACATCTTCCTCTGAAGCATCTGGTACTTGCCATTGTCAGAGACAGCATACCAGGCTAACTGGATGTCGGGTCCGAGCCAATCTGGCAAGTCCTATGTTCCTATTTTGCTCTGAGTGGGATATGATTTGGAAGAGTTTCCATTTTATCCAAACTATCAAAATTCAAGGAGAGTTCAGATAAAAGAATCAAGTTCTGACCCATCTCTAGATTAAACCATAAACAGAGAATAAAGTTCTCATTCACCAAAGGTTACACTGCACTTGCAGCGAGATCTACTTAAAGTATATACTTTCTGAATGCCGGACTAAAAAAATATTAAGTATGTAACTTGGTGAAGATAATACATATTTGTTATGCTGTCTGAAGTGGCTTATGACCATGCGTGCCAACCTCAGGGAAGACTGTCAAGAAGCAGGGCAGTGACTCCAAACTGGTTGCATGTTCTATACAGGGGTGCTGGAACAGTTTTTATAGTGGGGGTGCTGAGAGTCATTGAACCAAACTTTAAACCCTGTATATAATGGAAACCACTTCAAACCAGGGGGTGCTGAAGCACCCCCCACACCTCTAGTTCCAGCACCTATGGTTCTATTAGATTTCACCAACCCAGTAACAAATGTGAATTCCTTAAGCACCATAACAGTCTTACCACAGAGTCACAGACAGTCCCCTTGGGCATTCCTGTCTATCCTGCCACTCAGGCAAGCTGGACTGTGATAGTTGGTTGCTATACAGCAAAGATCACAAAACACTCAGGTCGCTTCTAGTCCCAAGAGACCGGTCACTTACCTCAGGTCAATTTGTACCTTAGATCAGAGATTCTCAACCTGGGGTACTCATACCCCTGGGGGTACCCAGAGGTTTTCCAGGGGGTACATCAACTTATCTAAATATTTGCCTAGTTTTACAACAGGCTACATAAAAGCACTAGCAAAGTCAGTACAAACCAAAATGTCATACAATGACTTGTTTATACTGCTGTAGATGCTATACACTGAAATGTAAGTACAATATTTATATTCCAATTATTTTATAATTATATGGTAAAAATAAGAAAGTCGGCAATTTTTCAGCAATAGTGTGCTGTGACACTTTTGTATTTTTATGTCTGATTTTGTAAGCAAGCAGTTTTTAACTGAGGTGAAACTTGGAGGTACGCAAGACAAACCAGACTCCTGCAAGGGGTACAGTAATCTGGAAAGGCTGAGAGCCACTGATTTAGATCTCTCAGGAAAGACAATATAACCAATCCTGTAATAAACTAACTAAAGATTTATTAACTAGAAAAAAGAAATGAGTGAGTTATTACAAGGTTAAAACATATACAGTATACACAAATGAGCTGCAGTCTATAGTTTCAAAAGATGACAGAGTTGTAGTAATCTGTCATCTCTGCTTCTGCTTCATAGTTCTGGCCCTGTGAGAGTCCAAACAGCAAAAGAGATTAAAACATTTCTTGTCAGCTCTTTTTATATCCTTCTTCCAGAATTGAAAGTGATGGGATGAGCCCTTTTGCACATAGCCTCTTCATGGGAGTAAGGGACAATTAACAAAGTCTTTGTATTGTGATGTCCCACAATGGCCCATTTAGTTTTGATAAGCCTTCTTGATGGGCAGGAGACAATCTCTCCTAACTGGATTCACAGTTTCAGAGTAAACATTTTTACAGTTACAGAGCAAGAACTTAAATATTACCTTATGGCATGTGATATAAGTGAGATTAATGCATGAAGCAACTTACATGCATTTCATAAAAATCTAAACACATTGTTATAAGTCCCATACCCATTTTAACCATACTACCACACAGGTGAAACAGACTGGTTTCCAGCAATGAATTTGTCAGTGCTCGGCTGAGGCCTGAAGCCTTGGCAATTGCTGGCACCAGGTCTGCCAGCGTCACAGTATTTTACCATTACTTTTATGTTTTCATGTGAAGAGTACAATTTGGAAGGTCCCATCAAAGTTTCAAAAGGGAGGTATTAATATACTATTTTAGTGTGTTAGTTTTATTAAGACAGTGGGGGAAAGAGGCTAATAGGATTGCACTGTTAAGAAAACTAATATATAAATAGCAAAAGAAGTCAGTGGGAAATTGATTGCATGGTATGAGCCTCACACACACATATGCTTCCTACTCATACATGTCTTCAAAACCACTTTCAGCTATGTCAGCAGGGTGAGTCTGGGAGGGATAGACTCTGCTGTTGTTGCTGATTTGAATGCCCAAGCTGCTGCTTCTACGACTGAGTCAGGATGAGACAATGGTCATTAGCTTATCTTTTTGCACAGAAATGACAGCAGTGTCCATTACTTTTCACTTGGTCTTTATCATGTTAGATAGAGTAAGCATGTGTTTTGTCATACATCACTTGTCAGTACAGCTCATTTTATCAACTCAAAATGCACAGCATTGCCTAGTGAAACAGGGACAGTATGAAAATGAAAAACATTCCTCAGAGGAGGGACCTGCTTTTCCATTTAGATCTATGGCTCTGTAGTTAAGGGCATTTTGATTAGGGAGAGGTCATTTACCCAAACCCTGGAAGAAAAAAAATAGGATTTGGATCCATGCTACCCATGGCTTTGGTTTTGCAAAACTGAAGCCACCTGGGGTCCATCACTACATTCTCTCTCTCTCTCTTATTCTCTCCCTCGCTCACTCTTTCATTTCAGTAGTTCTCTGTCAATACAGTGTTCCAATGGCTAATAGCCAAATTCTGCTCTCAGTTACATTGGTGTAAAGAAGTCCATTATAGTCAATAAGCTAAATTGACATTAGATACGCCAGTTTTGGAGATAATCCACGTTCACAGCAGTGTAACCGAGAACAGAATTTGGCCCTGAAGCAGTAAGAAGATTGGAGGAATGCAGCTCACACAATTTTACTGAGCGTTCCCAACAAACTCTAAATACAAGTCATTATTCTGTAAATTGCTTGCTCCGCACTTGCTCCTATTCTGCCTTAGGCCCCAACTGGAATTCGGTGCAGGGAGCATCTGCAGAATGAGACCCACATTGAAAGTGAAGTCTAATCGGTTTTCAGCCCAGCGACATCCTTATTGATATCAATGGGAGATTAAAAGCCCAAGTAGCCCGTGAACATGTGCCACTTAATGTTGCGCGCTGAACCCAGTGAGCTGAAATTTACATTGTGAACAAAGAGGCCTTTCCAACCGGATTTACAAGACAGTCACCTTGATTTGATTGATTCCTTTGACCAAAAGGTCTTCTGCTGCCGTGTCTTTGACTGTGCACTGTTGCACCAAGAAAGCATACACTGATTTCCACAGATAAATCATATCCATAACATTTATCTTACAAAATACAGTACATTCCTGAAACAGAACTCAGATTACACAGGCCATACGTCAGATTTCAGGATAAACATAGCTGCATACTTTATGCAACACGAGGGAGGAAAATACAATGAAGTCATTATCAGGGCTCTAGCTCCTATATCGTCTCAGGATCTTTTCCTCTGTTTCTGCCCCAGGGTCTCCCTCCATTTGCTGATGTAGGAATCTATTGACAGGTGGATACTCAGTGAGTTGATAAGAGTAGGAAGTCAGTACTTCCTTTGCCATTGTGAACTGCTTGCTCTTACTCCCACACTTGCATCGCCAACTCCTATGAGTCTCAAAGTTAATTCCGAGGCAGATTTGCTTCATGGGGGCATGGTACACCATAGGGCTACCACACAAGGAGGAAGGACATCTAATAGCCAAGTTCATTTTAGTTACTGAGAGGGGAACTTAATCTTTGTATGAAGATCTTACCATGCAGGGAGCATGGCAATTGTAAGGAATGGCGGCTATGCATGATGGTGACAGGTGCATTAGAGTAGGGATGGACAGACTGAATAAAATGTTATAGGACAGTGAGTGGCAGCTCTTCAGAGCACATCTGTGCTCCTTGCACTCTCTCTCCACCTTGTGCACTCTCACAAGATTGAGCATAGCCCAGCCCTCAGAATCCAGGAACTTGTAAACCAAGCAGAGGACATGCACTCAAAGGGAGCTTGAAGGCTCATTTGACCAGTGTGACAGCAAACCAGGAATGCTCACATTCCCTGGTCATCGCACGTCCTCTTCCCATCTCTCAAATGTAACCGAGGAGCTCGCAAAGGAAAGTGAAAAGTGTCTCAATGGGTGTTAAATGGTGTAACATGACAGTTATCAGAGCTGTAAGATAAACTGCTCTGCTGTATGCTAGGTTCTATATTATATCTTTGTGCAAATTCATCCCCTATGTAACACTGCTGGATCCAGACAAGTGGCTTAATTTGTCCCTGTATATCTGGTCACCCCCCTCTATGTCAATATGGAATCCACTGAAATAATTACCAGTAAATACTAGGACCAGGGCTGGTGCAACCACTAGGCGAACTAGGCAGTCGCCTAGGGCGCCAAGTGGTTGGGGGCATCCGAGATTTTTCCTCCCTCCCCTCCCTTCCCCTCACACAGCGTACGGCGTGGCTGATTGGGCGCCTGGCCTAATTTAGCCGCTCCCATTGGCCTCCAGCAGGCAGAGTCCCTCCCCTGCTCCACCCCTCCCCTTGCCTCTGCGTCGCGTCGCCAGCACGCTGCGGGGGAGGGGCTGTGGGCTCCGCAGCCTGTTTGTTTTGGCTCCATGTGGAGCCAGCGGCTGGAGCGGCCTGGTGGTAAGGGGAGTCCCGGGGGGCTGTCAGGGGGCGGGGGAGGGTTGGATGGATCGGGAGTTCTGGGGGGGCTTTCAGGGGGCGGGGAGAGGGTTGGATGGGTTGGGAGTTCGGGGGCGGCTGTCAGGGGGCGGCGGTGTGGAAAGGGATCTGAGCAGTCAGGGGACAGGGAGCAGGGGAGGGTTGCATGGATCGGGAGTTCTGGGGGGGCTGTCAGGGGGCGGGGAGAGGGTTGGATAGGTCGGGAGTTCTGGGGGGGCCTGTTAGGGGGCGGGAGTGTGGAGAGGGATCTGAGCAGTCAGGGGACAGGGAGTAGGGGGAGGGCTGGATGGGTCGGCATTTCTGGGGGGGTCTCTCAGGAGGCGGGGAGTGGNAGCCGGAGCGGCACAGGGGGGCAGCAGCCCTGCAAAGGCGGCGGCACCGCTAGCGGGGAGCAGCCATGCCCCCTGCACCTCCTGCCCAGGGTGCGGCCTGGCGCCCTCCCCCCCAGGGCTCCTGCAGGCTGCAGCAGTTGCATGTGGTCGGCAGCGCCCGTGCACCCCCCGGCTCCCCCTCGCCGTGCTCGGGCTCTGCGGCTCCCAGGCATGTGAGCTACTGGGGCGCAGGGCCCTGAGCCTACTCTGGAGGGGCAGCGCATGGCAGTGGCGACTCACACTCCCGGGAGCCGCAGAGCCTGAGCATGGCAGGGGGGAGCCGGGAGGCGCACGGGAGCTGCCGCCCGCATGCATCCACTGCAGGAGCCCCCGGGGGGGCGCCGGGTGGGGTGCAGCCCAGGCAGGCGCACCCCCCGACTTACCCCTCACCGCGCTCAGGTTCTGCGGCTCCCGGGCATGTGAGCCGCCGCTGCCCCTCCCGGAGCAGGCTCAGGGCCCTGTGCCCCAGCGGTGGCTCACATGCCCGGGAGCCTCAGAGCCCGAGCACGGCGAGGGGGCAGCCAGGGGGCGGCAGGGGGGCCTGCATCCGCTGCAGCCTGTACGAGCCCCCGGGGGGGGAGGGTGCCCGGCCGCAGCCTGGGCAGGAGGGGCGGGGGGCGTGGCTGCTCCCCACTAGCTGCGCCACTGCTTTTGCAGGGCTGCTGCCCCCCTGCACCGCGCCGGCTCCTCCATGGCTGGGGCTCGCCACCACTGCAAGCCGATGATCTGGCTCTCTGGTGCTCCAGACGGTCCTCCCTGCCGAACTGCTGCAGCGGCCCAAGCCCAGCAAAGCCAGTGAGTGGACTCGGGGCAGGGCCCGCCGGGGTGGGGTGGGGAGGGCTCGTGGGGGGGCTGTGCACCCTCCAGGGGAGGTCAGGGGGCAGGGAGGGAGGAACCTGGTCTGGGTAGCGACCCCTGGGCATGGCTGGCCCCTGGGGTCTATAAAGGCTCGTTGGGATTTGCCCCTCAATGAACCGATGTGCAGGGGGGGGGGGGGGGGGCGCAAGGTGGAAGTTTAAAGTGGGGCGCAAAATATCCTTGCACCGACCCTGACTAGGACCACTTACTCTAAGTATTCAGCTTATTATGGCAAAGAAGAAAGAAGGGGGCTAGAAAAGCATTACTGCCTACCAGTATTAGCAAAGAATAACTGCCTACTCACATACACTGTTGCTAAAATGGC
Source organism: Platysternon megacephalum (assembly GCA_003942145.1). Classification (NCBI taxonomy): domain Eukaryota; kingdom Metazoa; phylum Chordata; order Testudines; family Platysternidae; genus Platysternon; species Platysternon megacephalum. The sequence goes on from QXTE01000053.1 coordinate 3,254,592, forward strand.
AAATCAAATGGCTAACCATGGGAATTAGATACTTGGGGGTTTCTTGGAATCAAAGGTTATTCCTCTCATAAATCTATGTCGATATAGCAAATTGGAGTAAAAGACCTTTACACTCTTATAAATAAAGAGCTTGATCCTGCAGACCTTATTCGTGCAAAAACTCTCATTAAACATTCAGGAGGAATAAATTAGGTGCCGGAACTGACTAGTCATCATTCCTTATTTGATGGGGATTGGAAAGAGTAATGAAAACAGGTCATAGGCCCAATCCTGCATTGCTTTTGCACCCCAAACTCCCATCAAGATGAAAGGGTGCTGAGGGAGGGGGGTGAGTCAGAAATGCAGGAGCAAGCCTTACAAAAGTAGGACTGGGAAAGATCAGTATATCAATTAGTTGTCGATTTGCATGAATGTCGGACTCTGATTTCTTCAATGAAAAGACAATAACGGTCTAGTGCTCAATGAAGAATTATCAGTCACACTTTATTCTAAAGTTCTATTCATACATAGTTTACTAAAAGGTTAATAAACTATTAATAGATGTAAGCATGTGACAGACATGAGCAATGTGTCATAGATGACTATAAGCACATCAGTAGAAGGGATCATAGACAGTTATAAGCAATCTGTTGCATGTAACAAACTATAACAACTAATTAACCATCTATTAAAACATCTTTGAATCATGTATTAACCCTTTACAAACTATTTAAAAATGGAACCTAAACATAAAGTGTGAGCAAATCATCATATAAAGGACTGAGCAGCTGTTTTGTCATGTCCCGCATTTTAATGAATAATAAATAATAAATAAGAGTACTTAGCACTTGCATAGCACTTTTCAAACATGGATCTCAAAGCACTTTTAAAGAGTGAGCATCCTATTCCTTATCCCCACTTTAGAGGGAGAAACTGAGCCACAGAGAGGTTATGAGGCCTAAGGCCACACAGTGAGTACATGACAAAGTCATGAAGAGATCTCAAGTGTCCTGACTTGCAGTCCTGAACCCTCATCCACTGGTCCATACTGCTTCCCCTTCAAACTGCTTTTTTTGTTTCTATTATTGCTTCACATTTGCAGGGTATACTTGACATTATCCATGCTATTTTGCAATAGTATTCAATTATATTTTAGATACAGATAAATATGGGGGGTCCAAAGGTCTGGGGAGAAGACCACCACTTATTTTATTTTCAAACCACAGAAGTTTTCAGGAGTCATTAAATGAGGTTTAAAATGAAAAATAAATGTATTCCATATAACGTCTCTGTCTTTGGCCAGATGCTGGAAAACACTTCAATGGGGAGAAAAATTAATTTTCCAAACTAATCAATTTAATCTGCTTTTTAAAAAAATTAATTAAAACCAACCTTACGAATCGGATTCAGATGAACCAGATCTGACTGTGCTATGCACTGGAGCTAAATTGTCTAAAGATCATGCAGGCACAGCTGCTCACCAGACCCAGGGCTGCTGCACAAAGCATCCTTCTCCTTAGAACCATAATTAAATCCCCAATCAGGTTAAAACAAAATCAGAACCTTTAAAAACAGCATGTTTCTGGCTCTCATGAAACCAGGCAAGACTGCCCTTCAGAGAGCTGCTTCCTGGTAGAGGGGGTAACACTAGGGAGGGTATTTAAATGACTTGTGTGTTATAGAATTTCTGGCTTGTGAGACACTGTTGCTGGAAAGCTTGAAATGGTGAGGCTGGAGAGGAGATTGGAAATCTGACATGGACAAATACTGACAGACATTAAAGCAATGTTCCTTGAGGAGCGCAGCAGATACCTATGGGCATGATCTTGCTTCCATTGAAATCAGTGGCCAAACCTCCACCAGCTTCAACAGACACAAAATCAGGAGCTGAAATATTAAAGCTGAGAACCCCTTCATGCCTGCAAGATTGGTCAGTCTCTCTAGTCCCCCACCGTTCCAATTTGTCACCCGTAAAGGACTTTAATAGTAGGTTTCAGAAAAGGCTTTAATAGTTCGATCCCACCAAAGAGCTCTTGCAGCAATGCTGAACTCTGGAATTAGAGTTACACCAGGGGTTCTCAAACTGGGGGTCAGAACCCCTCAGGGGGTCACGAGGTTATTACATGGGGGTCGCGAGTTGTAAGCCTCCACCCCAAACCCCGCTTTGCATCCAGCATTTATAATGGTGTTAAATATATAAAAAAGTGTTTTTAATTTATAAGGGGGGGTCGCACTCAGAGGTTTGCTATGTGAAAGGGGTCACCAGTATAAAAGTTTGAGAACTACTGAGTTACACCATCCCAGGAGGGCAAGGTAAGATTAAGATTCTACATTATGAAAAATATTTAGACGTAGGGACCATTTATGCAGGGGAGCAGAAGCCAAGAAGAATTGGGCAGGGGGCATGAAAGGGCTCTGCAACCTGCCCCCGCCCACAAGTCCTTCCACAGGGTTCATGGCATGCCTTAGTGGGAGTGGGGAAAGGCCTCTATGTGGTATGCATATTCCAACCCAACAGAAACACAAGCAGCAAAGCCAAGGGGATAGTATGCTGCCAAAACCAGCATTAACATGTGCTCTTTGCTGAAGATACATGAGGTGTTAACCATCGGAGGGCATGTCTCAGGGGACAGCACAGAGGGGTAGACCCAACCATGGAGCCGCAGCCTCCTTTTCCTGTAGATCCCTGGATTCTATAGAACTTTCTCTGCCACCACCTGATGCCCCACCTGTTGAAGGGAGCACTGACCTGAACTCCACCAGGATCTCCTGGCTGACTTTCCTGCACCCTCCTCCCATCAATTTTACCATGGGAAGTTACAAAATGAGCATTAGATATCAACCACTAAACCATTTGTAAAAATTCCTGCTCTTCTGCATAATGATCCAGAAATAATTTTCAGCAGATTGTCTGCATTGATGTGACACTGCAGTGTCCGAATCACCTTTCAGTGTAAATGCCAACTCAGATAAAGGGTAAGCACGGGCTTTCAAAGCTGATATGGAGAACTCGCATTAAAAAACTCAGAGGTACTCAAAACAATGATGAGGGCTATTTTCAATCAAAGGGAGAGTTAGTGTTTCATTTCTGTTGTCTGTTCAACAACAGAAGCTCCCCTCCACATAACAAAATTCAGTGTGAACGTCTATAAAGGAGGCTTCCTTCAGGAGGCCAGCTCAAATGGAGGGGAGGGGTAGTTTGGGTTTGTTTTTTTTCTTTTTCTTTTTACAGGCTTATTTGAAAACCATCAGCCTAAGAGCAAAGTCTTATGTATGCCAACTGAATCTGTGCAAGGAAAAAAAGGGCTGCCTCCCTCAGTGGAATGAGAAAGATTAGCTTAAATTTCCAGAGACATTTAGAAAGCTGGTAAAAAATAAGCAAGAAAGTGAAGGGAACAAAGTCAGTCCTAGCTGAGGGAATGTTGCCTTCTGCCAGCAATGGAAGATTTTACAAGTTGGCTCTTTTTTTGTTATTCTTTTTGCCTTTTCTCCACCTAAGTATGCGGCTGGGAATTTCCACTGACTGCCAAACTATAGTAACCCTTCAACTGCATTATAAGTAAGCCTTCAAAGCAACAACAACTTATGGAACCCCTGCTTGCTCGGTGTGTCACTTTGTCCTCCTCTAGTGGTGGCTAGGCCAGCTAGAGATTGGTGACCTTGCTATAGCCTTGGCTAAGAGAGCTACATCTTTTAGCTTAGGCAGTAGATGCTCATGCCTTAAGCTCAAAAGGCTCCAGGTTTGATCCCCACTGCCTACAACCCACCAATGGGGCATTACACATAGGCAGGATCTAGTTCTGCACAACCAAACCTTCCACTGACCTAATTCTGGACTAGTGATTAAAGTATGGGTCTAGGAGACCTGGAATCTAGGCCCAGCTCTGTCACAGGTTTCCTAAGTGACTATGGGCAAGTCAGCCCATAGTCTTCAAAAGTGGCCCCTGGTTTTGGTTGTCGAACTTGGGCCTGATTTCAGAAGTGGAGAGCTCCCGGAACTTGGCCTCTCTGGTGAGTCTGTGAACAAAAGGGCCAATTTGTTCCAGCTAGGATGGCAGTTTTTGCATTAAGAATAGGAGTACTTGTGGCACCTTAGAGACTAACAAATTTATTGTAGCATAAACTTTCGAGGGCTACAGCTCACTTCATCGGATGCATGTTTTTGCATTGTGAACAGTAGTCTGCTAGGAACTGGTCTGACAGCACCAACTAAATGGATGTACAATCTGTAACTCACAACCCAGCCACCACGTGGCAGTGACTTCCAGTCACTAACACAATGGACTGGATTCAAATCAGCAACCTAGGGGTCCCATTTCCATATCCCTCAGGCATCCAGCCGTTTCTGGTTTTCTGTCAGAATTCTGGCACTCTTTTAGGCCACTGTCCTGTGATGGGATTTCAATAAGATTCCTTGTGGGTACAGAGTCCCTCCTGTGCTGGTCCTACTGCAGCTTGAGATGACCGGTGGTCTTAAATGGGATTTTGGCTGGGGGAATCTGGTTATTTTACTTTATTTTTTAAAAAGTTATTTAAGGATTCATCTGAAAAGGGCAGTGCTTTCTGTAAACGCTGCAGGTCCTTCAGAGCAGGAAATAAAGCCCTGTAAATAATGCATATTTCCTTTGATTTCCTGCAGGGTTTCACAGGTCTTTCAGTCCCTCACAGCAGATCTTTAATGTTAACTGCAGTCTTCAGTTGCCTCTACCACTATACGGGTGGTCCACCATCAAAAATTATACAGTCCACACAAGAAATAGACTCAAACTAGACACAATAAATTGTTTATGTTCAGAGCTGAGTTGGTAGCCGTGGGTTCTTTTTTGCTTCAGCCCTCATCCCAGAAAAGCTACAGCTCTTCAGAGATCCTAGCGACCCCTCCAGACCCTGACATGTAAGCACTAGGTCTCATTGGGCATGTCTACGCAGCCCACAAAAGCAAGCCTCACAGTTTGAACTAGCAGGGCTTGCACTAGTGCTCTAAAGATAGCTGTGTAGACAGTGCTTTGAAGTTGTGGCCTGAGTGGGAGTTTGGGCTCTGAAGCCTACGGAAGGGAATGGACTTCAGAGCCCAAGCTGTAACATCAAAGTGCTGTCTACACAGCTATTTTCAGAGTGCTAGTGCAAGCCCCACTAGGCCAGGTCTGTCGACCTGAGCTGGGAGGCTCGCGTCCACAGGCTGCATAGACCTACCCATTGACTTCACCCCTCCAATGGGACTTAACCTCATGCTTAGAGTCTGTCATGTGCTTAAGTGCTGAACGAGAAAGGACTGACACTTACACTTAAATGCTTTGCTGAATTGGGCCCCTACAGTATGTCTACACTGCAACAAAACACCCACAGCTGGCCTTTGTCAGCTGACTTGGGCTGGCAGGGCTCAGGCTGCGTGGCTACAAAATTGCAGTGTAGACATTTGGGCTTGGGATCGCTGCAACTTTCCCAGCTTCATGTTTTCAGTCCAAACAGGCTCATTGAAATCTCTGAAAAATCCCAGTGGGTTAAGCCATTTGGTAAAAAGCCCATGAACGAGAGTGAGCAAGAGTACAGTATTTTATACTATTAAAATAATAATGTATTCGGCTTGACACTGGGGCCTCAATTCAGAAACACTTAAACGCGCTTAAATCCATCTCTGTTCAGGACAGCACTTAAGCACATGCTTAGCTGCAAGCACATGCTTATGTGTGATCCTGAATAAGGTTGTTTTCTTGAGGTCTCAGGCCTGTTTGAGCCCCCTCATTCAGGCTGAAGAGCACCCTCAATTCCCAAGGAGAAAAATGGAATTTCAGGGCTCCCTGTATCTTGCAGAAGGTGCTCCGGATTTTGCAGAATGAGGGTCAATGTCATTTTCTTTTTCTATGAGAAATTCAACAGGCCATCCATCAGCCAGCACTGTACTTCAAAAAAGAAAGAGATAAAGTGCTTTACCTTCCGAGTATATAACTTTGCATAATAAAACTGTTTAGGGCTTGGAGATTTTCTGATGGATGCTGAACACTCTAATGCAGCAGACTTCCCCGGCAGATGTAAATCATGCAGCTTTAATGAAAAATCTCTCCACAATTTAAACTGCAAACTTTCCCTTTCTCCAGAGCCAAAGAAAAAATAAAAATGTTTTCTACTTACAAAAGACATTTTAGAACAGCAATGGAGAAATGGGAACTAGGCTCACCATGATCTCTTACTACAGTGCCTTTAATAAGTGAAAAGAACGAGGAGTACTTGTGGCACCTTAGAGACTAACAAATTTATTTAGGCATAAGCTTTCGTGGGCTAAAGCCCACTTCATCAAATACATGCAGTGGAAAATACAGTAGGAACATATATATATATATATACACATACACAGAGAACATGAAAAAATGGGTGTTGCCATACCAACTCTAATGAGACTAATTGATTAAGGTGGGCTATTATCAGCAGGAGAAAAAAAACGTTTGTAGTGATAATCAGGATGGCCCATTTCAAACAGTTGACAAGAAGGTGTGAGTAACAGTGGGGGGGAAATTAACATGGGGAAATAGTTTTTAGTTTGTGTAATGACTCATCCACTCCCAGTCTTTATTCAAGCCTAATTTCATAGATTCATAGATTCTAGACTCTAGGACTGGAAGGGACCTCGAGAGGTCATCGAGTCCAGTCCCCTGCCCTCATGGNAAAGCAGCAAAGAATCTGGATCTGTAAAAGCAGCAAAGAATCCTGTGGCACCTTATAGACTAACAGAGGTTNGAAGTTTTTTTGTTGAATAATTGTGACTTTTAGGTCTGTAATTGAGTGTCTTACTAACAAAAAATTCTTTAATGCAAGTGAAGCCCTCGCATAGCACCTCCTGTCTCCCATTGCCACAGGCAATCCTACAGCCATCCCCAAAAGTACTTTCACTTTGCATCCCCTCCCAGCTTCTCCCAAGCCGTACCCACCTACAACTCAGCTAGCAGAGGAAGGGAAAAGCCCATAAAACAACATTATCTGGGTTGCAATCTCTTTAGCATTTCCTGGTAAAGTCATACATCTACAGCAAACATTGTTGTAAAACCACCAGTGGGCTGGATACAAATATAACAAAACCCTCTAGAACTGCCCTGTCTGGATTCCCCACCCACACTGAGACGAGTTATTCAGCAGTGTCAGAAAATATGAAATATTTAATTTGATTTGGCTTATTTGCCCAATTTCTAATTGGTCCTCTGGGGACCAATCTGCTCTCCCTGGAGTCAATGGCAAAAGGCTCATTGTTGTCCATGGGAGCAAAACAGGGCCTTAGCAACACTGAGTGTCTCACATACAAGCAGCACTCACAAGATGCTAATGCATCATTACGACCTGAGTCCTAACACACTAGAATATATCTTAGTGTGAAGGTGAAGACTTTGATAATAATTTACATTAAGCTACCTCTTATATAGCATTTGTCATCTGTAGCTTTCAAGGTGCCTTACAAAGGAGATCAGTATCATTATCCCCATTACACAGATGGGGAAACTAAGAGAGATGCAGTGTCTTGCCTGAGGTCACCCAGCAGGCCAGTGGCAGTGCTGAGAACAGAAGCCTGGTACCTGAACTCTAGCCCAGTGCACTATCCACTAGGCAACCCTACCTCTCACAGCACACATTTCATCTCAATGGTCCAGGCCTGCATGATTTCTGCTCCCAAAACTCACTGACCTCTGTAGCAATTTTCCATACACATGGAATTTAGGATGGAGCCCTATCAATTTTCCAGCACTAATGAAATGCAACACTGTCTCTGGGGTAGACAGTACTGGCAGCACTTTTGATTTGATCGCCAGTCTCATGATATCTGGTGTTTTTTCTCCAGCTCCCATGTCATGCGATTATAAGAAAACCTCGGCTTTTCATTTTTCAGACAGGAAAATAAGTTTCTAGCCACTGTGGTTGTAGAGAAAAGCCTGAAAATGTGACCCTTAAAGGCTCAAAAGCCATAAGGCAAATAAAAAGAACTATATATATATATATATATACACACACACACACACACACACACACACACCTCTACCTCAATATAACGCCACCCGATATAACACGAATTTGGATATAACACAGTAAAGCAGTGCTCCGGGGGGGCGGGGCTGCGCACTCCGGTGTATCAAAGCAAGTTCAATATAACATGGTTTCACCTATAACGCGGTAAGATTTTTTGGCTCCCGAGGACAGCGTTAACTCATTGATTTTTAAGACAGTCTCATCATTTTTTGGGACCTGACTCCTGAGTTCCGACTAACTAAGGTTGGCAATCCTGGGTAGACAGCAGCAGCCAGCACTCAGGGGAGAAGAGACCTTTCAGTGAAGGACACTGAGGGAAACCCATTCCCTTACACACAGCTTACTGGGAGCTTTAATATGCATGCAGCAGCAGATACTCTGCTTTTAAGTTCTCATCTGACTCCACCCACAGTTAACTTCATGGAACTGAATCTAACCTCCTTGGAGGGATGAAAGGTTAAATCAGCCCAGCTGGGATTCAAAGTCCCAGGGAGTCTAGGTATTTAAAACCTGTGACTCAGTCCTATAAGGGGCTGAGCACCCCCACGTCCCATTGACTTTAATGGGAAAGCTTATCACCCTGCATGATCTGGGTCCTGGTGCTTTAAGAGTGAGGCTTTCAAAAGTTCTCAGCATTGGCCTAATTCTGGAGTCAACAGTAAAATTCCTAGTCTACAGACTTCACTGGGAGCAGAGCTAAGTCACTGCTGAAAATCCCACCCTAAGTCATTCTGACATCTGCTTGCACTTGTCATACAGCAGAGACAGATACTGATGGGAAATGAAATCGTCTATTTCTTTTCACAGCCAGGGCATGAACATGGCAGCTGTAATGAAACCTACAGTCAGTGCAGACTCCAGCTTATAAAAAGGACTGAGCTGAGGACACAAAGCTAAACTTGACATGACAGCATCTTAACAAGTCAGCCACGTTGCCCCGCACAAAAAGGAAGACTTCATTGTGGACTCTGTGTGAGACTCTGCATGCATTTTCTTAGTCCAATCCTCTGTGGATTTTTCATCCAGCGCCTGCCCAGCATTATTTTTGCCATCAAAAGCTCCATAAGAGAATACACAATGCTATGCTGAAGGGCAAGGCTGACAAAAAGCCCATCAGTCTGACAGATAAATGCTGTTTAAGGATTACTAATCTTGATTGTTCCTTGAACAAAGTTTTGCTTCAGGAGCTCAGGAAGGCATAAAAGTTTAATGTGTGTCCTTTTGTGACTGACAGCATCCAATTATAATTTCAAGGAGCTTTTCTCCTCCAAACTGGGGGAAATAGTTTAGCTCTGACACATTTACAGACACAAAACTATCAGCAAAATTGGAGAGACCAACGCACATGCTGGGACAAATTTATCCCTGAAGTATGCCCATTTAAATCAATAGAGTTATGCCAGAGATTAACGTGTGCGTGTTATATAAAATGTACTCTTAAGGCCCAATTCTGCTCTCACTGACATCACTGAAAATGCAGTGAAGTCAGTGAGACTGCATTAGAGTAACCGTTGGCAGAGACCTTAGTCCTTACAAGTTAAACATAAGTATTTAGCAACAGTCACAGCATAAACAGATGCCAGCAGATGGTATTACACTGAATAAAATCAATCAAGGGCATATACAATATGTCAAGAGTGCAGTTACAAAAACAAAGAGGAGACCTGTACATCTGTTTCTTAATGAAGCCATTAATAAAAAAACTATTAGCCAGCAAACTGAAAGATAAAGTCCAGGAGGACAGCAACAATGTAACAATAGATAAAGAAAAGTGGTATGTATCCCAGTTCGACAGTCAAAATAAAACAGGATGTTAAGCTGACACTGAAGGACCAGATCATGCAACGCATTGTCATGCAGAACTCTGGTAGACATATGACGACCCAAGATTTCAGGCTCATAGTCAGACTCGGGGGCTTGCAGTGATTTCTCCCCATACTATCTTGCAGGAAAGAGTAACTATTTCCCATTCTGCACTGCTCTTCAACCACTGTGACTTACTGCTAACAGAGCAGAGAAAAGGGCCAAAAATAGGATGTTTTAGGCGAACTAAGTAATCCCCAGGCTACCTTCCAAGAGTGACAAAACAATTATTGTGGGGAGAGTTAGAACTGTCTTTGACCTGGAATAACCAACTGCCTCGCCATAGTTATTGCTTGCAAATGTCTACATGGCAGATGGCATATAATTGCATTCTCTGGAGTGCACTATATTTCTTGGATTTTACCAGGAGGAGTTTGCACTGGCCACGTTAGTCACAAATGGGGAGTAACTGCTAACCTACAGTTAATGTTATATATTGGTTTCCATTCTAACCTCCTCTTTTCACTCTATCAGAACTTTCACCTTTTGTGACGAAGATTTCCATTCATGGCCTCTGCCTGAAGCTGAATATATTTCGAAAGTTTGAGCAAACCAAACAAAAACAAAACAAAAAAATCATTCAGCCACTTTTACCTATAAGGAAAGTGACAAAATATGTACTTTTCTAATAGTACAAAAAAACCTCATGACCTTTTTTCTAAACAGCTCTACAGCCTAGATGGCTGGAAGTTGAAATTTGAAATATACCATTGATGTAGTCCTCACTGATAAGATATGCCTTTGATTGTACTGGTTTTCATTTGACTGAGTTATGAGCCTTAGAAATTAGCATATTAAGTATGTGTAGAAAATGTTTTTGCTAAGTTTATTAGGCATGCAGCTAAGAAAGGACTTGCTGCAGGAGTATGTGTGGCTAAGCAACCTCTGCCATATCCCTCATTATAACTGACTACATGGTTCACTGTGCCACTAAGCTTGCCTTCTCTCTCTCTAGGCACTTATATGGCCCTTGTCAAAGAAATTCACAAACTATAGTGACAAGTCTCATTTATAGGTGATGGGAGCCATATAACCTAGATCAGTGGCTCTCAACCTTTCCTATGCCAAAACTCCAAGTTACAACAGAAAAAAAATTGGGAACCTTCCTGTCTAGCCATAAAGAAAGGAAAGGTGGTCATGACTCGGTGAAATCTGCCTGTGACTCCCAGTTTGAGAACCCATGATATACAACAAAGTTAGGTGCCTAGCAAAATGTGTAGGCAAGTATACTGATGGCTCCTTATAGACTATGTAAGAGGCAAAAGGGTTGAAAGAGAACTCCCACATCCTTTGTAAGGGGAGCAGAAGAATGCCCTACTCAGATACACCTTAGGCAGTGCTTCATTTGTAATGAAAGAGGAGCCGGGGCTGAAGAAAAGAGATGCCAGGGCTCAAGCAATGATTTGCTTTCATAACTGGTGCGGCAAGCCCAGAAGTGCAGGGGCTATGAACTGCCAAACCTAGAGGTGCTGAGACTCAGGCGTGGTACAAATTAAGCACTGGCTTTTGAGTGTTCCACGTGTGGGGCAGATGTGAAGACAAACACGAGGTTCAAACACGTTACATTTTAGAAGGTGGCACAGAGCGGATTTTACATCATGCCAGACAAGTGCCTGGGGAGAACAGAAGAGAACAAACAAAGAATAAGACCAACTAACACCTACATATTTAAGGCTCAGATGACCTGAAACAAGCTGGGTTGCCATGGAACTGCCATTTAACAGCAGCATATAATATGGATCTCACAGAATTCAGAGTGCTTTCCCCTCCTCCCCCAACTTTTTAATGCTGGTGAAAGTGCCACACTGACAACAGAAGAAAATGAAATCTATTTATCCATAAAACAAGCACATCACCAGAGACTAGCTTCCCCAATGGTGCCCTCCTAATATTCCTCAGTGTGATTAGCTGTCTAAGGGCAGCTGAACATTCATACCCAATCAGTCTTGCTGCCAAGTATGCCATCCTGTGTATTAATCAATGCCAACTGCCACAGTTCTGGTCCAGTTGTTTGTTTGTTTCATTTTTGTTTTTTTAAAGGTTCATAACCTGCCGCTAGGAACGGGACTAAGACCATCAGCTTTTTCCCACAGGACCAAACAGCCATTACAAACTGACAAATTTCACCTGCCAGATTACAGCCAGCAGCCAACCCACTGCATCATCCAGGACCATTCAGTGCAGTATAATGAAAGGCATGGTTTGCAGTAAACCCCCACATCTCTCCAGCTTACAATGCTCATTCGCATGTGGGTTTGGGATTTTTTTTTTTGGTTCCTAGAGAAAAATAATTTAAAATCTCTTACATTTGCTCCAACCTTTCTGCTACTAAATAAATAAATAAAACACCAAGAACAATTTAGACTGAGAGAATCAATGGGAGCTGAGTGCCACACCCGCTTACGTCCCTTGGAAAATTCCAGTCTTAGAGCTGAGCAAAAAGCATAGCTACACTGTATATTGAAGCAATACATCATTAATTTAGGTCCAGACCACACTATGATTAGACCAGAGATGGATAAATGACAAGTGATCCAGAAAATAATGTCATTATTGGCCATGAAAGACTATCTGAGCAATACTGCTGAAAACAAATGAATGGATTGGGATTGTACTGATAAAAATCATAACATTTTTATGACACTCACTGAAAAACACAGCACACTTATATTATATGCTCTATAAATTGATTTCTTCATGGTTCTCTTGTCAAGCCACTGAACAAACTGAATAATTGCTTAAGGAACTATGATAGAGATGTGACCAATTTTTGTGATTTTCCCCCCATCATATTAAAGTGTAGTGAGACTCAGGAAAGTAACCCTATCAAAAGAACATTGTGGTGTTCTGTTTCCTCACCATGATTTCAGGTATAACTGGTTCCATTTACAACTCTTAAGGTGAGTTCGGGAACCACTGGCACTGCAAACTCAACCTGGGATCTGCAAGTCCAGTTGTGTTCTGACTCAGACATCATCCCCAGCAATGCAGATCCTGCAATCAGAATGTACTTTGCTGATGGGGTTTTTTAAAGATGCATGAGGCAGGAAAAAAAAATCCTGCTCACTCCTCTGCAGATGTATTGGTTCTGCAGGGTAAAGTGGAGCAAAACTTCTGTGTATCAATGAAGTCAGCAGATGTGACTCAAAGACACTCTGGACCTGATTCTCCACTGCTTTATACCTTGCGTTGACATTTGCGCCTTGTAAACTGGGCATAAAACACTGCCGTCATGACTTGGTAGCAGTTTGCATCCAATCTGCACAGTTGTAATGACAACGCAAAAGACACAGAACAATGGAGAAAGACACCCTGAGTGTCTGAGTGCTATCTGCCGACTTCACTGATACAAACAAGTTCTACTCCTGTTCACATTGCTGAGCCGATATGTAATGAGCAGAAGATATCTGGAATCAAAAATATAAACTGCTCCTTAAATGGTATTTCTGCTAGTCATTCCCCTTGTCTTTCATGTTCTTGTACTGCTATTTAGTATCATTTATGGTTACAAAAATTAAGGAAATGTATCCCACAATCCCATGGGCTGATTTTCTTTGTCCTCAGGACAGTCAAGTTTGGTGAATAGTCATGTCCTCCCACACTGCACCGCAAACAATGGGCTAGAACAGTTTGGGAGGATGCTAAGAAGTCTGGGATATGGGTGATTGGACTCAGGCCTCATAATGCAGTGTAGATGCTGGAGCCCAAGGTTGGGACCAAGGGTTCAACAATTCCTAACCTGGGATTACAAATGAGTGTAGATGCGCAAGCCCTAGGTTAACAAACCCAGGGTTTGCAACTTGAATTCTACTAACCCTAGGCTTACGTTGCAGTGTACACATACCCATAAGCCCTAACTGACCCCAAAGGAAGAACTCCACTCGCAGCCTCCCAAGCTGTGCAAACCCATGGAAAGTTGTGAATCCGGCTACCACACCCAGTTAAGTGATTCATGTGGAACAGGGAAAGGACCCAGAAAGCAATTATTCAACATACCAGAAGGGATGGCAAAAGAGAGAGAATCAGGTGAAGAAAGGGGAGACTTCACCTCCCACCTACCCTGGGGTCTCAAGTCATTTGAATGAACAACGGGCCACTCGTTGGTTCCTTTGTTCAAACTTACTCAACACTGGCATTCTCCCTCCTGTAATATTCTACACATTATATGGGAAACTTGCCAGGTGAATGAGGCAGCACGAATGCTCAAAATGAAGTCATAAGAAAGAAAGAAACTGGAGAGGAACTGGCCGTGTCTAGATACTTACATGCCTCCTATTCTCTGTCTTTCTTTTAACTCTTGCGAATGTTGTGCACATACATTACAGCTGCTTTGTAACTTGCATGCATGGTGTACTCCGCCAGACACCTTATGAGTTAATAATCCTGGAAGCACTACAGGAATTACCACCAAAGCATAATGTCAGACGTTAGAGATGGGAAAGAACTGTTATATCATATTATCCACCTCCCCCTGCAGGATATAGCCTTCATATAGAGCAGGGGTCTCAAACACGCGGCCCGCGGGCCGCATGCGGCCCGCGAGCTCCTCACGGCCCCCCCGCCCTCCCCCAACGTTTACCTAGAGCGGCTGCCTGCCTGCCCTGCCCTGCCCCCGTGCCGGGAATCGGCTGGAACCTGGGGGAGGAGGGGCGTAGGGGTGTGTGTGGCTGTTGCTTCAGGCACCGCCCCCAGCAGTTCCCATTGGCCACAGTTCCCCATTCCCGGCCAATGGGAACTGCTGGGGGCGGTGCCTGAAGCAA
>QXTE01000053.1:3269365-3296831 GCA_003942145.1 Platysternon megacephalum
CCCCTGCCCTCCCCCCCCCGCTGCACCCCAACCCCCTGCCCTGAACCCCCGCCACACGCCACACCCCACACCCCTGCCCTGAGCCCCCTGCTGCACCCTGCACCCTGACCCCCTGCCCTGAACCCCCACCGCACCCCTCCTGCACCCCTGCCCTGAGCCCCCTGACGCACCCTGCACCCTGACCCCCTCCTGCAGCCCTCACCCCAACTCCCTGCCCTGAGCCCCCGCCACACCCCACCCCCCTCCTGCGCCCCCTGGGGGCAGGGAGGGGGCAGAGTTGGGGGGGGGATTTCGGGGAAGGGGTTGGAATGGGGGCAGGGAAGAGGCGGGGCAGGGACGGGGCCTCATGGAAGGGGTGGAGTGGGGGCGGGGCCGAGGGCGGTGGTGGGGAGGTGTCAGTAAATGCGGCCCTCGGCCCAATGTACTAGTCCTTATGTGGCCCTCGTGGTCATTTGAGTTTGAGACCCCTGATATAGAGGATGCTTCAGATATGGAACTGAGAATAGATGCTACATATAGTTAACTTGATTTCCTATTCTTAGTCTAACTGAAAAGGATTTTCCTTCAGCAGATGGAAAGATACAGTAATGCACCACAAAAACAGCATCATGAAGCCACTGCATATAGCAGAAGATGGATAGAAATTGGCTTGAGCTGCAAAATTTGAATCCAGAGGCAAATTTTAATCCATGTCTGGGGATATTCACATGCTGAGTTTTGGTTTTGATCCATCATTAAAAACAACCAGCCAAATTCAGCTATGGTGTACGTGGGCATGACTTCACTTGAATCTGACCCAGTATTCCCTTGAATTTGACATCACCACAGAAATATGAACTACATAATAATACCACAACACATTTATACAGCTTCTTTCATCCAAAGATCTCTGGATATTTTCCAGCACTGATTAATGAAGCCACACATGTAAGGCTGGTATCACAGTATCCATTTAACATACAAGTACATGGAAAGTTGCCTCAGTTCACACATGACAAAATCAGGACCAAAACTTAAAAGTCATACTTTCCATTGTTCTACCATAACCACTGGACCACATCAACAGCCACAAGAGCATTAAGAGCCAGATTTACAGGTTAGGCACTGATCTCCCATTGACTTTTGTACATCAGCAACCTAGGACATTGGAGGGAGGGATAGCTCAGTGGTTTGAGCATTGGCCTGATAAACCCACAGTTGTGAGTTCAATCCTTAAGGGGGCCATTTAGGGATCCAGGGCAAAAATCTGTCTGGGGATTGGTCCTGCTTTGAGCAGGGGGTTGGACTAGGTGACCTCCTGAGGTCCCTTCCAATCCTGATATTCTATGATATAGAGGGGACTACAACCCAGACCTCTCAGTACTGTGCTTTAACCAAGAGACCATCCTCTGTCTTTTGACTTTCCCCTATTGCAGATAATGCCACACGACTATGCTTACCTGTCATATTAATATATTTTCAGTTTTATTTCTGTTTATGATCTCTATTAATATGTCAGGGATGCACCTGCTTGCTTGCCTGAGTAAGAATTATCTGAGCTGTCAGTAAAGAATATTAAAGTTGCTTGATTTTTTTTAAAAATGGGAAGTGACAGGACCGATTATAACAGTTGATTCAATGTCCTTGATTGTGAAGCTCTCTAAAGCCTTTTATCTAGGTCTACCTTTTAATAGGCTAGGATTTATGTCTATAACATCTCTCTGAACAACATGGTCTCACGGCTTCTGCTAAAAGTACAGTGCATTAGACAGTGCAAATGTCAATTCCGCATTAGAAATACGAATAGAACAATCCAAGGCTGATGTACTTTTGTTGGCCAGCTTCTGTTCTCAGTTACTTCAGTGTCAATCTGGAGCAACTACAGCAAACTGGAACAGCTGAAATCAATAAAATTACTCCAGATTTATATTGGTGTAAATGACAGCAGACAACTCTCTTTTTCCTTCAGACATCTCTTACTTAAAGTGATGCACAAAGAGTTTTCTATATATCTAGGTTCTTACATGGCCCTTGTCACTCTAGTATCTGAGCACCTTACACCTGTTTACCTTTGAGAAGCTTTTCTTTTCTGCTGAAACTTCAGCTCATTCCCAGCTTCTTTTCTACATGCGAGCAGATTCTTGCCTGGTAAAAAGCCCAAGTCAGTAAGGTGGACATTAGCTTGGAAAAGAGATGACTAAGGGAGCATATTATAGAGGTCTATAAAAGCATGAATGGTGTGGAGAAAGTGAATAAGGAAGTGTTATTTAACCCTTCATGTAACACAAGAACCAGGGGTCACCCAATTAAATTAATAGGCAGCAGGTTTAAAATAAGCACAAGAAAGTACTTCTTCACACAACCCAGAATCAACCTTGGAACTCATTGCCAGGGGGTGTTGTGAAGACCAAACTATAACTGGGTTCAAAAAAGAATTAGATAAGTTCATGGAGGATAGGTCTATCAATAGCTATCACCAAGATGGTCAGGGATGCATCCCCATACTCTGGATGTCCCTAAGCCTCTGACTTCCAGATGCTAGGACTGTACGACAATGGATGGATCACTCAGTAATTGACCTGTTCTGTTCATTCCCTTTGAAGCATCTGGCCTTGGCCACTGTTGGAAGACAGGATACTGGCTTAGACGGACCATTGGTCTGATCTGTATGGCCATTCTTACGTTCTTATTGGGTTTTCTCTCACTCTTTCAAACCCGTTATTTCCTTTATTATAATTTCTAGCCCAAGTAAACACAGATGGAAAAAAAGGAACCTATTAGGGTGGGGCAAGGGGCTATAAATAGAAGTATAGGATTGAAATTAAATAAGAACATTTACACTGATATCAGGACAAAATTCCTAATGGCAAGAGCAATTAGACAATGGAATAGTCTCTCCGGGGAAATGGTGGGAAAAAGACTAGATTGGGCAAAGCCCAGGAGGATGGAATTTTGTTGTGAATGATCCTGCACTGTCCATGTAGATAGACTAACTATGCTATTCCCTCTTTTCTTTCTATGATTCAACAATTCCTCTTTATTTGTAAGCAGATGGGTAATAAGAGTAAAAATAAAGTAATGGCAATTGTGCATAGATAGTGCTTTATATTTTCAAAGTCTTTTACAAGTGTTAACTAATTAAAATTAATTAGACACACAGTCCCAGCTGGAAAGCCATATAAATATGTCTAGAAGAAGCTAGTGATGACCCACCTTCAAGAGACAGCATAGTCCAGTTTATAGGGGCACTGAACTAGGATTCAGGAAACCTGGGGTCTAGCCCTGATTTTGCTACTAAGATGTTGTGTGACCTTTGACTAACTCTGTTTCCCACCCTTTGTATTACCTATTTAGACTGCAAGCTCTTCTACATAGGGATTGTCTCTTACTATGTGCTGTATATACTACTATGTGCCTAGCACAATGGAGCCCTGACCTATGTTGAGGACTATCATAGAGTTCAAGGCCAGAAGGGACCACCAGATCATCACGTCTGACCTCCTGTACATCACAGGCCACCAACAGCACCCAGCTCTCACACACTAAACCCAGCAACCAAAATTAGACTAAAGTTATTACAGTCCACAGCTGTATACGCCTACTATAATACAAATAATAGTATTTGAGTGATGTTATCTTTACATTTCCCTCATCAGGGCCAAGATCCAAACATATACAATATGTTCAGCATTTGCTAGTCTCCCAAATCAAAACAAAACAAAACAAAACAAAACCAAGATCATTCTCAAGTGTGGGTAGGTCACTGTGCTGTAGCATTTTGAACTACCAAAGCTCCACCCTTTTCTGAGAACTCTTACATATCAAGCATCATAAATGTAAACATATTTCTGTGTGGTAGAATAACATAGCTGGGCAGGCATTTTTAATGGGGTATTCTGTTAAACCACAGGGATATAACCATGTTTCTATAATATTCTAACACTTAAATAATGATGCCTTGCACTAACAGAACAACCTTCATTTGAAGATCTTAGAAAGATGTGCAAGCCTGAATTCATTTTCACAACACTGCTGAAAAATATATTAGGGTCTGATGCTACCCTCATAGAAACCTATGCCATAACTGCCATTGACTTCAGTGGTCCAAGCTCAAGCCTTATAAACAGAGAGCCAAGGTAACAGAGTTTAATAAAGACCAAGATCCAGGTACCAAAACTCACAAACGATTTTCTCCAGAGGTACAGAGCATCCATAACTCCTATTAACATTGGCTTGGATTTGTGAGTCCTCTGCATCTCTGATGATCAAGCCACTGCTTCAGGTGCCCTCAGGTTTTGAGAGAGAGAACAGGGAAGGAATAGAACCCATAGAAAATTAAAGGAGAGAGCAGGCTAACTGTCAATTCCAAGGGCCTCTGTTCAGGGCTCCTAATCACATTGCTGCTGCTGTTAACTCTCCATGTTCATTTGCACTGTTAAAAAGTCTTTTCTTTTGTTCTTCCTGGAAAGTGTAACTAGACTAAAACTATATTGTTTAAATTGGAAATTGATGTGAAAATTAAAATGGATTCCTTATGAGAACTTGACTTTTTTAATCCAAAAATCACCTCTCCACAGGCACTCTGCCTCCATCCTCTGAAAAAAAAGGGTATTTTAGTTCTTCTCCCTGGTTACATAGGCTGTTTGTCCAAAGTTATTGTTGTTTCAAAATGTGATATCTGATACTACCAAGGAAAAGAGCAAGAGAAATCATTGATCTATTGCTGAAGCTCTGGTCTCAGATGTTTTACAGTCAAATCAAATCCAAGAGTCTCATTATCTCAATAGATTTTTCTCAGCACAGCTAGTGTTAAAAAGAAACAAATTAGCTTTTCAATTCAGCCAAGAAATTTGAATAGCAAAAATATGTATTAGTTTAATTTAACCTGTGAAAGCTGTTTGGTGATTAAATCTGGCATAAAACTCAATACAAAGATTTCAACGTGAAAACACCAGAAAAGGGCCTTGGAAAGTTCATTAAAAAAATCTGTTTTTATAGTTCCCTTTTTTTAAAAAGAAAAAAAGAGTGATTGACACATCTACAGAAAACTATAGGAACTGCTAAGCCAGATAACACACGTCAGTAGTTAGATTTTATGAGTCATAATGATTTTTTAAAATGATGACAACAGAAATATTTTGATAGCTAGGCTATTTGATTTGTCATTAAGTAATATGTTTGCAGATATGTAAATTATTATTATTATTATTTATACTGCAACACTGATGTTCAAATCTATTTGCAGACTGATAAAGTGCCAGATCCCTGCCCCGAGGAACTCTTTCATTCCTCATCTGATTCATTAACCTGCTTACTAATCATATCTTTTCAGTTCAACCTTGTTTTCATACTACTGGAAATGACTGGAAAATTAGGTCCTATTAAATAATCATGAGTGTAAACTGTGACTCACCAGTTAAGTGAATGCCATTACTGGCAATAAATTGAGAACCTTATTATAAGCTTTCATTATTATCATACAAACCAAAACAGTGCAACTTTATTTGGTATAGACTGTATCCTTTGATGCTTTACAGGTGTAAATAAAAAAATCATTCAAAACCATATTCGGCATGTAGCAATATGTAAATACACAGTGTAGGGAATAAGAAAGTATTCAAAGTGAGTAGCAGAGGGAGAAAAGAAATTTTTTTTCAGCTGATATTTGAAAAGAGGTGGATGGTGAAGGAGGCAGGCAGGCTGCTCCAGATGGCAAGAGATGTAGAGAAGAAGGATTTCACACCAACAGCAATGAGATGAAGAGAGGAAGGATAGTCTCATGGTTAAGGCACTAATGCAGGACTTGGGAAACCCAGGTTGAGCTCTATGCTGTACCACAGATTTCCTGTATAACCTTAGCCAAGTTAGGGCTTGTCTACACTTAAAACGCTACAGCAGTGCAGCTGTACTGCTGCAGTTGTAGCGCTTCAGGGAAGATCCTACCTATTCTGACAGGAGGGGTTCTCTCATCAGCGTAGGTACTCCACCTCCCCGCGAGGCAATAGCTAGGTCAATAGAATTCTCCCGTCAACCTAGTCCTGTCTACACCAGGGGTTGGGATTTTTCACACAGCTCAGCAATGTAGTTATACCAACCTCATTTCCTCAGGGCCTTAGTGTCCCTGGGACTTTTGCTGCACACCTCATGTAGCCATTTATACCTGTGCAGAACACTACTGAAGAATGGCAGTATTTTATACTCACTTTTCTCTGGTGTACCAGGTGCCATGCAATGGTGAATTGCAGATTGATGAATTATTATTAATGATTTTATTACAGTAGCGCCTAGGAGCCCCACTCATGGCCCAGGAGCCTGTTGTGCTAGGTGCTGTACAAGAACAGAACAAAAAGCCCCAAAGTGCTTACTATTCATCCATATGAATGCTGAATTGCTGCTCTAACCATCTCCTTCTCCCCCTCCCCCCCACACCATTGTATAATGGGAATGACAGTACTTCTCTATGTCACAGGGAAGTTGGGAGGAATGGTTCGGAGGCGCTCAGCTACTGCAGTGATGGAGGATATAGGAAGACAAACAGTGGAAAGAGAAAGGAGGGTGGTGCTAGATGAGGGGGGAGGAGCTGAAAGGGAAGTAGTGGAAGATAACATTTGTAAAGTAAACTGGCGCATACCAGGGAACATGTATTGTATGTGAACTGGCTATCCCCCAACAATCTGCCTTCTTGAAGGTCTTTGATTAAACAATATTTTCAGACCTGCCCTGGATGTTTAGGAGGCTTATGGCAATCTGACCTCTGTGGTACCTGGGCAGTAGTTTTGCCTGGTTTAGTGGATCAGTGGCCACTTTAAAATCTGATATCTGATGAAGCATCATGGCTAGAAAGTAATGCTATAAATCACTGCAGAGCTGGGAAGAATTCCCTCTTTCAGCCAATGGATAGCAGTTTTTTTCTCTAGCCTTTTTGATTCACTAGTTATCAGACCTTAATTCTGATTACCATCTTGCCTTTTTTCCCCTCCCATTTCAATTCCCTATTACCATTAACACTAGACCCAATGTTCTATACTATCTAAGAGCCTAAAATCCACTTTGCAAATTGTAGGAACTCATCATTTCTAACTCTAGTAAATGCTGGTTTCTAAAGTCAGGCTGCAAGATAGCAATCAGAATGACCTGACTTTAAAAACATGAGTATCACCTTAACTTATTCTTTCCAATATTTTTATTGATCCTGGATGTTAACTGTGTCCATTAAAACTTCTCAGCAGTTTCACAAAATGTAAATAAATGTTAGTATTTGGACCTCAGCTTTGAGTCCTCCACCCAGAGAAGCCAGAGAAGTTGTTGTATGTCCCATGCTGTTGTGACATCACAACCAACTCCTGTATCCAGGTGCTCCAATGGCACAATGATCCACAGAGTTTAAGGCCAGAAGAGACCATTAAATCATCTAGTCTGACCCCTGGCATAATACAAGCCATAAAATTCCATCCAGTTATTCCTGTATTGAGCCCAATAACTTGGCTTTGACTAAAGCATATCTTACAGAAAACTTATTATACAGTCTTGATGTAAAGACTTCAAAAGATGGAGAGCCCACCACTTCCCTTCAAACCTTGTTCCAATGGTTAATCACTGTCACTGTTTAAAAAAAAAGGGAGAGGGGGGCTTATTTCGAATTTGAATTTGCCTGGCTTTAACTTCCAGCCATTGGTGCTTATTATGCTTTTCTCTGTTAGATTCAACAATGCTGTAGCACACCATAGTTTATCTATGTGAAAGTACAATACCTTAGTACTCATGTATGGCCTCTTAACGCAATTAAGCAGAGAGAATATCAAACTGAGAAAAATAGATGATAAACCCCAGTATTTTCTCCATTTAACTCCACTCGACAGTCATAACATGTGAACAGGAACTGCTTGTGATGTCAGCAGCGGAATGGAACTCCGTCAATGGGCATGCCTGTTGTGTAGTGCCCCCTGCTGGCCAAGCATGGCTGTGCAGCATCCTGCCTCTTATTTCCCTTTCACAGGTTCCCAGGAATAATCCAAAGAGGTGTATGTCCAATAACAAACCCCCTTATTGGGGACTGGTTTATTAACTCTCTTCCACCTCCTCTGCCCCAGTCTCCTCCTGGGCACATCCCTCCTCCTGGAGGTCTCTCTGCCTACAACTGCAATCCTCTCTACCAGGCACAATTTCCCAGGCTATGCTCAGTCTCTCCCCTTAGCTCACCTGGGCACATCCATTCCCAGGCCTGTAGTCTCATCCCTTTGTAGTCAGCGGGTTGCGGTGCTTCTGGACTCTGAGCCACTGAACTCTCTTCCCAAACTGCTTCCTTCAGGAACCCTTTCAGCAACAGCTCTCACTCCCCACCACCACCCCCAGCTTCCTCATCCTGTTTCCCTCTTTATAAGGCCCAGATGCCTTCCCTTATGCCCAAATGGACAGCACATAATCAGTCACAGGTGCACTGGACCCCCCTTCCCTCTTAAAGGGGCCAATCGCCCTGTGACAAATTCAAACAGCCCCTCAGTCTTTTCAGGGATAGGGAACCAGATGAGGGGCAAATATCAATTTTTTCTTTAAGTTTTGAGAAGCTATTGAAGTTTCACATAACTGAATTACAATAACAGGAGTGAAAACTATTTAATAATTTAGGTGGCACCCACAATTAAAGGTTTCATGTTTCATGATTCATCCTGACAGTGAGAATACAAATGCTTCCAAGAGGTGCAAACTTTTCTTATCTTAGGCCATCAGAAAGAAAGTTTTCTGATCAGTGAGAGCCAGGACCACCCATTTACCTGGACCCACCTATCGGCCCCTCCTACCTGCACTACCACCCAAATGCACATGGCACCATCCACAAAGAGGTGTCCTCAACACTAACACATAAGGTAGATATCTTCCTGCATCAGGTGGAGGAGGAGGAGGTTGGGTGTCTGCTTGCACAAGAGAGGAGGACTCATCATTGTTTTTACAAAGGAGGAGGTTTATCCACCTCTACTAATAGCATAGCATCTTGGTATGAGACCCAGCCAGTCACCCGCAAGCAAAGGAGTGAGTTAGTGATCAGAAACAGCCTCTGTGAGCATGAGGAGTGCGTGGGTGAGTCAGTGTATGTTGAAAAATGTACGTGCATAGGTGAGATTATTATGTGTGATTGAGACACAGCATACGTGAGAGTGTGCATGTGTGCAAGAAGAGCCTTTAGTCTGGGTGTGAGAGACAGAGACAGGGTGTGAGAGGAGAGTGCTTGTGGGACAGTCTTTGAGAGAATGTGTGACAGAGTGCGAATGAGTGTATGGGAGGGGAGCGAAAAGTAATGTCACGGTGAGTGTCTGAATATGGAAGGAAGCGTGAGGACACAGGACTTGAACAGAAAGGCCCTCAGACAGTGCCACCACCTTTAGGTTCCTTCTACACTGCACTTTACAACCAGGTTGGGACACAGTTACAGTTCACTTGTGGCCATGCACAACAACTGGGTTATTATAACATAATTTGGGGTTGTCTGTGCAAATAGGGCCATATCTCTTTACTACCAAATTAAGGGAATCGCATTCCACCCCTATCTTTTCAGAACAAGAGCAACAGTCCCATAACATAGATATAACAGCGTTTGCTCCCTTCTAAACATGCAAAATGATGGCCCCAACAGAGCTATAACTGTAATGTAAACAGAGCCTAAATTCTACAATGATAGATGCTTTAGAAATGCAAGATGATTAGATTAAACAGACCAGCTGACCAACCTAAGGCTTTCTCCCCTTCCCAACCTCTGTTCATTCCCTCTGGAGCACCTGGCATTGGCCACTGTCAGAAGACAGGATACTGGGCTAGATGAACCTTTGGTCTGACCCAGTAGGGCCATTCTTATGTTCTTAACCTAATGCATAGACAGAATTTTGCATCTCATGACCTCTTGGAATGTCACATTATCAGCTTTAAAAATGACACTGACCTGGCTTTAAAATGTCAAGGGCTTACAGAGAGAACAGTATTTAAATGATTATCTATTTTCTTAACAGATTCCATTGCTGTTGTGAAACTTTACATCTCCCAGTGGCAAGTCAATGCAGTTTTCCACCTGTCCAAGTGGGTGAATTGATTGTCTAGAGCTACAACAGGTGACTTTGTTGAATTTTGTAAAGATAAACAGTGGGCCAGCTCCTCAGCTAATGTAAATTGATGTAGCTGTACTGACTTTAATGGAGCCATGACAATGTACATCAGCTGCGGAACTGGGCCAGTATTTATCACTATGTTTTTGTTTGGTTTTAGAAGAAATATATTTCCTTCTGCATTGACTTTCCTCTTTAAGTAGACTCTTAGTTATTTGTCCCAACACAATATTCAGGAGTGAACACATACAACTTCAAAAATGGGGATAAAGGCAACAAAGGCACTACCAAACTTACCTACATAGAGTCTGGTTCACCACCATGTTATTCTATTTTTACACCATTGGATGGGGTGAAACTGGAGTAACACATGGATAAATCAGGACCATAATTTCCAGTGCAAAGTGATGTCAATACAAAACAAAATAACCCAATTCTTGAAGTCAATGGGAATTTTGCTTGAGTGCTAGGCTCTGAGAGAGATTTTTCAACAGTATTCTCTCACTCTCACTTTCCTTCCTTCCCATGTCTTCATCTTCTCACTTCTCCTTTCTGAGCAGTTTCCGCTTTGGTCTTTCTTTTCTGCCCTCTTCATCTCCATTTCTGTCTCCTTCCCCTTTTTTCTTCTCTGTTTACATCTCTCTCTCTCTCACACCTCACTCTTTTATCTCTGTCTCTCTATATATTTGTCTCTCTTATGTCCTTTCCTGGTCTCCTCTACTTTCAGGATTGCCAAGGAGCAGAGACTTACTCGGATTTTGCTAATGAACAGAAGCCTTTTCCCTGTAGACCAAGCCCTAGTGTGAAATTGACCAGGGCTATGTTTGTGACTCTAGTCAATTTCACACTGCTACCAGCACCAGGGGAAACACTTTTGCAAAACTGTATGATCTAAACCAGTTTCATACTACAGCCAACTCCTTAAGAAAACAACACTGCACAAGAGCATTCACTGAAGGCAAATGACCAAGACTTCAGCATTCCAACAGGAGGCAGTTCTCTATGTGTCCCCTGCTACTGTATTATATTTGAAAAACAGTTTTTCTTTCACTTTCTGTCCTGATTTAGGGGTTCTGTGATTTCCTTACCACAGCTTATTTCATCACAGCCACCTAGAGAGATGCTGAGAACACAGAAAAAGGGCTGCTCTTGTGTTATAGGTGCTTTTAGCACTTTGACATCCTTAGATAAAAGATGACAGAGAAGTACAAAATATATGCACCTTCATCTAGGACCTTTCATCTGAGGGCCTCAAAGTTTTTCACATCTGAGGCAAATAAGTATTATTATACAATTTTTACAGATGGGGAAACTGAGTCACGGAAATTAAGGTCCCATCTACACTATGAAAAATCTATTATATTGTGGAATTAGCTTACATATGTCATTTCCAACATGTCTCAGCATTATATTGTAGAAGGGACCAAATCAAGCTTCAGCTTTGTTTGTATATCATGTTATAAAGGACTTGATCACTTGAACCTCATGGCCTGAGATAACTCCAGATTAAAACACTGAGAGCCTGTCCACAGACTTTAATGGGAGGGCCTTCAGGGCCCGACCCTCAAAGTTATTTACGTTCCGATCTTCCATTGATTTCAATGGAAACTAGGAGTCTTGCCTAAATACCTTTGAGAAGCTGGGCTTTGTGAGTTGGACAGCAAATGGTCTAATTTGTCAGAAGATCTGAGCACTAACAAGTTCCATTTAAGTCAATGAGATTGGCAGGTGCTCGGTACCTTTGAAAGTCTGTGGCAGAAACAAAATTAGAACTCAGATTTCCTGATTAACAGGCCTGCACACTGCTACTAGGGCATGCTCTCTCCAGGAGTGATAAAGGAACTGATTCACAAATATTGGGTTTTAAATGTAAAAATATTTATAATTGTCATAATTGGGCCGGTCCTACTTTCCTTATGCCAGCTCCCTTTGACTTTGATCTGGCTTCCATAATATGTTAATTATTTCTAATTTAATTTGCCTTTTTTTTTTGCAAAACTTTGCAGTTTGACTATTAAACTAAGTCACATCTAAAAACTTCATTGCTTACAACTATAGTTAAATAGAATCCTGTGACCAGAGCTTGCAAATTGTGACATTAACAAATAATCTTTAAGGGCACAAACTACTCAGTGGCTACATTTAATTAATTTCAATGGCAACAGTAACACCAGTATATTTGAACCATTGGATAAAATGCACATAGCCACCTTGGGGCTCTAATGTGCTTCCACTGATTTCAATGGAGACATGATCGATCAGCCCCAGACATAGGAAGTCTTCAGTGGCACAACTCATACAATGCGGAGAGAACTTCTCAGACAATCTTCTGTGGTGACAGAGGTTTATAATTAGGCTTGGAAGGATTCGATTTTTAATCAGTAGATGTCAGTAAATGTTGATTTCATCATACACACAAACCAACAAAAATATTTCCATTGATAATAATCAAAATTTACAAATAGGCAAAGAGAATGTATTAGAATTTGATTTAAATTTACTTTGTACATTTTGACATGTGATGTTGACAATTTGTGTTTTAATGGTTATAAAACTTTAACTTTTTAATCTCAACATCTACATTAAATAACAATTATCTGTCACCCCATTGTCTGACCCTCCCATAATTTCCCACAACTATGAAAATTTAATTAAATGAAAATAAAAAATGCTTTAAAATAAATATTGATATTATCCATTAAAAAAAATTGAATTATGCCAAGCCTATTTACAGTGGAAACCACAGGGAACAGACTTGCAGCTTTAATTAATCTCTTCATGTTATGATTTTACTTTTTCCAACACCCTTTAGTGCAGGCAAAGAATTACATACCTAAGATGACAAGTAAGGACATGTTTCTTATTACACCAAATGTTGTCAGTACAAGAGCTAGACAAAGAGGATGAGAATAAACTAAAATAATAACAACATTTAGCACTTATACAGTACTGCACTTTGCATCTTGAAAGAGCTGTAAAACATTAGTTCGATTAACTAAACTATGCATTTTACTAAATATTACAATGTCTACTTATTATAATCCAGATGCATGACCTAGTTCAACATTAAATGTCTAGTCTGATTCTTACTCACAGTTTGTTCACAAGGAAATCAGTGAGTTAGTGAACCAAAAATATACTAATGTTTACAGAGAGCCCTCCTTTGGAAGCAGAAAGAAGTTGAAATACTATGTTAGACTAGTCTAACTGTATTTTGTAAGTAGCACATACAGTGCTCAGTATGTAAAGTACAGCCTAGAATTAATATCACTTATAGTCATTCTAAAGTTGCGTGTAAAGCTGCTCAAAATACAGCTGCCAGGGACACGCAGAACGTGACTGAGCCAGATGCTATAGAAGCGTACAGTCAACAAATACAAGCAGTCCATATGCTAACCTCTCCTAGAACTCATGGCCATCCACATCCATAATGTCTTTTAAACAAACTTTTTTTTTAAACAAATACACACGCCTCCTTGCTGAAGTGAAAAGTATTTTACTACATCCTGTTCCCTTTTTTTACCATCTGTACATGTTTATTCTGAACCTTCAAAAAGTCTAACATTTTACTAATCTTTATGAACAGACACAAAATAAAACAAAACAGTGAA
This sequence comes from Platysternon megacephalum, assembly GCA_003942145.1. NCBI lineage: Eukaryota > Metazoa > Chordata > Testudines > Platysternidae > Platysternon > Platysternon megacephalum. The sequence continues at coordinate 3,283,047 of QXTE01000053.1, forward strand.
ACCAGCAACAACAGTTAAACTATGGTAACGTACTAGAAACACATCCAACCCACTCTTATTATTTCTGATCTTTTTTCTACGAAGAGACTCTGCCATCAGCTTTAGCAGAAAGCACGAAAGTCAGACTACCTTTACCATTGCCCAATCAAGATAGCACTCTCTCTCTTTCTCAGCCTATGTATATTTTAAATTACATTTCTATTAATATTTTTGATAAAACAAACATACTAGTCTGAATACTGGGGTCAGTTGACCAGAAAGTGAGTTGACCAGGGGGGTCAGTATTAGATATACACGCATTTTCTCTGTATACAAATATATTGTTATTTCTATTACTGATTCAACCTAGTTCTTGCTACACACCCAATGGGAAAAAAAAGAAAAAAGAATGAGATACTGTATATAAGCGGGGCTGTCTTTTGGATGCTTTGGTGCCCACCAAAGTGCTGGATGGAATAGCACACACGCACAGGCACTCACAGTAACACAAACCAAACACACAAGTACACTCACACACTTACTAAAACACATATAGCCACCAATATATGCATACATAGTCTTATATACGGACTAATACATATCAAGGCATACACCAGCACACACACACACACACTAATTCTAACACATTTTCAAATATATATGAAACACCACACACACGAAAATGACACAATCACAAATCAGCAAGCCTTCAAATGCATACAAACACATCACAATACACAACACACACATACATCCTCAATCCACACAAACACAAACCTTCTCAAACACACATTCATGAGACAGACACACACCAACACAAAGGTATCCGGACACACACACACACTCAAATGCATACGCACACACCACGATACACAGCACACACCTCCTCAAAACACACAAACACAAACCTTCTCAAACACACACTCACGAGACAGAAACAAGAAACACGCCAACACCAGTGCATCCCGGACGGACACACACACACCAATGCCTACAAACACGCAGCAAGAGACACTCTTTGGTTCGTACACACAATCGCACCCCCACCAAACACAACCTCGGGCGGGTGCAGGCTGGCACACGGACACCATGCACGCACACTCTCAGATTAAACACACTCTCACACACACCCCATCTGTCTGTAACTCACACACACACAAGACTGGTGGGGATGGATGGGCAGGAGCCAGCCAGCCCGGCCCCGCCAGCGGAGCGGGACGGTGGGGCCGGCTCCCACCACCCCCCAGCCCCAGCAGCAGGACCGGCTGGGCGGCCGCATCCCGGCCTGATCATCACTTACGTTCCCAGGGTCTCCTTGAACTCGAAGATCTTCTTGATGTCCTCGGCTTGCTTCTTCCAGGAGGCGCTGCCCTCCCCGTTCTCCCGGGCCATGGCAGCGGCAGCGGCGCAGCTTTCCCGCCCGGGCAGGAGCCAGAGATGCTGAGTCCAGGGCAGGCAGGCAGGCGGCACGGGGAGCTTTTGCTTTCTCTTCTGCTGCTGCTGCCGCTTCCTCTTCCCACCCTCTCTTCTTTCTGCTGCTCTCCCACTCAGACTTCCTGCTCGCTGCGGCGGCGTGTGTTTCCTCCTGGCTCCAGCGGACCCTGCTTCCCTCCTCTCCCCTCCTGGCTTCTTCCTTCCCTTCTCTCTCCCGTCCCCCCTGTTTTTATGTTTTCCTCCCCTCTTTCTGTCCCCCCCTCCCTTTCCTTGTTGCCTCCCTCGCTTTTTCTCTCCGTCCTTCTTTCCTCTCCTTTCCGTCCCTCTCTTCCCGTCTCTCCTTCCCCCCCTCTCTCACCGATTGGTGCTGCTGCCTTCAAGGGGGGATTTCCTTGGCGGGTTTTATCCCCCCCGGCCACCCCCGTCAGTTTGCAGCCTCCCCCCCGGGGTTTCCAGCCAAACTCAGCAGCAGCAGCCCGGCTGCAGGGAGCAGAGGACACTTGGAAACCGCTGCTTGAGTTACTTTTGTCGCCCCCCCCCCTCCTCCTCCTCCTCCAAGCAAAGCCCCGAGTCCTTTTCTCTCTCCAAGAGCGCCCCCGCCCCCAGCCCCGGGTTAGTTTTCTTGCAGGAGACTAAAAAGCGGGGTTTAGTGCGCGCCAGGCGAGCCTAGCTAGTGCGTGAGAGCCACGGAGCGGCCGGCGAGCGGAGCGCGCCAGGGTCCCCCCGCCCGCTTGTCTCAGGCTGCTGCCGCTGCTGGCCATAGGGATTTCACTGCGCCGGCACCGTGGCGGTGGCTGGTTGTTATGGCAATGGGAGGCGGAGGGGAAAACAGTCGTCCCCCCCCCCACCCCCCCGCAAGCTCCAGCCTCTCCTGCTGCCGCGCCGCCTGTCAGTGCCCCTCCTGACTGAATGACTGGCGATAATTCGCATTGCACCAAAACCGCGCACGTCAAACCCCCCTTGCACACAGAGCCCAGCCAGCCCGGAGTGGCGGGGGGCGCCTCCCTCCGTCTGCAAGGCGCGCGCGGGAGCCCCGAGCCCTGCAGGGGAGAGCCGCCCGCCCCAGCTCCTGGCAGGCGCAGGGGTGAGTGCAGCAAGGGCAGGAATGCGACAGGGACTCTGCAGAGGGCCGGCGAGCCCGGCCTGGGAGGGGCAGCGAGCTGGGGGGGGTCGAGCGCTTGATTTGACTGGACGTGCCAGGAGTTTTCCGCCGCCCGCTGCCGGCTGCGCTAGAGCTGCCCAAGACCCCCCACCCACCCCATTTTTCTGAGTGGCCCAGGCAGCTCCAAGGCCTCTTTGCTAAGGGACTGTCAAACAAGGGGGCCAGATGGACACCTATCCACTGGAAACTGGACTGTTGTCGGTCTTCGCATTGCTGTAGCGCCCAGATGGGGGGCAGAGGGTGTCAAGCACAGCAGGAAAAAAACCCATGGCCCAAAGAACTTCCCGTCTAAATAGACAAGAGAGACAAAAGCAGGGTGATTATCCCCATTTTGCAGATGAGAAACTGAGGCACAGAGGGGGCATTATTGACTTACCCAAGGTCACACAATAAGCCTAATCTCCTGAGTCTCAGTCCAGTGCCTTAGCAGCAAAATCATCTTTCCGCTCTAAAACTCACCCCCTGCAGTGTCTTTACATAGGCCACCAAACAACCTTCAACTCAAGGGAGGCATTGCTGGCGGGCGCTGGGATAGATCATGCAGCTGACAAGAGACATGGATTCTAGATTCATATCTTCCACTGGCTTAGTGAGAAACCAGGTTCAAATAGTTAACTCCTCTGTGACTCAGTCTCCCCACTAGTAAGATGGAAGTAAATAGGCCAGTGTTTTCAAAAGCGGGTGCCTAAAATTCCACACCTAAATCAGTAACCTCACTTTCAGAAGCATCTAGTAGCTGGGGGTAGTCCTCTTGCCTTCTGTGGGTTTTGGATCAGGCCCAAAATCTGGCCCCTAATTTAGGAACCTAAATATGGATTTGTGTCCAACTTCAGGCACCCGATCTTAAAAATCTGGCCAACAATACTTACCCATATTTAAAAGGCATGTTGAGATTTTCACATGAAAAGCGTTATGTAAGTGAAAAATATTATTAATTACTACAACAATTACTACAGTAATACTGTACTACTAATTAGATGCAAAGTATTATTAATCATGACAGACATGGGCTGGATTTCAGCCAGCAATTTAGGGGTAAAAGTCACTGTAGCCCATATTGCCAATCCCATAACCGCCTCATGTAATACTTCCCTTGTTCTCTACCCTCCACCAACCACATGTATGATACTTGCCTTTTTTAATATAGTAAGTGACAAAGTTCACTCTCAAAGTGGAAAATAGTAAGAGGGGTAAAGCTCAAAATGCTGTAAGATTCTTTAACGTGTAAAGTTTCTTATAATCTTAAATTTCAAGATTAGAAAACAATGTCAATAATTCACAAATATTGACAGTGAGATAACACCAGGATTGGGGGGGGGGGGGGAGCAGTGGATTCATTTGGGTCAGAACTGAGATGCACCTCATAATGAGGGACAACCATGAGAAGTAGTATACTAACCGTTATTTCGAATTATATTGATCTAGATTACAGTCTCAACACAATATGGTAATAAACTGGCTAGTTTGCATGTGTAATACTGCCCTCTACTGGATAGAATAAGATCTGCTTAACTGTGTGTCATAGGCCTTACAGTATTAAAAGTTCTCCTTTCGCTCAAGGGGTAAGGATGTGGCAGTTCTTATGTTCATATCATCATCATAAGAATCAATAGAGTCATAGAATCATAGGATTTATTATGGTCATCTAGTCTGACCTCCTGCACAATACAGGCTAAAGAATCTCACCAATAAAATCTGCCTCAAGTTTATAACTTCTCTTTGAGGGCTAGCATAACATAAGCTTCCATCACTATTATTTATTATGTCCCTTTTTTGCACATCACGTTCTACATTTGAGTATGATCAGTCTGAGAGATTTTCACACATCTCTATGCCTAGGCAATGCAACAGAAACTCACGCTAAATTTTAGCTAGTATTGTGTATGCTGCAATTTCTAGGCACCAAAACCATGTGAGTTAAAAGTAGGGTGTCAGCCTATAACTCCAAGTTTTCTTTTGGCAATTTAACTCAAACTCTTATCATGCTAATATAATATACTTTTTTGTGCGCTAATATAACGCATATTTGAAATAACTAGTAAGGTAGGAATCCTCAATAGCCTTTACATTTTTAAGTACATCAGACACTCCCATAAGCCAAGGATCATCAACACAATAGACCATATCAGCTCTTTCACAGTCATTACAGTCTATCATGTCAGGGTGAACTCAGAGAGACTGTAATACTATTTGATTGACATGATCCAAGAGAGCTATTGTAGTATATTTTTAAAAATGAAAAATCTTACCCTAAGGTGAAAGTATATAACAATACATGCTGGGGTAGAATAGCTATATATAACTATATTACATGTAATTATACACAAAAAGTACATTAAAATAACTTTATTAAGGTTGCAAAATCAAGCACTCAAATGTTAAGAAATGCCAAAATTAAGGTTGCCTGTACAAAACCTTAATTCGGCCCCTTTTAATGTGTATATTATGATACAGTCTTTGATTACATGATCACAAACTATTTTTATTGCAGCCCTGCCTATAATAGATATTAGGTTATGCAGTCTTAACAGTTTATTTAGTTATCCTAAATTAGGGTGACCAGATATGGGAAGAAAATATCGGGACACATGGGGAGGGGGGGAGCTGAGAAAAAAAAAAGCCAAGCGAGTCCTGCCCCGTCTGAGGAGAAAAGAAGAAAAAAAAAAAGCCGAGCGAGTCCTGCCCCGGCTGAGAAAAAAAAACAAAAAAACCCCACAGTGCTGCCGGCGGATATCGAGACAAAATGCATCCCGACCAAAGATCAGTCGGGACGCGGGACAGACACCGAAATATCGGGACAGTCCCGATAAAATCGAGACGTCTGGTCACCCTATCCTAAATGAGTGCCAATAAAACCTGTATACCACACCACTCTATCAAGCATTCTCTAGCTACAACCTTACAGAAAAAAAAATTGGGTTTGGGGGGTTTTTTTTGGCAAATGTTTTAGAGGGTTTTTCTTCAACTTTTATTTGGACAGGTGTGTGCAGCATTTTAAAGGTGCACTTTTCTAAACTGGTTCAGAGTCTTCAGATGGGATCCCTTAACTCATCCTTCAAGTCCCAAGTTGCCTACCAACCCAAATTGTATTTTTATTCCATTTTTGCAGGTTAAAATTATCTAAGTCCTTACAGCATCTTAAATCAGTCTAAAGCCTTCGATCAGTTTAAGTTCTTTAAGATGATCTGAGGCCCTAGATCAACATAAACTGCTAAAAACCGAGTCCCAAAACACACAAGTTGGGGACAAAAAGATTATAAAAGTTTGGAGCTTATTCTGCTTTAACGATGGGAAGGGACTTATGTTGCTGTGACGGGGCACACTTGCCCCGCACTGGACAGGGAAGGGTTAACCCTACATTGTGGGTTGAGGAAGCCACACACCCTTTACTCTACTGGGCATGCTCCAAGTGCACTGGTATAAAAGGGAGCAGCTCAGCTCAGTTAGGGTTGACTGCTGGGGTGGAAAGATGTGCCCTGTTAGCTCCAGCTGAGGATTGCCTGAGGCCATGGAGGCCAGAGACACTGTAACCCAAGCAGATGCAAAGGTACCTACTGAGACCCTGCGCGTCTGGAGTTGCAGGGGACAGCGCAGACCGGGAAACCAGGATACAGCAGAGGTGCCCAGACGGCAGCAATGGGAACTACGGTAGGAAGCAGCCCAGGGGAATTAGATAGTGGCCCAGTTAGTGAACCGGTGTTATGAGTCAGTGTGTTTTGGTCAGAACCCCCACCCTTCCCCTGCTGACTCAGTAGCACATGTGCCTGCCACTACCAGGACCCTGGGCTGGGGTCCAGTGGAGAAGGAGGGCCTGGACCCCACTACCAGGGCTGCCACTCCTTCCTTGTGCATGGTGGCCCCCTCTCTGACTGCCTTTGGCCACTAGGCTTCACTGCCCTGCTGAGAAGGGCAAACCTATGGACTTGGGCTGCTAGGCCTTACTGCCCTGTCTTCCCAGGGGTGAATGTACTGATTGGGGCTACCTTACTACCCTGCTAAGAGGAGCGAATCTATTGATGCTGGTCACATTGAAGAGGCCACATTGCCCTGTCTCATTAGGGTGAACTGACTGACTGTAGCTGCTGGGCCTTACTCCCCTGCTGACTGGGCCCAATTCATTGCCTTTGGCCACTGGGCCACACTCCTGCACTAAGACAGGTGAGTATATAGACTGGGGTTAGGAGAGTGATGGGGCCACACTTGCCCTGCACTGGATGGGGTTTTCCCCAACCCTGTCAGTTGCCCTAAGGATTTTTTAAACTGTAGAATGGGATAAGCCTGCACTGGTATGGGTGGTTTGCATACTTAGCCTACAATCAGACATTAGTTGCCCTTTGACCATCTGGTGCCTGTTAAGTCCACAGGTGCACAGATTTTTGAAGATCTTGATAGGCAACAGCTGACCTTGGTCTATTGGTGCCTACTAGTTTTAAAACAGGAACTCTTCTTCCCTTCTTTTATTTTTGTTTGATTAAATCTAGGAAATTAAATAATGATACAAACTGTTAATATAAGGCTAAGATTAAACATTTAAACACTCAAAAGTCATGAATTTAAAAAAAGTGAACATATCACTCTAACTCTTCCCCCTGGAACATATGCATTACAAAAAAAATCTTTCAATTCATGATCATGTGTCTTGGATACACATGTGTATCTAATACCATGTCTACACTACAGATTTATCTCAGTATAATTACGTAGTTCAGGGGTGTGAGAAATCCACACCCCTAAGCGGCGTAATTATACCGACCTAACCCCTGGTGTAGACAGTGCTATGTTGGTGGGAGAGCTTTTCCTGTTGACATAGTTACCAACTCTCGTGGAGATGGATTAACTACACTAACGGGAGAAGCTCTCCTATTAGCGTTGGGGCATCTTCACTTAAGCACTTGCTGCATTTTAAATGTAGATCTGCCTTAAGACTGTACATAAGAAGGGCCATACTGGGTCAGACCAAAGGTCCATCTAGCCCAGTATCCTGTCTTCCAACAGTGGCCAATGCCAGGTGCCCCAGAGGGAATGAACGGCACAGATAATCAAGTGATCCATTCCTATTGCCCATTCCCAGCTTCTGGCAAACAGAGGCTAGGGACACCATCCCTGCCCATCCTGACTAATAGCCATTGATGGACCTATCCTCCATGGATTTATCTAGTTCTTTTTTGAACCCTGTTAGTCTTGGCCTTCACAGAATCCTCTGGCAAAGAGTTCCACAGGTTGACACTGCATTGTGTGAAGAAATACTTCCTTTTGTTTGTTTGTTAACCTGCTGCCTATTAATTTCATTTGGTTACCCCTAGTTCTTGTGTTATGAGAAGGAGTAAATAACACTCCCTTATTTACTTTTTCCATACCAGTCATGATTTTATAGACCTCAATCATAGCCCCCCTTAGTCATCTCTTTTCCAAGCTGAAAAGTTCCAGTCTTATTAATCTCTCCTCATATGGAAGTCATTCCATACCCCCAATCATTTGTGTTGTCCTTTTCTGAACCTTTTCCAATTCCAATATCTCTTTTGAGATGGGGCGACCACATCTGCAAACAGTACTCAAGATGTGGGTGTACCATGGATTTATATAGAGGCAATAGCATATTTTCTATCTTATCTATCCCTTTCTTAATGATTCCCAACAGTCTGTTTGCTTTTTTGACTGCTGCTGCACATTGAGTGGATGTTTTCAGAGAACTATGCACGACTCCAAGATCTCTTTGAGTGGTAACAGCTAACTTAGACCCCATAATTTTCTATCTATAGTTGGGGTTATGTTTTCCAATGTGCATTTCTTTGCATTTATCAATATTGTAGGAAAAAAACATGGATGGGAGCAGATGAGGAATAGAGAGGAGTCGGGGGGATGGGGTAGATAGGAGCAGAGTGTGAGGGGAGCAGGAGTGGAGAGCAGAGGGCTTGTAGGAGGGAGAGCTGGATAGCAACAATTACTAATTCAGATTTAAATCTACTAATTTTGCAAGCGTGTGTGTGTGTCACCACTCCTTGGGTCCGACAAACACAACAAAGCACACCGTGGCCGCCTAGGGCACATGTGCAGACTATGCAGTGCGGATATGATAGGAAGCCTTGGTGATTTTTGAATGGGCTGGGGCACTGCTGGATTCACAACCCAAGCAACAGGCAGCATGTTGCACTCTAACTGCCTGGTGTGGACCCTGCTGGACTATGACGACGCATTCCAGGAACCTACAGTGCACCAGCAGGATCTGCACAGGACAGTATGCAGCCTGTGGCTCGGATGGTGAATCCAGCACCCCAAGCCCAACTGACAATCGCTGCAGCTGGTCTCAAATAGGCCCTCACTGTGCAGTCTGCAAGGAAGGGAGGTGGTGGAAGAGGAGAGAGGGAATGTGACAGAGGAAGAAGAGGAGGAGGATTATCCCAGGAAGGAGGTCCAGGCTTGGTACTGGCCAAGGTAATTAAGGGCCCTAGGTGTCAGAGTAGGGCAACTTTCCTAGGGCTGATCCTCCTCTTCTCCCAATGGGGGGTGTGGGCCCAAGGGTTGCAGTCCCCCTCCTCAGCCACAGATCGGGAGAGGAAATGAGGAAAGCTCCCACTTTCTGTGGGGAGAGAGGTCTCAGTCTCTGTGGAGAAAGGGAGGGGGAAAGAGGTCAAACGATTTCCCTAATTCCTCCTGTCAAGCTGCCTGCAGTGGCTCAAGAGCATGAGTACCAACCTCAGAGCAGATGGTTAAGAACCAAGGCACAAACCACAAATGGGTTGTGAGGGCGAGACTTGGATTTCACCAACCAAGTATCACCTGTAAAGTCCTCAGGCACTTTAATAACCTAAACATTAGTCCTAGACAGTCCCCATGGGTACTCCAATCTATATCGCCATCCAGGTGAGCATGCCTTTGTGGTAGATGGTCCCTTACACCACAAATTACAGCAATAGTCAGGTTACTCCCAGTCCCAAAGGACCAGTCGCTCACTCCAGGTCAATCGCACCTTAGATCTCACACCAAAGACAACATTGCAGCCAATCCTATAATAAACCATATAAAGATTTATTAAATAGGAAAAGGAAAGTTTTTTTTACAAGATTAAAGCAGGTAACATATATACACAAATGCGTTACAATCTTTAGTTTCAAAAAGTAACAGAAGCCTCTATAATAAGCAAGCTCTGTCCTTTAGGTCTATCCCAGGCTAAGCACTGAGGATCTCTTGCTTATCCTTGGTAAACCTGGCCCCCCAGAGTCCAAATAGCATAGAGATCATCCAGTCCTTCTCCCTGGGGTTTTTATCCCTTTCCTGCCATGTGCTCTGAGCTGCAAACTCAGCTGATGGGAGGAATTTGTTTGCATGACTCCTCTTCGGGGCGGGGGGAGCAAGACAACTGAGTCTTTTGTCCTCTTTAATGTCCCACAATAGTCCCTCTGGTGTTGATGAACCTTTCCTGTTGGGCAGGACATAACACCGTCTGTTGCAGATTAGCACTTTACACTAGATCAGGGGTAGGCAACCTTTCAGAAGTGGTGTGCCGAGTCTTCCTTTATTCACTTTAATTTAAGGTTTCGCGTGCCGGTAATACATTTTAACGTTTTTTAGACAGTCTCTCGCTATAAGTCTATATTATATAACTAAACTATTGTTGTATGTAAAGTAAACAAGGTTTTCAAAATGTTTAAGAAGCTTCATTTAAAATTAAATTAAAATGCTGATCTTAAGCTGCCAGCCTGGGGTTCTGTTCACCTAGGCCTGCAGCGGGTTGANCGGGGGCTGGAAGGGATATGCCCCGTCCCTACCTCTTCTCTGTCTCCTCTACGGAGCAGCGAGCACGCTGCAGCTCGGCTCCGCCCCCCTTCCCCCGGAGGGAGGGGGAGGAGGAGGGACAGGAAGGCACCACGCTGGGGGAAGAAGCGGGGGAGGGGGGAGCTTGGCTGCCGCAGGACCAAGCTTCTGCCTTCTGCCCCCGCAGGGGAGAGCGGTGGGCGGGGGGGGCTGAGTGGGGCTGGGACTGGCAGGCAGCGGCGTGCCACCGAAAATCGGCTCGCGTGCCATGTTTGGCACGCGTGCCGTAGGTTGCCAACCCCTGCACTAGATAATCTCTCGCTCCTGTCTGGTGATTTATATAGTCCCAGAGGCTTATAGTTCAGCCATTCAAATATTACATTACAATCTGGGATACAGATGGTGTAAGTCAGATTAATGCATGCAGCAACTCACAAGCATTCAAAGTGTAAACGTATTCTAATACCTGTTTTTAACAATACTAACACAGGTGAGCCAGACTGATTACAGCTATGTAGTTGTCAGCATTCAACTGAAGCTTGGAAACCTTGGCATAAGCTGGCACCTGGTCTGCCACCATCACACTTACTGATGTTTGGGGGGGAAATTAGGGAAAGTCTCAGAGCAAGTTTGGCACCTCTGGGATAGAAGTAGATGGAGGGCAGGGCAGGATAGGACTAGAATGGTACGGTGGCAGGCTGGGGTCCCAGTAGCAGAAGGGTCTATACCCACTAGACCACGTTCTGAAAATGAAGCTAGGAGTCCTGAATCTCCCTTTCTCTGCTGTCAGCAAATAACTGTGAAACCCACTGACAGTGTATCTCATGCCCTTACAGTGGCTGGTCCACACAAGATAACAGCCTACTACTGTTTTCAATTACTCCATTGACTCAGAGGTCAGTGCTGAAGATCTAAAGGTTCAAACCCTGCTGATTATAGAAGTTAGTCAATATTGTTCCATGAGATAAAAAAAGACGATCTGAAAAAAATTATATTAGGTAATTACATTCACTACATTAGAACTTTATTAAGGTTGCAAAGTGAAGCCCTCAAATTAGGAGATGCCAGAATTAAATTTGTTTGAGCAACATGCATTATGATACAGTCTTTGATTACATGACCACATACTTTTTTTTGGGGGGGGGGGGCAGGACCCCTGCCTCGCTTTCAATGCGTAGGATGGACAGTGCTTTGGGGATGAATCAGAGTTTGATATTGAAGAGACTGATAGTGATAGTTACAGAGACTGTTTGTAGGTCCTCTGCCTGATTTTCTCAGTACCTAGCAGACAACAAGTGTGGCCAGATTTGCAGAAGAGCTGAGATTTGTGACTGCAACTGTTAGTGGGAGCTGTGCTTTGGACATGAAGTGCTATAAAATGCTAAATACTCTGAAAAATCAGGTGCTAGGTATTGCAAATTGATCTTACCCAAAATAAGTGGACCACTTTGGCCTGAATCTCTCTATTCCTCAATTCCTCCTCTGTAAAATGGGTATAATACAACCCCCTCACTTCACTGGAGCATTGTGAAGATCAATTAAATTTCTGTGCAGTACTCCGATACTATAGTGAGGGGTGTCCTAGAAAAGCCCATGAGGAAATTAATTTTCTATTCAGTACATGGATTGAATGGTGACTATTAAATAAAGCCTAGGGCCATACATTGAATGAGAAGGATAAAAATAAATGTTGAATAATTATAAATAAAAAGCAAACAAACAGCAGTGTGTGATCATGTAATTAAAGACTGTATAATAATGTATACACACAAGGAGCCCTGTGATGTTCCCCAGGCCTACCCAAGCTTCTGAGGCACTTTGCTACCACCTGCCCTTAATGTGAGTGAGCCTCATCTGTGCCAGCCCAGGGTCAGCTCCCTGACACCACTGGCAACATGAGCACTCCCCTCTAGGTCTCCTCATGCCTCGTTCTCTCTTTACAGGTTAACGATAGGTACACTTCAACCCGAGCATCCCCTGTAGTGTCCATCCCCTTATCTACTGGACACTCACAGAGTGACCAGACCTGCTGTTCCCAAAGGAACAGTACACCACGACTTGCTAGTCCACCTTAGAACACAGCTCCACTTAACATGCACTATTTGGGTTTCTTTATAGAGAAAGCAAGTATACATTTATTTAACAGAAATTTTGGTGTCACACACCCAGAGGATCAGTGCTACACCCCCAACTTGGGACAGACTCTTGGAGAAACCCCTTCTGATTGGGTCTCACTTTTCCTTCAGGGTAGGCCTCACTGCCTCCTGAGACTGAATCTCTATCGTGCTTCACCCTGTGGGGTCTGTTCAGCGAGTCCAACTGAGATATAGAATCCTGGCAGAGACTTGTACACTCTGCTGGCATTAATGCACCTCACCGAGTATTTATAGTGACACTCAAGTAGAGTTTCCAAAACAGTTGGGCTTATTAATCAAGTGGAACACCGCATTGGAAGTCCTTAGGTTAGCATAGAGAAGTGAAGGTTAAAGCATAGCACATTCTAGTTAGCCCAGAGCAATCCACCAAACCAAACTGGAGTGAACTCCATTTTCAGTGTCTGTCTGTCTCTCTGATTTCCTTCCTTAATCAGCTTTCTGGTAAGAGCCCAGACTCCTTCCAGAAGCCAACCCTTTATTCCATACCAGTCCTTTGTTCTTGAGCTGGGGTTTCTGCCCAGCTTCCCTGCTGAGAGGCTGGGAAATCCATGAGTCACTGGAGTTTGCAGGGAACTCTCTGGTCCCCTGGTTGATCTGGGCTGGTTTCAACCAGTTCCTTGATGACTCTTAATTCCACCAAGATAGGGTAGATGGACACACAGCTGTCTCTTAGTTTGACCTAAGAACAAACTTAGTCCCCGCCCCTCCCCCTTGGGTACCGTAGCAATGCAATGTATAGGGAAAACTGAGGTGCACACAGGCTTCATTTAAAAAAAAAAAAAATTACAAAAATTCCCACTTCATCAGACCTGGAAACAAAGGGAACCAAAATAATAACATGCTTTCTATGGCCTCAACTTAACTAACAAGTAATCCTGCTGTCTACAGAAGTGTATCTGACCCAAAGGTCTTCCCAGCATTTTCAGCCAAGTCTGGCTGAGATACCTTTTTGGAGAAGCAAATACACTGTCAGTTTACTTCCTCGGTGAAGGGTGCCAGGGCATCTGTCTGCATCTCCCAGTTATTCCGGACCAGTCCTTTGCTCTTCAACTCTAAATAGGATGACCATACATCCTGTTTTGGCCAGGACAGTCCCTTTTTTAAGCCCTGCTCCAGCTGTCCTGACACTTTTTTGGGGAAAAGTGGGCATTTGTCCCATTTGCTCTTGCCAACTTGATCAGTTCCAGTGCACAGGGGGCCGGCAGGGTTACAGTGACCAGCAACAGCTTCACACGGAGGGGGGACGACTTTGGGTAAGCAGCTGGGGCCAGCCTCATGGGTGGGGGGGGGGGGGGGGGCAGC
>QXTE01000053.1:3296837-3402326 GCA_003942145.1 Platysternon megacephalum
CCCCCCCCCCTTTACCTCTTCCTATTTTTTTCCTTCTGAAGTCCCTGGGGAGCTCTTCATTAGCATTTGACTCAGGATGCTAATTGACTTCTATTGTAAGACACACAATTGTTAGCTGGGGAGATAAGTGTCTCCCACCTGCTCTCTGGAGAAGTTTGTCTCAAGGCATGCTACCTCCAGGAAACCTGCCTTTAACTACAAGGCCTTAAGAACATAATTTCATATATATATATATATATATATATAATACACACATGTAACTTCTTACAGCTTATCTGCACGTCCATCTCACAATTATCATGATGACCAGCGTGACAGTCTTTCTTAGAGACCTAACATGACATTCTTTGAACCTCAATGTAAATACCACTCCCCAATGATCCTTGTAACCCATTTGCCCCCTGTGCCCTCTGACAGTTGGCATCAAGAGGTCCTTGGGTCACAGAGCCAAATTAAAGTTGCACTGGATGTCAGACTAGATGATCACAATGGTCCCTTATGGCCTAATAATCTACTTAACAATGAACCTTAATTCTGGCATATCTTAACTTTTGAGAGCTTGACTTTGCAACCTTAATGTCCTCTAAACATGGGGGTTTTAAATGTAATGCTAAATCTGTTTGAGAAATAGTATATGATCATAAAGTTAAAATCTATGGGTCAGATCATTGGATGGTGTAAATCCTGTGATTTACACCAGATATGGGATATGGCGCTCAGTGCCAAATTCTCTTCTCTCTTCGGTTTCCATTGGTGGTTTCAATGCAGTTGCATTAGGTGGGAAAGCAATATTTGGCTGTATGTCATAATGAAAAGTTAAGGTTAATGCTGCACATTTACAGTTAACTTTCACATTTCCTGACTTTTGCATGCTCATCTGTGCATTAATGTAGCATGAACATAATTCAGTTGCATTGGTGTCAATCCAGAGTAGTTCCATTGAAACCAGTGATGTTGTTCTGAATTGCCACCAGTATAAACAAGCGCAGAATTCAGCACAAAGCTATAGAACTATATACTACAATTACAGAGTCAAATTGTAATAGCAGAGGGAGAAAGAAATTAAGAGACACAAGCAGGGAAGAAAAGATATGGAAAGTAATTCACTACCTCGTGAAGTAATCACTTCTCTCATTTCAACAGGACACTCAACCATCTTTTATATTGTTGTTGGTAATACCCCTCTTGGAAACTGGAAATTAAAATTTCTTTATCTCCTAATTTTCTCCTTTTCCATTTGGCAAACACTTCAGTTTTCCTGTGTTTCTAACAGAGCTGAAATTAACTTGGCTCATTTTGTTCTTTCCTTGTCTGAGCATTAGCATCATTGAATAGCGAAGAGGGAAGTGTTTGTTAATTAACCACTGCTACTATATTATGTCTAGTCCTACACTACTCTCTCTCAAAAAAAAAAATCTCATTGGCCTCAACAGGAGATGCACATGGGACACTACTGCTGGACTGGAGCTATATTGTTTTTGTTGGTCCCACAATAGGGGTGATGGTTTTTTAAAACTTTGTCAATGAAGTGGGGATTATTAGACAAAGATCCCATCCAATTACACAATTGGGAAATCAGTTGCATCAGTGCCTATTTAAATAATTAAAACTCTTAAGCACCACAGGAGAGTAGTCTACATTAGGGTCTTTATTGCCTGTAAAAGTTGTTTCAGTACTATCCAACCCCTAAGCATTCAAAAGTCATGAGTCAGGTTTCAAGAAATTATCAGTGACTTAAAAATCACGAGTTTAAAAAAAATCAATAAATTTTGGACTTTGTCTTCTGGTTTGTGAGCCTATAAGGGTGCACGTAGGGTATATTTTCGAGCTTTCCTCCACAACCATGAAGCCAGAAAGGCACTCTTTTTAAATGAAAGCTGAGATTCTCACATAATCACTTGGCTCCAGGAAGAGGAGCTATCAAATAAAATAGTGAATATCATGGACTCGCAGTAATATCAAAGGAGTTGGCCACACTTATCTCACTATGCAAAAACTTCCATGCATGGAAGGAAGCCTGAACCCACTGAAGGGGAGATTTCTGTCAAGGCAGCTCCTTCCCTTCCCTGTAGAAGCCCCACATGAGAACTGTGAAGGGATCAGCCACCCTGAACAAGGAAGGTGGGTCAGAGGAAGGCAGGATGGGATAACCACGTGGCTCCTCCAAAATTCTTCTATCCAAGGAGAAGCCAGGATATGACAGCCCGAGTTTATATTCATTTACGCTCTTCCCCCCCCCCCTCTGTTATTGACCCTGCCCCTTGCCTCATGGGGCAACCACCATCATCCGGGAGCAGCTCCTTGGAAGCAGAGCTTTGCTCCAGGAGCACAGTGATAAGAGAGAGCCAAGATGCATCCACACAAGATGTCCCTCGTCTCTTGCAAAGCCCCCGATAACTGTGTGGACATCAGGGATCCATGGGTTACAAGGTACAAAAACCCACATTCTTTTCCATGCTGGAATAAACCATGCACAGATAATGGAATAACTCATGGGGGAGCTCTATGAATGGAAACTCATGGAATTTCCTTGCCCTGGGAGTGTTATTCCTCCAAAGGGGGCAATAGGACCCATAACCGTCTACCCACAGACTTATTTAGATTATAAACTCTTTGGGGTGGGTACTGTCTTTTTGTTGTTTGTACAGCGCCTAAGACAATGGGGTCCTGGTCCATGACTGGAGCTCCTAAGTGCTACAGTACTACAAACAAGAAATACCAACAACAACATAAACATAGTCTTGGGTAGCTACAAGAATGCATCAGAAACCAAACTTTAAACAAAATAAAAATTGTTCTTCCTTCATTAAAGGAGCACATCAAATTTGGCAAAAATAAAATCCACTTGCAGGTCAAAATGATAAAGGCTCTGATCCTGCAATCCTTACTCAGGCAAAATTTGCATTGACTTTAAGAGGTTGCTAGTGCTAGGGACCAC
The DNA here is from genome assembly GCA_003942145.1 of Platysternon megacephalum. Taxonomy (NCBI): domain Eukaryota; kingdom Metazoa; phylum Chordata; order Testudines; family Platysternidae; genus Platysternon; species Platysternon megacephalum. The sequence goes on from QXTE01000053.1 coordinate 3,299,776, forward strand.
AGAGCTGGTCAAATGTCAGAATTTCTGATCTATGGGATATTTTGAAAGCAGAATATCAGAGTTTTCTCAAAGGGAAATTCTGAACCAAAAAAAAAATTCAAAATCAAAACATTTTGTTTTGAAATTTCAAAATGAAATGGACCCAAATTCCAGAACTCCAGCTTAGCTGTGACTCCCAAGAATTCTAGGGGCCTGGCTCCCCATCAGTCCTAGCAGACTGCCAGAAGACAGAAGCCTAGATGCACAGGCAGCTACAGCTGAACCAGGAGACTCTGAGTCCTGGGACCTGTGGCTCCCAGTGTTTTCAAGTTCCCAGTACCGCAGCAGGAGACTGGAAGCCCTGGGGTTCCCTGGCTCCAGGACAGTCCACATGGCAGGGCTGAGCCACAGACCCTAGAAAGAACAGGACTCCCTGCCCCAGGGTAGTCTGTGTGGTGGGGCTGTCCTAGAGCTGTGGATCCTGGAAGCCTGGGCTCCCCAGTGGCCCACCAGACAGGCTAGCAGGAAAGCTGCCTGTGGATTGCCAGAAGATTGTCAAACCCAACATGTTTCTGCAAAACATTTGGGGTTTGATGAATTGGCATTTTGACAAAACCCTGTTTTTGTCAGAAAATTCCTGACCAGTTCTAATTTCCAGATGGGAGTCAAGTGTTTGGTTTTTTGTTTTGGGGGTTTTTTTTTGCAAAAGCTAATGTTTTTTACTGAGTTTTTAATGGAATTGCTGACATGCACTCAGCTGTCCAAGTGCTGGAATCAGCCACTATAATTCTTCCAGCTTTCCAAATTCTTGTCTACCAAGGTGTGAGTAGACTGTGAGAAGATCTCTAAAAGGTAAGTTATGCAGAGGTTTGGGAGAAAAGGGGGTTATTAGGAAAAGGTCGAATCTCATTTTTTTTTTTTTCAGAGATCTATAACTCAGCTGTAAAAATGTGCTTCCAGCTGATTGGTACAAAAGAGAACTCCATAAAAGTTGCTATACTGTGTATAATCAAAGGGGTGTTTCTAATCTAAGTGCCAAAATGCAGGTGCTGTCCCTGATGGAACTGATGTTCATGTTGCACTCTTTGAAACTATTTAATTGAATAGCATATTTTAAACACTCTCAATTAAATTTGCATAAGCATATAAGGTGAGCAGGGTCAGGGCTCTTTATCAAACTCCATTCCTTTTATGTAGCTATATCCATTTTCCCTAGCGCACACTCTATTCTTTGCAAGGCAGAACTGTCAAGGCTCCTGTAACAAGAGCCACATTGCTGAATCAGACCACCTTCCACCGCTTCACACATTTCCATGCTGCCTGTCTTTCAGTCAGCTCTCTGCCCTGTTGGGGTTACGAGTAGCTACTGCCCCAGTCACTTGAATGATGGACTGTTTTACAGCTGTAACAACAAGGAACTGCAATGAAAGACATTTTGCATGCAGATTTGTAATACATCAAACTGAAAAAATAACACTATTTTGTATTTCATAGCATCAAAATTCTGCAGCAGCATTAACTTATCAATCTGCACAGCCTCTCCCTGATAAATATCGTTATCCTCATTGTGCAGGTGGGGAAACTGAGGCACAGAGAAGTCACTGGCCTGAATATCAGAAGCACAAATAGAGGAGGCAAAGCCCCTCACTGTGTCGTAGTGAGTTACACTGAACAGCGGCAGCACCTAACCAGGGCTTTAGTGGTTTGCCCAAGGCCCCTCAGCGAGTTGGTGGCAGCACTGGGGTTAAGCTCTCATGAGTGAGTTTTGTTTGTGAGCTCAGGAGAATGTTCACCACCCAAGTCTCTGGGCACCACAGAACATTAGCAGTGAAAGCTCAGGTGACTTCCCCCCCCTTCCCCATGTCGTCTTCAGAATGGGGGAAAAGGCAGTGATGGAGAGGAGCAGAATTGAGAGACAGGATGAGGGCACAACTGGTGGGGACAGAGGGGAGCAGAACTGAGGAGAGGGGCAGGATCCTGTTGTGCCCTGCAGCAGTGCGCTCTGGGTTCTCCACACACACAGCCCACTCCCAGGCAATACCAGGGTCTCCCATCAACTCAACAATCCTTCAGGCTCTTTCCTCTGAACCTAACAAAATCCATCTGCCCTGCCCCTTGTCTCCCTCCTACATTCTGTACCAGACTGACTCTCCTGACACCTTCAACTGCCCCCGTTTTCCTCCTGCTCCCATTGATTGGGCAGGGAGGGCCCTCAAAAGGAGATTGGTCACCTCTCTTCCTCTTGAGAAATGTCTGCTCATCAACTATGGAGTCTGAGCACTGATAAGGTCTGATCCATGCCATGCTGATGTGTTGGGATTGCCAATGCTAGCTAGCTAAGGGGTTATACTGCCACCCATCATCTTAAGATCTGAGGCCCAGATCCACAAAACAGTCTAAGGTGTTGTGACACTGAGCATCACAACACTGAACTTTTAGGTGCCTAGAAAAATCCTAGGAACCAAGTACAATCCACAAAGCCTAAGTGAGGTGGCTAATGTCCCTGTGGCGCCTGAGGATGATATTCACAAAGCCAGCATGCTAAGGGAGGAGCCACCTAAACTAGCCAATGGGAATGTCAACAAGAGGGGTGTTTGCTAAGCCCCACCCCTCTCAGAGTTTGGCACCAATGGCCAGGCTGCAGGGAAATGCCTATCTCTGCTTGTGAGTCATGAACCAAGGGAAGAGAGGCATTCGGCTGCCTGAGGGCTTGTCCATACTTAAAACGCGATAGCGGCACAGCTGTAGTGTTGCAGCTGCGCCACTGTAGAGCTTTGGTGTAGCCATTACCTATGCCGGTGGGAGAGGTTCTCCCACCGGAATGGGTAACCTGCCTCCCCAAGAGGCAGTAGTTAGCTTGACAGAATTCTTCTTAGCGCTGTCTACATGGGGATAGGGCGACTTAACTATGTCGCTCCGGGGGCTGGATTTTTCACACCCCTCAGCAATGTAGTTGGGTTGACTTAATTTTCTAGTGTAAACCAACCCTGTATCACATGTGGGGTCTGAGCAGAGGCTGCCTAACTCCACCCAAAACAGTGGGCAGGGGGACCTGTACCCATAGAAACTCTATGGATAGAAATTCCATGCTTGAATAATAAGAGTATAGCCATAGTAATATACTATCGGACTAAGATGGTGACGGTGATTGTGAAATGCTCAGGGAGACTGGAGAGACTACAAAACCAGAAAACTCAACAATAATGGGGCCACTGGAGGACTGAGGTGCTAAAGGAGCACTCAAGGAAGTCAAGGCCATTAGGAGAAGCTAAATGAATTGTTTGCATTAGTCTTCACTCCAAAGGGAGATTCCCACACCTGAGACGTTCTTTTTAGGTGACAAATCTAAGGAACTGTCCCAGATTGAGGTGTTGATAGAGGAGGTTTTGGAACAAAATGATAAAGTAAACAGTAATAAATCACCAGGACCAGATGGTCTGAAGGATCTCAAATAGGAAAATGCAGAACTACTAACTGTGGTATAGAACCTATCACTTCAATCAGACTGTGCCCGATGACTAGGGATTTAGGGGTAGAAGGGAGTGTCTGGTGTGAATGTCATTCGCTGCAGGGGAATGTTTACACTCCGCAAAATGGTTTCCATAAAAATCCCACTTCTGTTCATAGGCTGATTTGGTGAAATCGCTATCATCTACTTTGGGCCTGACCGCCACACAGTCTCTTTAACAAAAGAGTTTTCAGCTCTGTGTGGCCCTCACTTTATCCCTGTTTAACCTGGCTTTGGAACCCAGCCATCTTTCCCTATGGTCACTCACCAGAATGAATGCCCACTCTGTTTTCACATCAGCAGTAAGACCTTAAGTATCTGAATGACAACATTCATTCCGAAATGAGCCTTGACAGATGATGGGATCTAGTAAAACGTATCCATGAACTTCATCTGCCTGACTTTCCAACATCTAAAAGCATGCCGGCTTCTTCTAAGCTATCACTCGCAGCTGAAGGACTTGCTCAGAAGTGAATGCACAGTATCTAAAGCTAAATAAACCCTGAGATTGTAATAATCCAGTTTCTGGTTCTAGTTATAGAGCAAATCTACAAGAGCTGTCTGAGCGCACAGACTTCTTTAATGCTTTTATATAGTTCACACACGCACATACACCAAAAAAAAAAGGAAGAAAGATTTCTACATAATTTCTACAAAAGGAGAAGTGCACAAAGCTGTAGGGCAAAAACCTATGGGAATGTTTTCTTTCTTATCCAGATGGATGGCACACGCCTATGAAGTGTTACATAACCAGGGTTTGTCAGTCTTAATCAGTCTTAACTTAGAAGCCAGGGTCAAATGGTAAGTAGGTGACACCGGTCTGCTAAGGAGCAGCTTTGTTTATTTATCTTACAAAGATTTCTTAGCACAAATATTCACAATCCCAGAGGGATTAAAGCTCTTTGAGATTGCATGCATGTACACACATGCACACAATCCCTTGCTAACCTTCTATGGTAACCTTTCCAGGCTGGAGACAACTGTTTGTAGAGTGCAGTTCTACTTGGACTAAATTACACCTTTTTACCCCACAGACCAGCAGCTAACGGGTGTATCCAGAGTCAGATCTTGCATTAGAGACACTAACAGTTACTCCATTCGTTCTGCAAAGCCAACCCAGCTAAAAGAGAGTGGGCTAGAGGCTATTCCTTCCAAAGCATCTACAGAATTGTTTAGTAAGTTCCAATCAGTCAGACCTATGCAAACCCTGTTGAAGGCAATGGGACTGCACAGGTATCACTCAGGGCATATAGCCAGGAATCGGGATAGAATCAAAACTAGAACCCAAGTGATCTTATTGCCAGTCCCCTACTCTAATCACTAGACAATGCTGACTCCCATGTATGTCCTGGGCTATCTGTATAAGGAGGTGAACTGTACGAGTCTATTTGACTCCAAATGTCCTTTTTTGTGAGTCAAATGAGCAAATGGGAATTTCAGCTGTTTTCCCAAACTTTCACTCAACTGTTAGCCAAAAAGGCTATTGCAGAAGTACACACCAACTACTAGGGAAGTGGTTACTTGTCCTCTCTGAACGCTGGCTGTCACATCAGATCACCCTTCCGTGAGTCCTGCTGTGCTCAATGCTATTCTTCCTCATGGTCAGACTAGAACACAGTGGCACTTCACATAAGCAGCTGCCTCTCAGAAGCAGAGACACACAGTGATGGAAGAGCCTGTGGAGTTCACCAGCTAGTATGTGACCGTTCACGTCTCAGGAATGCTTTTCAAGTCGCTTGCCGTGTTTCCAGTAGTAATGCCCCCTTCACTTTGCTTCTTTCCTGCCTTTTCCCCTTTTCCCGTTCTCCCACTGCCAACTACAAACCTTCTTCCACGCCACCTCTTCTACACTGAATAGCCCCTGAACTAACATACACTAAATCCCCTCCCTCTTCTCCTTTAAAAATCTTCTCACAACCCTCCTCTTCCATGATGCAATCTAATTAAAATGTCCACCCGCCCTCTCTCTGTCGATGTATTGTATCATACCATTCTATCCCAGGGTGTACCCGTACCTTATTATCCCTTTGGATGGGGAACCTATTGTTTGGCACACCTCACCTACTGGACAAAGCTGTGTTTTCCTATAGCACCATGTAGAAACTAATCCAGATCTATGGCATCACATTACAGGCCCAGGAATATTCTGTGACACTCCAAACAGCGGATTATAAATGACATTATGGGTAAGAATTAGAGAAGGGAGTGCGGAATCACGTTTGCTCTGTAGATGTCCATCCCTAGAATATTTCCTAAGAGAAAGAAGGACAGCTTAAAGGTCTCCTTTCCTTTCCCTCCTGCTCTGTATCTTTCCCTAACCACTCCTGCTGTCTGCCATCAATCTGCCTCTGTACTGCCATAATACACAAAGTAAAACTATTTCCCCATACTAATTTTCCCTCCTACTTTTACTCACACCTTCTTGTCAACTGTTGGAAATGGGCCATCCTGATTATCACTACAAAAGTTATTTTTTTTCTCCTGCTGATAATAGCCCACCAATCACTCTCCCCTACCCTCACTCACTTTCACTGGGCTGGAATAGGAGGTTGGGGTGCGGGAGGGGGTAATGGCTCTGGCTGGGGGGTGCAGGCTCCAGGGTGGCACCAGAAATGAGGGGCTCAGGGTGCTGGAGGGGGCTCTGGGCTGAGGCAGGGTGCGGGAGGGGATGAGGGCTCTGGGGTGGAGCTGGGGATGAGAGGTTTGGGGTGCAGGAGTGGGCTCCGGGCTGGGGCCAAGGGGTTTGGAGTGGGCTCAGGACTGGGGTAGGGTGTTGGGGTGTGAGACTGGGGATGAGGGGCTTGGGTTTCAGGAGGGGGCTCAGGGCTGGGGCCAGGGGTTGGGGTGCAGGCTCCAGAGTGGGGCCAGGGATGAGGGGTTTGGCGTGCAAGAGGGGGGTCAGGGTGGTGGCAGGGGATTGGGGTGTGGGAGGTGGTTTGGGTGCTGTCTCAGGGAGGGAGTTTGGGTGCAGGAGGGGGTTCAGGGCTGGGGCAGGGGGTTGGGGTGCAGGCTCCAGGAGGAAGTTTGGGTGAGGGAGGGGGCTCAGGACTGGAGTAGGGGGTTGGGGTGTGGGCTACACGAGGGAGTTCTGACTGGGACAGAGGGTTTGTGCTGCTCCCGAAAGTGGCCCTAGGCACAGGCATGGCCAGGTGGCTCTGTGCGCTGCCTGCGCCTGCAGGTGCCGCCCCCGCAGCTCCCATTGGCCATGGTTCCCAGCCAATGGGAGCTGCGGAGCCAGCACTCAGGGCGGGGGCAGCACACGGAGCTTCCCTGATCGCACCTGTGCCTAGGGGCCACAGGGACATGCCGGCCGCTTCCGGGAGCCATGCGGCCCTAGAGCATTCAGGGAGCCTGCCTTAGCCCTGCCAACTGGACTTTTAACCAGAGCCACCAGGGTCCCTTGTCGACTGGGTGTTCCAGTTAAAAACCAGACGCCTGGCAACCCAGGCCCGGTGTTGCAGGGAGGGAGCAGAGGAGTTCTCCCATTGCTCATGGGGTGAAGAGGGCACTGAGCCACAGGGCTTTCTCTGCTACCCACTCCCTCCCCTCCTGTGAGAACAGTGTGAGCTCCTGAGGTGAGAGAGCTCTGCCTGCTTCCTGCAGCAGCTCTGGCTCTTCCCCCGGAGATGGGCCCATGCCAGCTGACTCGGGCTCGGTCTAAAAGGATGTTTAATTGCAGTGTGCATGTTTGGACTCAGGCTGTGGCCTGAGCTCTGGGACTCTCCTTCCTTGCAGTGTCCTAGAACCTGGGCTCCCATCTGTGCCTGATTGTCTACACTGCAATTAAACAGCCCCTTAGCCTGAGCCCTGCAAGCTCAAGTAAGCTAGTATGGGCCAGCCATGGATTTTTAATTGCAGTGTAGATATACCCTCAGACGGGTTTTCCCCCAGACAGGGCTAAAATTCACTGGATGAGAGGGCTGGAGCTTCTTGTGTCATTGCCAGGCAGGCTGCAGACCCAGCTGAAGTCCCGTCACTCACAGAAAAATCAAGGGAGTTGGCAACAAGATTGCAGATCAGCCCCATGTCTTCACAATCCATTCTTGCACCTTCCTCTCAGCATCTGGTGCTGACCACAGTCAGAGACAGGACCTTGAGCTACATGATTAACTGGTCTGGTCCAGCAGCAAAGAATCCTGTGGCACCTTATAGACTAACAGACGTTTTGCAGCATGAGCTTTCGTGGGTGAATACCCACTTCTTCGGATGCAAGTAGTGGAAATTTCCAGGGGCAGGTATATATATGCAAGCATCACTAGCTTGCTTCTTGCTTGCATATATATACCTGCCCCTGGAAATTTCCACTACTTGCATCCGAAGAAATGGGTATTCACCCATGAAAGCTCATGCTGCAAAACGTCTGTTAGTCTATAAGGTGCCACAGGATTCTTTGCTGCTTTTACAGATCCAGACTAACACGGCTACCCCTCTGATAGTGGTCTGGTCCAGTGCATTAATTCCTATGTTTCTCTATTCATGCAATAGTAAGATTGTGCAGCTGAGCACTAGAAAGTCAGGAACTGTAAAAGGGCCCCGTTCTGTAAAGCTTTACGCATATGAGTACTCCAATTTTTCAATGGGATCCCACGTGAAAAATCTGATTGCCTGAACAAGGGTTTGTAGGACTGGGCCCAAAGATGAGACTAAATACTCAACCTTATCTCTGCTCCCTAGTCTGTAGACACATTATGATTCAATCTTTAATTATGTGAGCTCAGATTGTTTCTCAAAGAGTACAGCATACTTTTTCCCTACAATCTTTTTTCCCCAATGTCTAAAGTGAGTGTTCACACTTGTTTTTTTTAAATGTCTAAAATGTAAGGGAGTTAAGGCCTTGATCTTGCAAACACATATGCACATGCTTAACTTTGCTACCCTAAGCACTCTTGTTAATTTCAATGGGACTACTGACAATAGCAAAATTAAGTATGTGCCTAAGTATTACTAGGATTGAGGCCTAAATCTTTAACAGGACCCGAGTCACTGATCCATTGCATTCCAGGGGTGTCACTTCAGTGTAAAATTGGAGTAATGCGGTACCTTAATTGATCATTCTTTGTAAACACTTAGGCTTTATTAACTGTAAAATTCCTAGTGAAGCACTCTGAGACATAACCGAAAAACCCAAACAAGCCACCTAAAGTATATACATTTATCAAAAATAGCAATAATCCTGCATCTCTCCTTTCTTACATTTTCAAACAAGCCCAAGCCCATGTCGTTCTTCATGCATGGGAGGAGCTCCCTGTAAAAGCTACCTCATTGTCCTCCTGAAAATCCCTCCTTAAAACTCTTCTTTGCTGTAATGCCAACAAAAAACTTTACAACAGTTACACAGTGGGAGTGCTGAGACCACTGCCTGTCATGCTGTCCAATATTAGCCCATTGTTTCCTCGTTCTCCTCCATCTGTCTGTTTCCACCTGTGGGCTCTTGTCTTATATTATGGCTATGCCACTGCGGTGTGTACTACAGGGGTGTGCAATGCAGAGCACACCAGAGTGTTGTGATCTAAGTGCCCCGGATGGATGGTGCTGGCACAAACTAAAAGGTTCCTAGTTTGTGTTAATATAGACTACGTTAATGTGAACTAGGGACCTTCTAGTTCACGTCAGCAGTGTCCACATGGGGCAGTTAGAATGCAAGACTTTCGTGCACACTGCCATTCACACCCCTGCAGTCTACACTGTGGTGCAGTGTACACATGGCCTTAGATGTAAGGTCTTTGGGGCAGGGCCTGTCTTTTTGTTTTGTGTTTGGATATTGCCAATGACTGAGGCTCAGAGGTGCTCCCATGATACAAATAATAAATTAATGTAAAAATGGTGTTTCGATTAACTGAAAGGAATTCTGACGCTTGGTATACTTGGTAGTGAACAATCCTGCACTGACAGGAGTATGAGCTAAAGGATCTAACAGGTATTTTCCAGCTATAATTTCCATGTTCCACTGCTGATTGTTCTATTCAGTAGAATTCTACTGGGGCTAAACTAGTAGAAACTTGTCCATTGAAGATACTGGGTGTAGACATGTCTCTTTTCTAGAGCCAGAATGCTATCCAGTGGTTAGGTCATGGGACTGGGGCATCTGAGGCTGATTTATACTAGCTGAGATTCTGCCTTCTTGACTCTTCTATTCTCTTATTAGCTTTCATGCTCTTTTCTCTGTGACCTAGGGCAAGTCACTTGGGGTGACATCACGAGCAGTAGGCAGAGGCCTATGCTGGGGCAGTGCAGAACTACCCTGAGCCTGGGGAAGCTTAGAGAGTGCAATATGCAGACCAATGTTGCTGGATTTTTCCCCTCAGTCGTCCATATTGTCCAACAGACATCCTAGACACTGTGAGTAATGCCTCTGACTTGCACTGTAGCTTGCACAGGGCAGAATTTGGTTCACTAAGTCTATGATCAGTGTGACGTTGTGCAGTCTTTATGGTTTTATAAAAACATAAGTGAATATAATGTAACTGGCATATGCTTCATGCAAAAGGTCTCTTGTAAGGTATCATTACAAAGCTTATAATCTACTGAGTGTGATCATCCTATTTGTATAAATGTACCACTCTTGTATCCAAAACTAGAAATATAAAATATAACTGTGAGGGCCTATTGTAATTATGCAAAGTGTGGGCCATTAATGGTGGTTTGGAATCTTGATGACTCCCATTAACCAGGACCATTGTCTGCAGATGGCTGTGTTTTACCTGTGAGTTTTCCTGTATGTGTGTGTGCTGGCAAGTGGGTAATGAAGTCTTGCAGTGACATGTGATCATGTCACCTGAACTGGAATCCATCTTTAACCTGGTTCTTTTCCAGTGAGGGTGGGTGGAAACCCAGAGGGACAAAGGGTTCCCGCCTTATGCAAAAGATATATAAAGGGGTGGAAGAGAAGAGAGGGGGGAGAGGAGCCATCATGAAGAATCCCCTACCTACCACCTAAGCTGGAACAAGAGCTGTACCAGGGAAAGAATTGTGCCCAGGCCTGGAAGGTGTCCAGTCTGAGGAAAAAACTTACTGAAGCATCTCTAAGGGTGAGATTGATTAGACATAGATTTGTGCATTTTATTTTATTTTGCTTGGTAACTTATTTTGTTCTGTCTGTTACTACTTGGAACCGCTTAAACCCTACTTTCTGTATTTAATAAAATCACTTTTTACTTATTAATTAACTCAGAGTATGTATTAATACCTGGGGGAGCAAACAACTGTGCATATCTCTCTATCAGTGTTATAGAGGGCGAACAATTTGAGTTTACCCTATATAAGCTTTATACAGGGTAAAACGGATTTATTTGGGTTTAGACCCCATTGGGAGTTGGGCAACTGAGTGCTAAAGACAAGCACACTTCTGTGAGCTGTTTTCAGGTAAACCTGCAGCTTTGGGGCAGGTAATTCAAACCCTGGGTCTGTGTTGGAGCAGACGGGCGTGTCTGGCTCAGCAAGACAGGGTGCTGGAGTCCTGAGCTGGTAGGGAAAACAGGGATAGAAGTAGTCTTGGCACGTCGGGTGGCAGCTCTCAAGGGGGTTTCTGTGATCCAACCCGTCACAATCAGTTCAAATGTTCTAAATCCCTGCCAACATGTAAAAAAAAATTGAAAAAACACAGTGCTCTTTAACTCATTCCTATTGTCAAATTATTTTTAAAAGGTTACGGGACAGATCTTCAGATGATTGAAATCTGGTGCTATGCTGACTTACACTGGCTGAGGATCTGGCTTAGTATTTGAAAAATTAGAAGACCTGAACTAAGTAGAATATTTTATTTTTATCCCAATTTCTGAAAAGAGAGGAAAACTATTCCTCTAAAGGGAGACATGATAAAAATGTCTCCAGTCTAGAGGTTATATGCAGTGCAGTTTTAGCTTTGTCGGTCTTAGGATATTAGAGAGACAAGGTCAGTAAGGTAATATCTTTTATTGGTCAGACCTGAAGAAGAGTTGTGTGGATCAAAAGCTTCTCTCTCTCACCAACAGAAGTTAGTCCAATAAAAGATATTACCTCACCCATCTTGTCTCTCCAGTCTAGAGACTCCATTATTTGGCTTTGTTACCTGAGATCTCACTACTGGCAGAAATAACAATTTGCTCTTCTAATTATAAGAAAATCTTTGGATTTTCTACTTTCTTGGGCAAAACTAAACTCTAAATTAATGGCTAGGACTGGGGGGTGGGGGTTTCCTTATCAGTATGCTGAGAACTCTGGGAATCCTGCTTTCATGTTAGGCTCAATAAAATGACAACACATGCTAAGTTCCCCAACCTTTGCTGGTCCAACAGTCTGGTACAGTCATTAAAACATGCTGTAGAAAATATCTTTCTGCTGATGGAGTATACACAGGGGGCCTGGAATTATGTGTCTGAAAGCTACATAAAGTACTTTTTTTTTTTTTTTGTCCAGTAGGAGATAATAGTTCTTTCTATTGCCAATTAAGTTTTCTAGCCCTTTTAGAAACCATATAAGAAATAATAATGTTATTATAGTACCTGAAGGAGCATAACCGAGACAGACTCCATCAGGAGAGACACAACAGAATCACTTTTATTAGAGCCCATTTTATTATAACCTTTAAAAAAAGCTTTTGGATTCTGTGTACCTAACAGTCAATGGATGACTTAGGTCTTGTCTACACACTCAAGTTGTACCACTTTAACTATACCAGAGTAGTTAAAACTATACATGCCCCCTCCCAGTGTGGACACAGTTATACCAGTATAATTGTGCTTATTCCTGTACAGGACAGGTATATCTGATATAATGGCATTCATGCTAGGGGTTGTACTGGTATAATTAATGTAAAAAACCCACTCCCCTGACATAATTGTACCTTAACAAAAATAGGGTACAGGCCAGGTCTAAGCTAAACGGTATCTATAGATTAGGGTCACCTAAACCAGATTGTTGCATTATGGTTAGGATTACTACCTACTATCTGTGTTATTGAGTTGTTTCAGAAAAAAAGAACAATCAGCTCTTTGACAGAGCTAGATATGCTATGTTTAACTTCAAGTCCTAGCAGTCCTCTCTGAGTTAAATTTACATGTTAGTCAAAGAAAGAGGTGATTCTACCATTAATGGGCAAAATAAGTTCAGATCTTTGTACTAATTAATCACTAATTCATCACAATGTACTTGAGAAACCATAATTAAGACCGCTTCATAACTCCTTTGTTGGGAAGCTATTGCATCCCCATGTTACAGATAGGGTAAACTGAGGCACAAAGAGGTTAAGGTTACATAGCAAGTCAGAGGCAGAATCATAAATAGAACCCGAGAGTGCTAACTCTCAGTCCCCTGCTCTAACTCCAAGACCATAATCCATTTTTACTAAAGGTGGCTTAGAAAAGGCTGATGGCTTCAGAAGTCCAATTTAGACACCACGCCCCACATGAGTATGATGTAACTTAGCATACACCTTCTGGGAAAATGTGCTATCAATGACAACCCGTGCTGCAATAGGCCTGGGTGTTTATGCACTGAGAGGTCAAGAGCTTTAATACTTGGCCATGTATGTAACCTTGTCCTCTAGTAGCTGGATGCCTGAGAGAAGACGTAAATGGTAAAGATTCCTGCAAGCACTACTGCTAAGCGCAAACAGACCCATTTAGTCCATGTAGGAGCAGTGAGGCCCCCTTCAGAGCAGAGAGTCCATGATTCACTTCCCAGCAGTGAAAGTTACATGGAGTCTGACCATTGCTGCTTAAAGTGGCAAAGCCTGAGATTTTCTTCTTGGCTACCCCTCCCCTCCATCACTATAAAATAAATTACATTATTTTAATAAAGAAAAATAGCAAATAATTACAATTACAACTACAAAAAAATAGCAAATAATATACATTTCATCAGGGCCGGACTTAGGGAAAATGGCACCCTGGGCGAACTTGCATTTTGGTGCTATTTTTCATCAGAATGTCATGCATACTAAGTAAAAGACCTTACAAAAGTCTATTAAATCTATGCAGTTACCTTTATCAACTAAATTTATAATCTCAGAGAATGAAATCTGCTTTGTTTGACGAGACCTATTTCCATACAATCATGTTGACTAGCAGTCCTAATCCTTTCATTCTTTATCAATTGAGTCCCATATCAGCTTTTCCATTATTTTGCCTGGGAATGATGTCAGGCTAACTGGCCTATGCTTACCTGGGTCATCTTGCCCTTTTTGAATATCAGCACAACATAAGCAGTCTTTTGGAATTTCTCCAGTATTCTAAGATTAATTAAAAATTAACATCAGTGGGCCAGAGATCCCCTCAGCCAACCCTTTTTAGACTCTTGAGTGCAAGTTATCTGGGCCTGTTCATTTTAAAATGTTTATCCCAAATAGATGTTAACATCTTCCTTCGTTATAATGAACTGGAAAATACTTCACCATCCTCATGTGTTATGAATACATCCTCCTGCTTCTTTCCAAATAGAGAACAAAAATATTTGTTGAATATTTCTGCCTTTTCTGAATCGTTATTAACATCTCACCCTGGCAATCTAGTAAGGGGTCTCTACCATTGCTGGGATTGCTTTTGTTTTTAATATATTTTAAAAACTGCTTTTCATTGTCCTTAGCCCTGCTAGCCATGGATTTTTCCCTGATGTGTTTAGCTTCCAAATATCAATTTTCTACATTCCATAACTTCTAATTTGTATCAATTGCTATTTCCCCCTTTTTCCATTGGATATAAATTGCTTTTTTTCCTGATTGCTGCCTTCACTTTGTCACTAAACCAGAATGGGCTTTCAGCCAAACTTGTCCTCTTTCTTGATTGTGGAAGTGTGGCTTTTTGGCCATCTAATAAAGTCTTCTTAAAGAACTCCCAGTTTCCATTCACATTTTTGTCTAAATGGTTGTTCCCAATCAATTTTGCTCATAATTTGATTAGCTTTGGGAAATTAGCCCTTTTTGAAGCATTAAGTAAACACATATTACTGGTTGGGATAATCTCCGTTAGCCCATATTGAATGCAGTTAGGTCATGCTCACTGGTCCCTCAGCAATCCAGTCCAGGGATTAATTCAGCTTTCCCAATATAACAAAGTCCAAAATAGAGTTACCCCATGTTGCTGCAATACCGTTTGTGTTAGAAAATCATCGTCTATAATTTTTAGAACTCTAATGATGCTTACCATTGGCTGCCTGAGAGCTCCAGCATATGGCTCCCCCCGGACACTGGCTGACAAGGTCATGCTAGAGTGTATTCAGGTCAATTCACTTGTATATTAGATCAAATTGATTGTAAATGTAGAAATGGTTTGGGTATTTAAACTTCATAAAACTAATGGAAAGTTACTGATATTGTTTTCACTTATCTATTCCTTTCATAATGTAATAGCAAACATTTACATGGTAAATACCCTTGCAACTAAACTACCCATTAAAGAAATCTTGTGAAATGCTAATGAAGGACTTAAGGACCTTTGCATTTTCTGTTATTTCACAGCAAGTGACCATTATGTATATAGTGAAGGGTCAAATGTCTAAGTGCCTTCCTCACTCACTATCATCAAAGGAAAAACCCTTGTGGGTAGAAAGAAAGTCAGGTTGTCTTCCATGAGAAGACATAAATATGGATTCAAGGAAAGATCCTTTCTCTCTGGGCTATTTGGATTCTAACAGTGCAGAATAACTGAATGAGAAGACACAGATCCCCAGAGTTATTCTGGGTAGCCCTGAAGGGACTTTTGGGAGACTGGCAGCCTTTGGAGTTACAAGCTATGATTTACCTGTTATTATATTTTTACCTGCTTTAACCTCTCAATAACTCTCATTCTTCTTCTTAGCTAATAAACCTATAGTTAGTTTACTATAAAATTGGCTGCCAACATTGTCTTTGGTGTAAGGTCTGGGGTATCAATTGATCTGGGGGAGAGACTGAGGAGCAACCTGATGTGGTGTGGTTTTTGGTTTTAATAACCTTTTATCACAAATTTCAGTTTGTCTGGGTGGCAAGATAGACTGGAGAGGTTAAGGGACTGTCTGTGACTCCATGGTAAGGCTGTTATAGTGATCCAGGCGTTCATATTTGTTATTGGCTTGGTAAAATCTAATTATAAAACATACTGCCAGTTTAGAGCGTCTGCCCTTGTTTTTTGACAGTCTGCACTGAGATAGTCACTCTGTGTGAGCCACTCCAGACAGTGTGACACCCCCCCATAACAACACAGTTGCTTTCCACAGAGAACAGGGAAGTGTTTAAGGAGTAGCTCATCCTGTTCTTTGATTTGCTTCTGTGGTCTGTAACAGACCCCTATCAGTAGGCCCTCTTTGGCTTTGTTAGTTAACACAGTGATCCATATGCATTCGAGATACTGTGGTTCTGAGTTAAACTTTAAAACAGGTAATGGTGTGTTTAACGTAGAGTGCCAGCCCCTATCACCCCTTTTACCCACTCTATCCTTCCTAAACTGGCCATAACCAGTGATTTTAACATTCCAATCATGAGAATCAGCCTATCAGATTTCAGTAATGGCAATTACATCAAATTTCTTCTCATTAGTGAGAATTTCTAATTCCTTGTGCTTGTTACCCAGACTCCTAGCAATGTTTATATTATAGTGTGTGTGTGTGTATTATATATAGAAATTGAAAATTTTCTTCTCTTCACATTCTTTGTCACATCAGTTCAATTTGTTCACAACACGCTGAATCTGTGCGAGAGCTTGTACTGCATGTGCTTTCTTAGTACTTTCCTCTTACATTGCTAGTTTAAAACACTCCTGACTGCTCCAGATAGTCTCCACCTGAGAAGATTAGTCCCCTCTACCTGTGAGATGCAAGCCACCCTGTTTGTACAGCTCCCCTCTCCTCCTGGAACATGGCCCAATGCGCCACAAAACCAAAAGCTTCAGCTTCACACCAAGCGCACAGCCAACAGTTCTCTGGGGTATTTTCTGCCTTCTCTTGCTCTTGGAACTGGAAGGATCCCTGAGAAGATCACTTGAACTTTCTTCTTCAACTCCCTTCAAAAATCCATTTCCTATCCCTATTTAAAGGAAGGGAAACTGAGGCACAAAGAAGTTAAGTGCCCTCCCCAACGCCACACAGCAAGTCAGTGACAGAGCCAAGATTAAATTTATGAGCTGCTGGCTCCCAATTCTCTATTCATTTCTCTAGATTACATATGGCCACTTGATATAGGGCCCGATCCAACTCCATCTGAAGTCAATTGACTCCACTGGGAGTTAGATCAGCAGTATAGACCTTATTTCAAATGGGTGTGGCCAACAGCGGGACTCAATAGTATCAGCACCACTGAAATGTAGGAGGCAGCCCTCATATCCCCGAGGAAATCTCTGAAAGCCTGAAGCTGCTCAGGTATGGCCCTGACCCATCTTTTATCTGAAGTACTCACCAAACCAGAACAGACGACCAAGTGGTGGGGGGATGACATTCAGAATTGTTCCAAGAGTGTTACGTAGGCTGTTGTTGTTGTGTCTGTTGCCCTGAGCTGCACAGCTCCAATTCAGGCAGAAACCAGCTACATCCCTTCTTAAACCCAGGTTACATTCTGCACACAGGACCTAATCTGGTGCCCATGGAAGTCAGTGGTCATTGGCTCAGGCCCCCTAGCTGTGTAGCTCAGACACATTTCCCCCCCTTTTAGACCACGTGCTTTAGGTTGCTGGGAAACCCCAGTAAAACCCGACAGACTATTATACCCAGGGTCAAATTCTGGTCTCATTAAAGTCAGTGGCAAAACGTCCGTCGATTTCAACGAGACCAGCCTTCGACCCTCAAAGTATTAGAAAAGAAACCCTCCGCCCCATATTTGATTGGACAGCCATTCGGTTCGTTGGCACACGTCGAAATGTTGTGGGCCAAGGAAACCGAGGGTGCTTTGCAATCCCTGCGGTCAATGGGAGCTGAGTGTGGCTCAGCACCTTTCAGGATCTGGCCAAAGCACCTTCACTGAGGCTAAGCCTATGTAATTAGGAGTCAGACAGGTGCAAATTGGCTCCTATGCTTCAGACTATCACCTAGTGTTTACAGTGGCCCCGGTGTGGGTTCCATCTTTAGGATTCCTAGTTTAACGCTAATGACTTTTCACACGGAATATTGCCTTTAGACAAATTGGCCGTCCTAACGAGCTGTTTTTGTTTGAAGGACGGAAGCTGTTCTTTGGAAGGAAATGAATGAAGTTAGGATGGAAGGAGGGAGGGCGAACAAATGAGCTGCTCACTTCCGGACCAGAAATAGCTATAATCAAAGTTATAAGGACTCGCAAAGTTTCAAAATGCATCTCAGAAATTCCTCAGTGGGACTACCTGCTCCCCCATACTGTTTTCGGGCATTGAACTAAACTGTGCTGTGTCACTGGCTGTACATCTTGTTGGGCAGAGGGTTTTGCTGCCCTTTGCCTGCTAGGTAATGTGTGCTGTCACCCAGCACACAGAGAGCTACAAGCAGGAGGCAGGGGTTCACCCTGCTACTGCTTAGAGCAGCAAAATGGAGTATATCTCCTCGTAGTGGTCCCTCAGGCTCGGAGGGAGGCCACTGCGTGTCGCTGCATCAGGCAACAAACAGTCGATTAATAGTCTATGGCTCTGGCCCTCTGGCAGGCAGAGCGATAAGCAGTCCCCAGTCCAAGCCTTGGGGCTCAGGAAGGGCCAATCATAGTCAGAGGCCGAGAGTGAGCAGGAAGCAGGCTTCAGCCTAAGCCTCCTGGCTAAGGGAGCCAGCCAATGCAGTCTGGGGCCCACAGTCTCCTGGCTGGGGCAAGCCACAAGCAAAGCACAGGCCTTCTGGCCTAGAGGTGCATAAGCTGACACCCCAGGGATGGGGTTGGGTGGCAGGGGGACCCAGGCCCTCCCATCAGGTCCCAGCCCAGGGCCCTAACAGTGGCGACTGGTTCCATCACAGGGTCAGCGGAGATCCCACCAAAACATGCTGACTTATGCTCCAGCAACAAACCTAGACTAAAGTCTGGTTTCCCTGGGCTACTTCTTACCACAGTCTGGGTGGGGGGGTTCCATAGTCCAAGGGTCCTCTGTCTCCATTGGGTACACTGCAGATGGCCATTCCAGCAACTCCTTCCCAGGGTTGGTCTCCTGCAGGGGAGGGTGTTGCACAGTGCAGGTTCAGCTCCGGAGTTTTGCAGTGGCCTGGAGACATCTGCCTCCTTTCCTGGCTCCAGCCCAATTAAGCTTTTTCTACTTCCTGTCACACCACTCTGTTTCCAGCATGAGGGGGCGAGGCTGGTCCAGCTCCGCCCACTAGGAGGGGTGTAGTGGTCCCTTGGGCTCAGGCCTCACGCCCAGCGGGGGGGGCCTGCAGATCAGCTGTTTCGTGGCATGCAGGAGGGTGGGAGGGAGGGGCGAAGGAGCGAGGATGCGGCACGCTTGGGGTGGTGGAACTGGGTGGGAAGAGGCGGGGTGGGGGTGGAGCAGGGTCAGGAAGAGGCAGGGTGGGGTGGGGCTTTGGGGGAAAGGGTGGATTGGGGAAAGGGCCTGGGTCAGAGCCGGGGATCAAGCACCCCCTGGCACTTTGGAAAGTCAGCGCCTGTGACCAACATTACCCTCTTTGGCAGGTTCTTTCAGTGCAGGACATGTTGGCAGCATCTGCCAATTTAGTTACTTATATGGCCTTCATCACTGAAGCATGAGCATTGAGCACCTTGCTATTTCTGCTCCTCCTTGCATCACCCTCCAAGGCAGGATTTGGCTTTAATTCTTTTTTATGCAGTATAGTTGTAGCCATGTCAGTTCCAGGATATTAGAGAGGCACGGTGGGTGAGGTAATATCTTTTATTGGGCCAACTTCTGTTGGTGAGAAAGACATGCTTTCGAATGACAAAGAGCTCTTCTTCAGGTGCACATACAAACACACACTAATTTGCACGATCAAGTGCAACAGTACAGTCTCTAGGCCAAATTAATCTCTGATGTCATTCTATCAAGGATACACTTAGCTCTAAATGCACGTTGTATATTGATTCAATAAACTACCTAATCATCTTAAATCCACGTTACAACGTCTGTTGGGAAATGAACAATTCTGTGGGCCCTATTTTTTTTTAAATTCTCTCCCTACTGGTGCCTGTGTGATGGTATTTTTCCTTTTAATTCAAGGGCTGATGAGTTCAAAAACACTATGGACTGGATGGAGCCATCTTGTGGAAAACTCCTTTAGCTATTTAAACAAATCAGACTATTGCAATTTCCTTTTTAAGAGAATAGAACTTAGCACCTTGTAAACTAGGGGCACCTGCTGGTGAACCTCATAGAAGTTGAGGTTTTGCAAAACTCTCAAACTACATTCAGGTGCACAAAACTAGCGTGAGTTTTTCCTGGTTTTTCAGGATGGTTTCATTTAACAAGCAAGCTATTTTTCTGCATACAGGGAATTCTGTGCTATGTGACGCTTAGCAAAGAAACACACACAAACCACCACCAACCACAAACAAAAAGCACAACAAAAATAATTCTGCTGGCACAAAGGGGTAAGTTATGACCTGTATTTTTTTCCGGGTTGGATTGCTTCTCTGTCCCTTGCTCTGGTCCCTCTTTCAACCTCCACATATTTGAGCCTCAATCCTGGAAAGATTTATGCACCCCTTTAACTTTACCCATTGTGAGTACAGTAGTTTCACTGAAGTTAATGGGGCTATTCAGCATGGGTGAAATCCTGGCCCCATTGAAGTCAATGGGAGTTTTACCATTGGTTTCAGTGGAGCCAGGAGTTCACGCAACACGTGCAAAAATAAGAACACGCGTAAGTCTTTACAAGATGAGGGTCTGGATTTTGCACTCTGCTGTGCTTTACTCTGAATTTTCACTCTGGTTTTATTTTCCATTTGAATTACACGCTCTCCCTTCTCTGCGCTATTGTCCCTGCATAGTCTCTCCTATGCCAAATGAGAATCTGCTACCATTTGAGATCTAGCTAAACTTTCAAACCCATGAGAGTTATGGAAGATTGCCATTAGGCAAAATGAATTCTTCAAAGTCCATTCTCTAAAGAGCCAGATGTCCTGTATTGAAGTTTCCCACCACAGAATTAAATTATGAACATTTAATTTTGGATAACTGTGTAAGGAAGGGTAGATATTTAAAAAGCAAAATAAAACTAGCTTTTAAATGGAGCTGAATGATACTTTAACTCACTGAATAGCAGCTCAGGCTTTTAATGACCAAACAGAAGAAAGAAAGAAAAAAAGGCAAAGTCTAGAATTCAAAATCTGCAAATTGCATTTTTAATAAAATGGGTGATCAGGCTTCATAATAGCACCCGACTTACTTTCTTTGCAAATATAACATGATATTTTTAGTGTTTAATGTTAATTATTTTGTGTAGTGTTAATTAATTTAATATAAAGATGAACCTAACCCTGTAAGTAGAGGAAACACATTTGAATGGGGGCTGTTGCCTTTAACTAGGGCACCAGTACCAGATCTACGAACGGAAACATTAGCTGGGATTATCTTGTTTAATGAGCTGTCTGAGTCTTATGGAAAACTTTGAAAAACATTATAGGCCAAATTCTGCTTTCATATATACATACATTGATGTCAGAGCACCAGATGTGACTTAAATGGGAATTCAAAGCATGGATCTGAAAGAAGGTTGTGGACAGATGTTAGGACACACACGACTCTCTTATTTTTGTATAATTATTTTGGTCTTTACTAACAAAGGTATTTGCAGGAAAACAAGACCTTTGTTTCAACTCCATCTGTTCCTGCTACTTATTCCTTGCTTGGGGGCACGAACCTGCTGCTGCTCCCCATAAAGAGATCTTCTTGGCTTGTAGCTAGATTAGGGAGTTCCACTGATGAGGTATTAACCAATGTTCCATCTAATTTTTTACATCCATGTGCGGAATGAATTTTGCTATGTGCACCAATATGGAGGTGATGTGTGGCGGAGGTGGGGCTGAGGGATTCTAGGGTGACCAGACAGCAAATGTGAAAAATTGGGACAGGGGGTGGGGCAGTAATAGGAGCCTATATAAGAAAAAGATCAAAAAATCGGGACTGGTCACCCTAAGGGGTTAGGAGTGTGGGAGGAGGCTCAGGGCTGGGGCAGAGGGTTGGGGTGCAGAGGGGGTGAGGGCTCTGGTTGGGGGAACAGACTGTGGCCAGGGATGAGGGGTTTGGGGTGTAGGAGGGGGCTCAGGGCTGGGGCAGAGAGTTGGGGTGGGCGGGTGAGGGCTCTGGGTGTGGGGCTGGGGATGCAGGGTTTAGGGTACAGCCGGGGCTGTGGCAAGGAGAGAGGACTCCCCCCAGCCCTCTCTCGCTGCAGCAGCCTGGGGAGAGGCACCTCTCCCTGGCTGTGGCAGCTCCAGGGCCAGGGGAGAGGCGCCTTTCCCCAGCCGCAGCAGCTCCGAGGCTGGGGCTGGGGGAAGAGGCGCCTCTCTCCGCCTGGGGAGCCCTTAATAGCCTGCTGCGTGGCTGTGCAGCTTAGAGGAAACTTAGGTCATAACTCGCTGCACGTGACATCATAATAATCTGCTGTGGAAATAATTGTGATGTCATACAAAGAAGATTACATCATCATGTGGGGAACAAGCAGCAAGGGAAAATGAGGTCTTAAAAACAGAGGGAGAGATTCTGTGTGGTGCCCCCTGGCAGTACAGCACAGAATGCACAGCCAAGGAGTGGGAGGTGAAGGTGATTTTAAGCCATCCTTTGTGCCCTTGCTATTCTGTTATGCAGGGCTGGTGTGGAGTTTCTGGATGC
Organism: Platysternon megacephalum; assembly: GCA_003942145.1. Classification (NCBI taxonomy): domain Eukaryota; kingdom Metazoa; phylum Chordata; order Testudines; family Platysternidae; genus Platysternon; species Platysternon megacephalum. The sequence continues at coordinate 3,321,931 of QXTE01000053.1, forward strand.
TCTAATTTACAGCAACTTCCTGAGTACAGCCTACAAGGTGCTTGCAGCTCAAAATGTCCATAGTATAGTGATTGTTCCAACATGTCCCCTCCCACTCCCAGCATCCCCCCATGGCAAGGCTTGGAAGTAGGGGAAGGAACAGTGTAGAACCACTTATGGTAGCCCTGTGCAGCTGCTACAGGGCTTATATGGCCCCAAGGTGCCACTGGAGAAGCACATAGAGGGCAGAGTGGAGAGGAAAATCCCATCCAGAAATTCTAGTTGCATGCAAATGTCCTTATTGGTTAAAGATCAAAGGAAGAAAAACACCAACATTATGCTATATATACACAGCATGCAGAACAGCTCCTGGGTTCCAAAGATTTCCATGAAGTGTTAAGGGCATCTTCCAAGAGAAGCACATTTCTCTGGCTGTAAAGCCTGAGACTCAAAGCCAGACGTTTAGAAGTAGCAGTTTCAGGTGTCTGACAAGACTCTAGTTAATTTATTCCAGGGCTGGGTTTTTTTCCCACCATGATGTTATTTTTAAAGTGGATTCCACAGCCATGAAGTCATTCCAGCCCTCATCTCTCAACATGTGGGAGCCTCACACTGACTAACTTATCATCACTCTACAGAATTTAAAAAATACTTCAAAGTTTAACGTAGACTTCCACACTAGAGAAAGAGGCTATGTAAACAGCATATGTGCAGCCATGTGCTGGAGGTAATAATTAAGGAGAATTATCTCTTGTAAGTATTGAAATAATGTAATTGATAAGGAATTAAATGTGCAGATTAAAGAGAAGTGGATGATCTCTTATTTAGGAAACGTATGTCAAAGGGAACTAGCCTAGAAGAACCTCAAGCTGAATTGTTTCCACAGTGGATTGGAAAATCATGTTTGCACTTAAACTTTAAACAAAAGGAAAAGGGGACCAGAAATACAAATATGACAATCTTTTGTGCTTTAACACATGGTCAGGTGCCAGCAGTCATTGCTCTTAAATAGTTTTCCAGTCTACATCTGGAGTACTATCAAGTGTTGGTTTCTGACAGGATTAAGTTGTGGGCCTTGTCTCCAGTGGAACTGGCTACAGGAAGTCCAGTGGTAGAGGCACCAGCCTAAGGGTATGTCTACACTACGAAATTAGATTGAATTTATAGAAGTCGGTTTTATATAAATCATTTTTATACAGTTGATTGTGTGTGTCCCCACACAAAATGCTCTAAGTGCATTAAGTCGGCGGACTTCGTCCACAGTACCGAGGCTAGCGTCGACTTCTGGAGCGTTGCACTGTGGGTAGCTATCCCACAGTTCCTGCAGTGTCCGCCGCCCATTGGAATTCTGGGTTGAGATCCCAATGCCTGATGGGGCAAAAACAGTGTGACGGGTGATTCTGGGTACATGTCATCAGGCCCCCACTCCCTCCCTCCGTGAAAGCAACAGCAGACAATCGTTTCGCGCCTTTTTTCAGCCCAGACGCCATAGCACTGGGATCATGGAGCCCGCTCAGATCACCGGGGCAATTATAAGCACTATAACCACCATGCGCATTATCCTGGAGTATATGCAGAGCCGGAGATTGGTAGTTAAAAAGACACATTTTAGAGAACAATAGGATCACTCTTTCCTGTTAAACCTTGCTGTTCATATTACACAGCACATATGCTTTCGTTACAAGGTCGCATTTTGCCTCTATTTATATTGAGGGCCTGCCGGTTTGGTGTGAGAGATCACTCACGCAGTGCCAGGCAACAGAATTTGGCTTGCAGGCAGCCATGGTAAGCCACAGTCTTTTGGCTTCTTTAACCTTCATAACATGTGGGAATGGTTTCAAACAGCAGCGCCCTCATTTCCCATACCAAGCGGCCATTGGGTTGGCCATTTAAAATGGGATGGCAATTTAAAAGGAGGGGATGCGGTTTCCGGGTTAACATGCAGCACGAACCCAACTAACCCCCCCCCCCCCATTTCCCAGGGATGATCACTTCACCCCTGCCCCCNGGGGTTTACTGGCTCCAGGTCCAGGGTGATAAACATATCCTGGCTGTTGGGGAAAACGGTTTCTCCGCTTCCTTGCTGTGAGCCATCTTCAATCTCTTCATCATCATCGTCTTCCTCGTCCCCAGAACCCGCTTCTGTGTTGCGTGAGTCTCCATTGACGGAGTCAAAGCACAGGGTTGGGCTACTGGTGGCTGCACCCCCTAGCATGGCATGCAGCTCGGCGTAGAAGCGGCATGTCTGCAGCTCTGCCCCAGACCTTCCATTTGCCTCTCTGGTTTTGTGGTAGGCTTGCCTTAGCTCCTTAATTTTCACGCGGCACTGCTGTACGTCCCTGTTATGGCCTCTGTCCTTCATGCTCTTTGAGACTTTTTCTAATGTTTTGGCATTTCGTTTACTGGAACGGAGTTCCACTAGCACGGATTCGTCTCCCCATATGGTGAGCAGATCCCGCACCTCCCGTTTGGTCCATGCTGGAGTTCTTTTGCGATCCTGGGACTCCATTGTGATTACCTGTGCTGATGAGCTCTGCGTGGTCACCTGTGCTCTCCACACTGGGCAAACAGGAAATCAAATTCAAAAGTTCGCGGGGCTTTTCCTGTGTACCTGGCCAGTGCATCCGAGTTCAGATTGATGTCCAGAGCGGTCACAATGGTGCACTCTGGGATAGCTCCAGGAGGCCAATACCGTCGAATTGCATCCACAATACCCCAAATTCGGCCCGGCAAAGCCGATTTCAGCGCTAATCCCCTCGTCGGAGGTGGTGTAAAGAAATCGATTTAAAGAGCCCTTTAAGTCGAAAAAAAGGGCTTTGTCGTGTGGACGGGTCCAGGCTTAAATCGAGGTAATGCTGCTAAATTCGACCTAAAATCGTAGTGTAGACCAGGCCTAAGACATCGGAGACCCAACGTCAAGTCCCTGCTCTGCCCCAGACTTCCTGTGTGACCTTGGGCAAATCACTTAGCCTCTCTGTGCCTCAGTTCCCCACCTGTAAAAGGGGGGATAACAGCACTTCCTTGCATCACAGGAGTGTTATGAGGATAAACACATTAAAGATTGTGAAGTGCTTTGAGATCTAAAGAAAAGTACTGTAAGAGCTAGGTATTATCATCATATCAACTACCAGAACAAACCCATAATGCAGTTCAATCTAGTTTCAAACCCCAGGGGAAGGGGAGCACGGCACCAGTATAAACTGTGTATGCTAGGAAGTGGCACTAATGAGAAAGCTCTCAAACTAGAGCTGACATTGCACCAATTTCAAGGTTTCAATTGACTTCATTATTTTTTTATTTTCAAAGGGTAAAAATTGTCAACAAATATTTTAGTTTAAATTTTTTGAGGTTTTCCAATCAGCTGGTTGAAATTTTTTGAAAACTAAAAAAAAAGACAATTTTGACAGATTTCAAAATTTTAAAAAGTAAAAAATATTTCAGAAGATTACTGGGATTTTTTTAAAAACTTTTTTCCACCTGTTAGTTCCCTGTACAAAAATCACTGAAGAGCACCAAATCCTGTTTCTCAATAAGGGCACATTCCAAGAACAAGGGCTTAACTCAAGACTTTTCTATCCATTTACCACCACAATCATATCTCCTCCTAGAAAGAAATAATACCCATTTGCAAGGGCTACATAACTACAAAAGATGATGGGTTAGGTCTCTTCACAGTGCAGTAATGTTACAGAGAAAACAATTCTCCTGAAACCATAAATTATCACAAAGACAGCCTTATCGTCTGCAAATCACTGTTGCCAGTTAAATGGTTGCTATGACAAACTAAATTGCTCTTCATTCACTCTGGGTTATTTCAATACTTGATGTTGAATATTTGTTTCCAAAAAGGAAAATTATAAACATTGGAAGTGAAATCCTGGCCTCAATGAAGTCAATGGCAAAATGCCCATTGATTCAATGGGGCCAGGATTTTTACTGTATTGTTGCTTCCCTTGCAGTCCCATTGAATGTACAAGAATTTACCACAACAATGAATTACACATCTGCAAGTGGAAACACTGCAAGCAGGTGAACAAAAACTCAAGACACCATGGGAACGAGCATGCTATCAATAACCCCCCCCGGAGACAGAACTGGATGGACCCTGCACTGTCACATCTTGCAATACACAAACCCCTGCAGAAGAGCCAGACTACAGGTCTGTCTCATCTTACGCTGGGGTTACGTTCCACGGTCAGCGCCTAAAGCGCAAACCGCGTATAGTCAAAATTACATTGAGTGTAATGGCGGGCAGAATCGCCTGCACTACAGAAACAGTATTTAAATTGTTATTTTTCTCTCTTTTTTTTTTCCTCGTTTTTGCCGACCACGTAAAGCTGAAATCGCACATGTTAAAGGCGCCTAAGATGTGACAGACCTGCAATTCTTGTGATCCAGCCACCTGTCTTCAGTGAAGCCTGTTGTCTCATTTGGACTTTTGTTTACCTTGAGTTTTCAGTTTGGCCAAGCCCTACCAGAGACTGAGGGAAACAGGCAGCGGTCGTAGCTACATACGGGTCCCAGCTACAGGGGAACTTTTAAATCTCCCTCTTTGATTTGTTTTCAACAGAGTATATTCATGAAATTTCTCTTCACACAACAAATAGCCTAGTCCTGCAACTCTTACACAAGTAGCCACATTGATGCTGGGTGATTTGCCTGCCTCTGAATCAGGCCCTGGGTGAATTTAGTGCTGATTTAAGAACTCTGGAGAATTAGGTCTTCTTTTCATTCATAAAACAGGTACCATTGGGTAGTGGCAAGACACACTTCACCACTACCAGCGATCTTCAACCCTGACGTGACATGGATCAGTTGTGGTTAGCTCAGTCTTCATTTCAGCTCAGTCAGCCTTGGCTGACGAGGGTGCCACGTGTGAGCAGGACTGGCCTTACCATGAGGCAAACTGTGGGGGAGGGGAGGCACCACTAGGACCCAGAGTGTAGAAAATTGTGTCTGCTGCTGGTGCATATGTACTCTCTCTGCTCTAGATGCACAGAGATGGTAGAGTGCTGGGCTGGAGGAAGGAGGGCACAAGAGACATAACAGGCAGGCAGGAGAAAAGGTGAGAGGGAATAACAGAAAGCAGCAGGAGCTGCAGGGAGAAGAGGAAGAGCCTCTTATGCACCTCTCTAGCAGCCCCAGGAGCCTGGACTGATTAACACCAGCTTCTCAGGGAGCTTCCTGTTTCCTGCTGCTTCCCTGAACTCACTTGAGGAGAATAGGTTTCAGAGTAGCAGCCGTGTTAGTCTGTATCAGCAAAAAGAACAGGAGTACTTGTGGCACCTTAGAGACTAACAAATTTATTTGAGCATAAGCTTTCGTGGGCTACAGCCCACTTCTTCGGATGCATAGAATGGAACATACAGTAAGAAGATATTTATACATACAGAGAACATGAGAAGGTGGAAGTAGCCATACCAACTGTAAGAGGCTAATTAATTAAGAGAAGCTATTAACAGCAGGGGAGAAAAACTTTTGAAGTGATAATCATGATGGCCCATTTCGGACAGTTGACACNCCATTCTATGCATCCGAAGAAGTGGGCTGTAGCCCACGAAAGCTCATGCTCAAATAAATTTGTTAGTCTCTAAGGTGCCACAAGTACTCCTGTTCTTTTTGAGGAGAATAGGCAGTCAACTGAAGTAGTAGGAGCCAGTTAGGCCCTTAAGACACTGATATCTTCCCTCACTCAGGCCCTGCTACCAGCCTGCTTCTTTGTCCCCTTCAATTGAGTGTTGAAAGCCACTATAGCTGGCACAGAACAGCAGTCATGAGTGAAAGAAGAAAATGCCCCTCTGGGGCAGTATTCAGAAAAAGAAAGAAAGCAAAGGAAGCTTTTCTATCTAAGTAGGAAGGAGCTCTCCTGAGATCCATAGACACAAATGTTCACGGTGAGCCTTCCGGCCCCAGTGAGGATGAGAGTGATGAGGAGATGCCTGATCTTCCATTTAGTCAGAGTGCAGGTGACCTGGCAGTTACTGCAGCATCCATATCTCCATCTCAAATGGATGTAGCCATGCACATTCCTGAAGAAAAGTGTAGATCAGAGAAGAGTGTGGTGGAGGCACAAGAAACTGCTGCTGCTGAGTTTAGTTCCTTAAATCTAGATGATCCAGGACTGTGGACCCACTTGAGCAGTAGCCTGAGGGACGTCCTTATACTGCACATGGGCCACAGCAAGTGAAAAACTTCACGTTCCCCAAAGACAATGAAAATAGAAGTTTCCATCCAACACATTACTGGCGTGAAATCCCCAATGGTGACGAAGTGGAGAGGCCATGGCTTATGTACTCAAAAACCCAGAATGCTGCATACTGTTTTTGTTGCAAACTCTTCCAGTCTAATGTTCCAGCCACACTGGGTTCTACAGGAACAAAGAACTGGAAAAATCTGCCTCGAAATCTGGCATGCCATGAGAAGGCAGCAAATCACCAGAGAGCATTCCATAAGTGGAAAGAGCTTGAGATGAGACTAAGGTTAAAGGCCACCATAGATGATCAGCATCAAGAGAAGATTGCATCACAGTCTCTTTACTGGCAAAATGTTCTGAAAAAGCTCATTGCCATTGTGAGAATGCTTGCTACCCAAAACGTAGCACTGCGTGGCACTTCAGATCAGCTGTATGTGCCAAACAATGGAAACTTCCTTAAAATTGTGGAGCTGATGGCTGAGTTTGATGCTGGAGCATCTAAGAAGAGTCACCACCCAAGAAATGTACACACACCACTACCTTGGAAAAACAATTCAAAATGAGATCACACAGTTACTGGCAACAAAAGTCAAACAGAAGATTGTGGCAGATCTGAAGTCAGCAAGATATTACTCTGTTATTCTGGACTGCACACCTGACATCAGCCATACAGAACAAATGACTTTACTGGTGCGTTTTGTAACAAAAACAGAACCAAGTGAGAATGTCCCTGCAATGGTGACTGTCAGAGAGCATTTTCTAGAATTTATTAACATTGATGACACTACAGGAGCTGGTATGACAAATGTGCTTCTTAAAAAGCTGGAAGATACGGGAATTGCGATAGCTGACATGAGAAGTCAGGGCTATGATAATGGTGCCAACATGAGAGGAAAGAACAGAGGAGTGCAAACACGGATCCGAGAGTTAAACCCTCGAGCTTTTTTTATCCCATGCAGTTCTCATTCATTGAACTTGGTGGTCAGTGATGCAGCGTCAGCTTCTAGTGAGGCTGCTGAATTTTTTAATGTAATTCAAAGCATCTATGTATTTTTCTCTGCATCAACTCATAGATGGCAAATTTTGAAGCAACATCTAGGAACATCCTCTCTGACACTGAAACCACTGAGTGCCACATGATGGGAAAGTCGAGTGGAGGTGATAAAGCCTATCAAACACCAAATTGGGAAGATAGATGATGCCATAGTCGCCATTATGGAGGATAATGCTATGACAGGAACTGTTCGTGGGATCAACTCCAAAGGCTTTTCTCATAGACTCATAGACTTTAAGGTCAGAAGGGACCATTATGATCATCTGGTCTGACTCCCTGCATGATGCAGGCCACAAAAGCTGACCCACCCACTCCTGGAATAATTCTCTCCCTTGACTCAGCTGTTGAAGTCCCCAAATCATGATTTAAAGACTTCAAGTTGCACAGAATCCTCCAGCAATCGACCCCTGCCCCATGCTGCGGAGGAAGGCGAAAAACCTCCAGGGCCTCTGCCAATCTACCCTGGAGGAAAATTCCTTCCCGACCCCAAATATGGCGATCAGCTGAACCCCGAGCATGCGGGCAAGACTCTCCAGCCAGACACTCAGGAAAAAGACTTATAATATCCCATCATTGACCCTTGGTACCAATTACCAGTGATGGCACGTTATTGACGTATTGACTAAGATCCCGTTATCCCATCAAACCATCCCCTCCATAAACTTATCAAGCTTAATCTTAAAGCCAGAGAGGTCTTTCGCCCCCACTGTTTCCCTCGGTAGGCTGTTCCAGAACTTCACTCCTCTGATGGTTAGAAACCTTCGTCTAATTTCAAGCCTAAACTTTCCTACGGCCAATTTATATCCATTTGTTCTCGTGTCCACATTAGTACTGAGCTGAAATAATTCCTCTCCCTCCCTGGTATTTATCCCTCTGATATATTTAAAGAGAGCAATCATATCTCCCCTCAGCCTTCTTTTGGTTAAGGAAAACAAACCGAGCTCCTCAAGTCTCCTTTCATACGACAGGCTTTCCATTCCTCGGATCATCCTAGTGGCCCTTCTTTGTACCCGTTCCAGTTTGAATTCATCCTTCTTAAACATGGGAGACCAGAACTGCACACAGTACTCCAAATGAGGTCTCACCAATGCCTTGTATAACGGGACTAGCACCTCCTTATCTCTACTAGAAATACCTCGCCTAATGCATCCCAAGACCGCATTAGCTTTTTTAACGGCCACATCACATTGCCGACTCATAGTCATCCTGCGATCAACCAGGACTCCGAGGTCCTTCTCCTCTTCCGTTACTTCCAACTGATGCGTCCCCAGCTTATAACTAAAATTCTTGTTAGTCATCCCTAAATGCATAACCTTACACTTCTCACTATTAAATTTCATCCTATTACTATTACTCCAGTTTACAAGGTCATCCAAATCTCCCTGCAGGATATCCCGATCCTTTTCCGAATTGGCAATACCTCCCAACTTTGTGTCATCCGCAAACTTTATCAGCCCACTCCTACTTTTGGTTCCGAGGTCAGTAATAAATAGATTAAATAAAATTGGACCCAAAACTGAACCTTGAGGAACTCCACTGGTAACCTCCCTCCAACGTGACAGTTCACCTTTCAGTACGACCCGCTGCAGTCTTCCGTTTAACCCTTTAATTCTGGAATATATGTGCACAAATAAGATGACCACACTCTTTCCAAATGCTTGTGTTGCTCTGCGCATACTTCTAACACTCCCTGTAACAGTTGCCAGTGGAGAACGCAGCTTCTCCAAGCTGAAGATAATAAAAACACATCTATGCTCCACAATGACACAGGAGAGGCTGGTTGGCCTTGCAACCATCTCAACAGAGCATGAGCTGGCCCAGATTGTGGACTTTCAGGAAGCAGTTCAAATCTTTGCAACCAAGGCAGCACAGAAAGCACCACTTTGATTATTAAAAGTGTTACTTAAAATTTTTGAACAAGGCATTTTAAGTTGTTAGTTCTCCTTTATTGGGGTAGGTAGCAGAGCAGTACCATGAGAGGAGTAGAACAGGAAGAAGGCAGAAGTGAGACCTTTCAAAGTTTTGGCCCAAGCGAGGGGGCGTCATTTGAGCTCCCCGCCTCAGGTGCCAAAATGTTGTGGGCTGGCCCTGCGTGTGAGGATTATTTTTGTGACGCAGACACCTTTCCGCTAGGTGGTGGACCGAAAGACCACCACTTCATATCAGATAGCTCAGCAAACACTCAAGATGGTAACAACTTTGGTCTGGACTGACCTGGGCTGAGTAAAAAAAATTATCCTACAGGAGAAAGGCTCTCATGATCAATTTCCTTTAAAATGAATTAACCTTTTTCCTATAAACAAATACCCATGTGCTCTACTCCTCCTCCATTTCCCTCATTCCCTTCACTCTGCTTATGGCTTCTGCTTGGTAGCTCCCATGGTTGCCTTCCCTTAGTCATCTTCACGCCTTTTCTCCTGCCATCCCTTTCACTTGGAACCCAACTGCTGTCCTTCTACACCAGATGATCCCCTTCTCTTCATTCAAAAATGTTCCCCAGGAGACACATTTCTACCCTGGAGCTGGATAAAGCCACCTACTAACATTGAATAAAGGTGGAAATTATTTACCAAAACAAGTAAAACAACACAGTCAAGACACTACTTGCCAGAGATGATGTGTTATGAAAGAACCGCCTACCCTTAAAAGTGGCTCTCTCCTCCTGCCATGTACTGCTGCCCATCGTAAACCATTTCTACTGCCATGTTCTAGCCCTCTTCTGAGGTTTTGTTGATAAAATTTAGAGCCCAGTCATGCAAACCCTACTATGAATAGTTAGACCTTACTTATGCAAACAGTCCTATTGATTGTAATGAGGTTACTCACATGTAAGGGGTTTCAGATGGGGTCCTTAGGTCAAAGTCATTGTCCTAGGGTACCTGGTCTTGGATTTTAGTTTTATTTTACTTTACACACACGTTCCCCTCCACCCCCCCACCCCCAATTTGTGTGTCTGCTTCTTTTCAGGGAAAACAGCACCACTTCCACCCCATCAAACACACCAGAGCTGAAAGAGGAAGATGGGGGAGGTCATTTGAATGTGTGTTTCTGTCCTCACTTCCCTTTACTTATTCCTTTTTCAGTCTGATGCTTTTTGAAGAAACACCACATATCAAAACAAGGATGTAGTGCTCTAGCTACATCTTGCTACTTCTCCCAGCACCCAGCCCTGAAAGCCTTAGTTAGGCAAAACACCCACTGATACAGGAAAACTCTGTAAAAGCAGCAAAGAATCCTGTGGCACCTTATAGACTAACAGAGGTTTGGGTATTCACCCACGAAAGCTCATGCTGCAAAACCTCTGTTAGTCTATAAGGTGCCACAGGATTCTTTGCTGCTTTTACAGATCCAGACTAACACGGCTACCCCTCTGATACAGGAAAACTCTGGGAACTCTTAAAGTGCTTCTTCTCATCTTCTGCTGAAGTCAGTGGGAATGTTGTCTGAATAAAGACTTCAGGAATGGGCCCTTATAGACAAACTTTCCAAGGTACTCAGAATCCAACAGCTCCCATTGTTTTCAGTGGGCATCAATGTCTCCAACTCCACTACAGAATAAAATTACTGTACAATGTAGCCTCATCGGAGATTCGGAGTCTGAATTTAACCCAGGGTAAGGAACTGAAGCTTGTTACCAGCTGAGGACTGTGCAGTGGCCTATGTGAAATGAATTGAGGATCTCAGTCCAATTTCCAGGGCACCAGTGCCAACAGCACAAAAACCATGGCCACCCATAACCACTTGTTGGCAGTCTCAGCAGAGAGGCCAAGGACTGAATAGATTTGGAATCTTAACTATCAGGCTCCCTTTAAAGTTGTTCACTGTAGCTCAGGGTTCAGACCCACTAGCAAGGCAGCATATGAGGACCTTGCAATGCTGCTGTCCGTGTCACCTGGTACCTATGCTATGGAAATTATGTCCAGCTTTTTTTGTGAGTGTTGTACAAATGAAGGCTCGTTTATAGTTAGTATTAGGACATGGGTAGGAAAGAAGGCATATCACTGAAATATTGCTAGAGGGTGTTAGGCCAATCCCAGCTGTTAAACAATGTGATCAGGAACAGTTGGGGTTGAGCAACGGAAAACAGTTTCTCTAAAGCACCTTTAATTTGCATGTACAGGTTTGCATAATTAACCCCTGGAAAATGGCTGTTCCTGCAAGTCCTAAGGTAAAATGTTCAGATGTTTTAGGAGCCTAAGTCTCATTGTGACACATTCAGAACTCAGTGGAAAACCCTTTTCTCCCTATAGTTCTTCTCAGTTAGTCATGTCCACTTACACACCCCAACACCCAGCCAATCACCCGCACACTCTACCTATTCAAATTTTACTCCTGCAGATGGAGGAAGATCAGGTTATTTTTTGTAAGTGACTTCGGATATTCTATAATATATGCAGATATACCTATCTCATGGAGCTGGAAGGGACCCCCCAAGGGTCATTGAGTCCAGCCCCCTGCCTTCACTAGCAGGACCNGCCACCTGCACACTCTACCTATTCAAATTTTACTCCTGCAGATGGAGGAAGATCAGATTATTTTTTGTAAGTGACTTCGGATATTCTATAATATATGCAGATATACCTATCTCATAGAGCTGGAAGGGACCCCCAAGGGTCATTGAGTCCAGCCCCCTGCCTTCACTAGCAGGACCAATTTTGCCCCAGATCCCTAAGTGGCCCCCTCAAGGATTGAACTCACAACCCTGGGTTTAGCAGGCCAATGCTCAAACCACTGAGCTATCCCCCCCCCATATGACAATGATACGACAATGATAAGTGTTATGCAGGTACTAGACAGTATATTTCATACTTTACCAATATTGTGCAATATTTAGCATAAATTTAAAACATCTCAGAAAACAAGAATCCCACAATTGTATTATGCAGATAAATGCAATTTTAATTACATCTAGGATTAGCATATGACATGGAAGGCTGTATTCTTCTGAGGGAGCTACCAAAATTCATCAATAACAAAGGAGCTACAAATCCAATTTCTGGTTGAGTTTTCATTATTTAAAACAAACCAACAAACAAAAAACAAAACAAAACAAAACCATCCCAAAGAACGCCCCCCTCCCCAACATGTTAAAAAATTTAGAAAGGACTTTCATGATACTGTTGAATAGCCACAGTTTAAGCCTAAAATGTATATAGAGTAAAAATGATCTAAACTTATTTACAGCACACTGATACCAAGCCTCTAATGTCAGGATTTATCTAGGGCTCACCATGTGTCAAAAGCTGTGTGACTGTGGCCCCTCAATTATACTTTTAAGCACCGTCTCAAAGACCCAAAGATATGTATTCTATTCCAGTGTTATTTCCTAAAATGATAGGTTTGAGGAGAAATGCTATCCAAACACTGCCCTATCTGCAGGACCCTGCCACTTCAGAATGAAGAACTTTGCCAGGCTGATTTGCTTATTTACATTTTGGCTGCCACACTAGCAGATGTCATTCAGCCAGATGTCCTTCCCCTCCAGCTAGAAGAGAGACATCAAGAGTTGTTTCAGCACATTAAAGGGAACTAGCTTAAATGTGTACTAAGGAAGCAAATTCTATTTTTAACTATGCTTGCCCATTTCCGTTCTACCAACAATGCCAGCATTGATGGCTTGTCCCCTCCTCCTACAAAGATCCATGCTTTCCTCTGCTGTGCCTTATGCATGGAACTGATCTGTAAAGTTTTTACCCTCTCCTCTAAGCCAACTTTCTGCCCCTGACACCTACAAGAATTCCCCAAGGATGGCGATAGGCTGATGGGCAGTTGGGAAAGCTGATATTTATAACATACAAAACAGAATAAGTGCATATCTGTCCTCCTCTCCCCCCTCCTTTGTAAAATGACAAGCAACACAGATGCTCTTTGTTTGCAGAGCATCACACATAATACGGCCCTGATCCTCTGGGTGTTACTGTAATAAGTATTTAATAGTAGAAAAGCTACCCAAGATCTCACTACATGCAAAGGGTCTGCTAGCCTTTTATAGACCTACCAAAAGAGCCTTTACACAGAGTTAGTGACAAATTAGGAGATACCACATTCTTTAGGATGTCATGGCAATATGCATTGCCAATTAAAGGCTGTGTTGTGACTCTTATCCTCAGGTCTATATTCTCACTCAATTGTGTCTCATTGGGTTTCAACTATGCTTACTATGGTGTCCTGGGTGTCAGCCATACATGGGCACAGAAGGATATGTGAAAGATTTACACAGAGTGCCTGACTGAGAATGTTGGATATGTTTGTGAGGATCATTTTATGGCCATATAAGGTGTCTAGAGTCCAACAGGTGGTATTCATTCTGCCAAAGGAGGTGGTACGGGGGGGGGGAGGGGGGGGAAGAATTCTTTCCTCATTCATATTTCCCTTTCCAGACTTGGCAAAGCAGCACACTCAAAAATGAAATCTGCAAATTTGAATCATGTAAAATATTATGCAGAGCAAGGTGATTTTTTTGGTTCTGTTCAATATTATAATTTTCTGTTTCTTCTGATGTTGAGATTAATCAAACCATTTATCAGTGGAATTAGGAAAGAGGAGGGGGATATTAGGAAAGCAAATAAGCCAAAGGAACTACAAGAGAGCCCCCATGGCCAAGGGAAGGAGTAAGGCTACATTCATCAGAGTCCTCTTCATTAAGTAGGCACATCGTACTGCAGGTAACTTTTACTCTTGGTAATTTTTTAAAAGATGTAATATTTTTAATGGAGGAATTCAGTGGAATATTGTTAAGACTGCTGTCCAGCTGAGAAATTAAACACAGCTATTACTGACTGAGGCATAATGGGGAGAATTTTCTTAGCACGCCAGGAAGAACTGCAATCCAAGAACCATGACTGTCCCACTGAGATGATGCATAGCTCAGACCCTGAGCAATTCCACCATTTTATAAAAGATGTTACTAGTTAGCAACGTGTCTTTTCACTTTCTGTACAACTACCCTGCATGCACCTACCTCCATTCTCTAATAATTTCCTTATACTTACTATATACTTCACACTTAAAATAATGTTGGCTTATATTTTATATTTGTACAATGTAAGGATCTGATCCTACAGCCCTCATTCACATAAGTAGTCAATAGAATTATTCACTCAAGAACATGGGCTTGATGAAATGGATTCTTGTATTTCAGTAATTATCATGGTTCTGTGTAGAAATTCATCTATGACCTGATGTAGGACTAAAGGGGTTGCTACATGTGAAGTAGACAAATATTCAAATAGAGGATTGGAGAGGTTAATATTGTCCTGGGGCAATGGTATTGACACCCTGTCTAGCTTTGTCTGACCAAAAAGAGAATTATCATTAATTTTTCTCATGGTCTTTAAGTACAGTACCTCCAGAAGAATGTTATGACCCTCCCTTATGAGTGCTACAAGAAGACTTCTGAGAATAGAGCTCCTCAATCTAGCAGAAAAAGTTATAACAAGATCCAATGGCTGGAAGCTGAAGACAAACAGTGAGGGTGGATTCTCTAGTACTTGAAGTCTTTAAATGAAGGTTGGGTGTCTTCTTACAGGCATGCTCAAACACAACCAGAAGTTATGGACTTAATGCAGGAATTCTTCGGTGAAATTCTATGGTTTGTGTTATTCAGGTGGTCTGACTGGATGATCCTAATAGCCGCCCCCCCCCCACCCCCGCCCCCCCCCGGCCTTAAAATATATGAATTTTCTGAACATTTCCTTCAATATTTTTTTAAGTGATTCCTACCTGATTTTGCAACGTTTGATACCTCATGCTTAAATGGCAACTCTTTAATATGCACCTCAAGCTTCAGAAAGAAACACATTTTGTAAATTCAAAGACTGCAAGAGCCATTGCCTGTTACTTCCTCCATATCAAAGACAGCAATCTTCAAGATGTATGTTTGAAGAACATATATGGTTGATCAGGATGTATAATCTATACCAGGGGTTGGCAACCTTTCAGAAGTGGTGTGCCGAGTCGTCATTTAGTCACTCTAATTTAAGGTTTCGCGTGCCAGTAATACATTTTAACGTTTTTAGAAGGTCTCTTTCTATAAGTCTATAATATATAACTAAACTATTGTTCTATGTAAAGTAAATAAGGTTTTTAAAATGTTTAAGAAGCTTCATTTAAAATTAAATTAAAATGCAGAGCCTCCCCGACTGGTGGCCAGGACCCGGGCAGTGTGAGTGCCACTGAAAATCAACTCGCGTGCCGCCTTCGGCACACGTGCCATAGGTTGCCTACCCCTGATCTATACAGCCCTATGCCACAAGTAGTGATCATTCAAAACTAAAACCACAAAGGGATGAGCAGTGACCAATTTTCTAAGTATTATCTACCTTTTTATAGAAAAACTGAGGAACAGCGAGGCAAAGGACTAAACTTCTTAAAATAGCTGTTAATTTTTGGATGGCCAGTTTGAGACAAATTAGGATCAGATTTACAGAGCCAACGAGCAACTGCAGCTCGTATGCACTTCAACTGCAGATGAGTATGCTGTGCTCCCCTGAAGATAAGGCCCCACCTATCAAGCTGGACACCCAAAAATGGAGTTACCCAAATTATTTGACACTTTGGCAAGTTGGTAACAAATCTAGGAAGAGAACCCAGGTTTCCTAGCTCCGTAGTCACTGCATCAAGCTGCCTCCTATCACTAGAGGGGGCTGAAGCACCAAATGAATCCAAAATCCATCATAAATTACAGGGCCAATCCTTTTCCCATCAAAGTCAGAGATTTTGGCCACTGGATGCAATAGGAGCAGAACTGAGTCCACACTTAAACACAGGCTTACTTCACTGTATGAAGCCACAGCTGATTGCTTGAGACTTATACTAAAGGAATAAAACTCAGCTTCAAATATGAAATTGGTTTCTGAAGTGCCCCATTTCTGCAAATTTCCTGACTATATCTGCACTCTGAAAAACACGACTTCATTTCACAGTGCTTTCAGGATTTAGAAAAAAAATAAATGACATCCACATGTGTTGGTAAATTGTTTAGCGAACATAATGGGTTAAATCTATTTTTTCTTTGACATGAAATACACTATTGGTGGTCTTTACTGAGAAAAAATCATTTTTTCTCAACCTTCTCTTCTATAAAAACAACAAAAGTGTTCTCAAAACTTAAATTAAATTTACAAAGTGAAAGGATTTTTTTTGTGTTTCCCTACAACTAGACTGTGCTTTAAAATAGCCTGTGTCTAAGGCCTGGTCCACACTGGGGGGGAAGTCGAAGTAAGATACGCGACTTCAGCTACAAGAATAGCGTAGCTGAAGTCGAAGTATCTTACTTCGAAGTACCCGCACTTACCTCGCGTCCGCGCGGCGCGGGATCGAAGTCCGCGGCTCCCACGTCAACTCCGCACCTCCGCTCGTCCTGCTGGAGTTCCGGAGTCGAAGGGAGCGTGTTCGGGGATCGATCTATCGCGTCCAGACGAGACGCGATAGATCGATCCCCGCTACATCGATGGCTACCCGCCGATCCGGGCGGGTAGTCTGGACGTACCCTAAGCAGGAGGGATACTTAACATTTTGACTGCACAAGAGTTAAATCTGTAGGATGTACTGGCACATGAGTGAAAGTCTTACAATTTCAGTAAAACCTCAACGACTTGGGTGCGCACAATCTTCAAGACTGGGGATTTGATTACTTAGATGTACACAGACCCTGACTTGCTTGCATCGGGGCATTTGTACAAGCATCTAGCTTGGAATCTAAAGATGTTGTATCATACAACACAGGCCAATGTACCATGTCACCATATCAAAATGGTTTCCTAAAATTTGTATTTATTAAACCAATACACACATTGGATCAGCATCTCTTCAGTTGTTTCAGATGAATATAAAAAGCAGGTAATTCTTTAAATTGATGGCTGCTGAATAGCTACTCTATTATGTGGCCTTAATTAGCCAAATTTCTTGTTTTAAATTTCATCTTACACTTCATGGTTCCTCAGTCATCATCTTGCTGATTTCTTTTCTGTCAAGGAAACAGGAAAATTAATATCACTGTTAGATACACTTATCTTAAATAAGGCACCAACCTAACATTACATATATTTTCCAGAGATTGACATTGGGATGCGGCAGATTCTGTTCCCTACTGGAAACCACCACAGGTTTTTATTTACAATAGGGAACAAAATCTGTCACATCCCAATGTCAACCAATAAAAATG
The DNA here is from genome assembly GCA_003942145.1 of Platysternon megacephalum. Lineage (NCBI taxonomy): Eukaryota > Metazoa > Chordata > Testudines > Platysternidae > Platysternon > Platysternon megacephalum. The sequence goes on from QXTE01000053.1 coordinate 3,339,322, forward strand.
CGCCCCTAAACAAGAACTCTGGAAAACCAAGAATTACAGCCAGGGTAATACCAACATTCACCATCAAAGAAAAATCTGACCACACAGGTGCATCTTGCATTGCATCCTGAAACTGGAAAGTCTCTAGGTGTGACAAGCTGCTGGTTGTACCACACTGCAAAGCAGATGACCTACCACTAAGAGTCTAGGTTTTCATAAGGCTCATCACTATGGTATCTAGGCACCTCAATGCAAAACTTCCCTATGTGACTTTCACACGAGGAATACACAGATCTCAGCAATAGGTGCACCACAAAAACCTATACAGATTAGATAGTGTTCCCATCAGCCACTGCCTGAACGAGAGATACTGAATGTTAGCTTGCTGAAGATAGTACATTAATCGGATTAATGGGCTTGGCTTGTTGCTTAGGCTTTGGGGAAGGCTGCACTTGCAAATTTTTCATAATGCAACCCCTCCCCACTCAGTAATACATATACTAAAGGTTTTCTTCTGGCCCTGGGACAACGCAATCTATTTTCCTCTTAACTCTTTTTAGGGCACCTAATGATGAGATGGCAGTGGGTTCTGCAGTCCCTCCATCAAGCTTCTCGGCTAGCAGCTGAAAATGCCTGCATCATAGGCTAGTGCAGCAAGCTTCGGATAAGCCTCAATATCATGGATTCTAAATGCAAATTCTGATCCTTCTAGCTGATAGCTGAACTTCACAATACAGGTCTGTCGCATCTTAGGCGCATTTAACATGTGCGATTTCAGCTTTATGCGGTCAGCAAAAACAAGAAAAAAACAAAAAAAAGAGAGAAAAATAACAATTTAAATACTGTTTCTGTAGTACGGGTGATTCTGCCCGCCATTACTCTCAATGTAATTTTAACTATACGCGGTTTTCGCTTTACGCGCTGACCGCGGAACGTAACCCCAGCATAAGATGAGACAGACCTGTACATATTATTAGCAGACTTTATAAGGCAAGAGAGTCATCGTTAGGTCATCACCACAGCCCCTAACACTGCCACCCTCCTGTGAAGGTTTCTGAGAACTGAAGTTATTCCATTTTACACTCCTATACAATCAGGACCTGCAAAGTTGCATAGCTGGAGAGGGGACTTCAAGTACTAATAATTAGTTTTGGTTTGAGCATAAGAAGATCGTGCTCTTCAAAACCTCACTATAAAGTGCCATTCAACTCATGGCTCCTCGAGTATATTTCTCTATTGAGAGGATTCACCAAAACACAAATTTGTAGCTACGTTTTTGTTAATGAGACTTCAGAGTACACCATACTGAGGGCCTATTTAGCCCTAACACTGTGCCCAAAGGCCAATGAGTAATTAACCTTCATTAGAAGGTCAGAACAGATTCATTTAAACCCTAATATTTTGGGCTGCCTACCTGAGGACTAGAGTACAATTTGACCACTGAGCAACGCTAGTCAGGAATTTTCCATCAAAAATGTATTTTAAGAATAAATGTTGATGGCTAATATTGAGGATACTTGGAGTCTTATAGTTGGCTGATGCCAAACAAATCCTTGGGCTTTGCCTGCCCTCAAAATCTCGGAGATAGAGAGTTAGATCCTTCACTATTGGTAAGGAAGAAAGGAAGAGATTTGTGCTAGTACAAAAGGAGTATAATTAGAAGTAATAGGATGCAATCGAAAAGGGGGAAGTTACAATGGATGTAAAAAGATTTCTGATAGCAAGTACTATTAGACTGCAGAATAGTCTTCCAATGGAAGTGGGGAACATTGCAAACTAGACTGGAAAAAGCACCAATTTGTTTTTATTATATATAATCATCCAGAGAATAGAGACAATCTTTGCCCTGAAGAAGGACTTACAGTCTAAGACAAGTAACATGTAAAAAGTACATCTCTCACAGCACATTACACTGTTCTGAAGCCTGCAGCTTTTGAGTGGAATTTGGATTATTTCTGTTGACCTACAAAGTTGTGAGTAGTTGGGGGCTTGACCACCTGAGAGACTGCTGTCGTATAGAGCACTACTCTTGGTTAAAATCTTTCAAACTGCCTAAAGTGGTTGAAAGGAGGCAAAAAGATCATTTCAGCCTATGAACAAGTCATGTATATTTATTGAAAAAAGAACTGAGAAATAAAGTTTGCTTGAAGTAAAAACTGCTTAAAGTGTTTAAAACTTCTTGTGACATTACAAAATTATTTTGGTATTAAAAAATTCAAGTTTTTTAACTTTCAGCCGTTCAAACAGCACATTTCCACTTAGCCTATATTTATCTTTAAACAAAAAAGTGAGCATGTGTTCCAGTAACATTTTCATATTCTATATTATGCAGTAGCTTTGCCTAAGGTAAGGTAATAATAAAGTGACAGTTTGTTCTTGGTTATTACAAGTAAAAACAATAAATCAGTCCAACAATACACACACACACACCTCTCTCTCGCTCTCTCTCAAAATCTTTATTTTACAAGCCGAATACTGTAATCCTTTTATATCAGAATACCATAATTCCATGTGCTTTAGTGCACCTGTTTTACAGACTCCGTGGTCAGAAATCCCTCCCTTGCGGTTTGCTTACCAGTTTGAGAAAATCAACTAGTTTGTGAACATCTTCTCCAGTAGAAAGATCTACAAAGTCCTTGGGCAGTCGGTAGCTCAGGTAAGGGCTAGGCTGGACGGTCACTTCGCTGTTTGTACAGCGGAATGCTGGATAGTCCTTAGAGAAAGACAGGTTAAAAAAAAACCCTGAAAGTGTCTAACTGCAATTAAACACATTAATTTTTTTCAACTACTGGTAACACCGTTTCAATTGCTCTGGTATTGAGTTTATTCAGTATACTAAAAATGGAGTTATCACAGAGTGACGCTGGCCCTTTAAAATGAAGCTGCCTCCTGGTTCATCTTAAAAGAGGGTCACCTGGGCCCTAGAGGGGAGAGAGACCTGGTGAGTCAGAGCCGCCTGAGAGCCTGACAACAGAGTGAGTCAGTCAGCGAAATGGGCGGATGAGAACTGCCTGGTCCAGTGGGGGGAAAGAGCAGGTGAGAGCTGCCTGGGAGTTCGTGACTGGAAGAGGTCTCTGGGGAAAAGCACAGAGAGCAGAAAGCTCTCTGCAGGTCCTCCATGAAAAGAGGGAAGAATTATCACAGAAGCCAGAGCAATAGAGATAGCCTGAGCCAGAGAGCTGAAGCCAGAGGACCAGGGAGGGCTAAAGTCTGGGAGTGAGAGACACTGAAGCTAGATTTAGTGTGTTGTCTGTACTGTTTGGACTATGCTAGAGAAATGGACGATGTTTAGGGACTTTGGTAAAGGACTATTTTGCACTATGTTTTTATAATAAACGGGCCCCCTAGAGGGCTACACTGGGGCAAGAAAGCTTCCAGTGGAGCTATTGGGGACTCTGATAGGGAAACTGAGGCAGGTGCAACTATTGTGTCATGGCCTGCTACAGGAGGGCATTCCAGGTGGGGATCGCCCCATGACAGGAGCATTCACAGATACTAGGGTTTCCTATAAAAAAAAAAAAAAAACTGACCACTTATGGGCAGAAATTAAAACGCTGTTAAATATTCAGATCTCTCCACACCTCAAGCCTCCAATCAGACACTCACTATATTAATACTATTGATACAGTATTGATTAAGTAAATAAGAAGTAACAGTGCCATAATGATTGGACTCCCCCTCTGACAGTGAACTTTAGATAAGGCTGTTGGGTCCTCAGCTAAAAAGCCTATCTGAACACAAGGATCAAGTATATAATTTCCAGCATCAAGAGCCTTAAATCCCCCTTCAGTAAGGGCTTCTGATTTAAATACATATTTACAAGTAAAATCCTGCCAAAGTTAAGGTCAAGACTTATGCAGCAAATATTTGTTGAAACCAAAAGATTTTTTTTTAAGCTTCCATTGCTAGCCATAAATTCTGGGTAGCCCCATTTCCCTTTTAGTTTCACAAACAGTGATATGTAACTTTATAGCAGTGGTTCTCAGCCAGGGGTCCAGGGCCCCTGGGGGGGCCACGAGCAGGTTTCAGGGGGTCTGCCAAGCAAGGCCAGCATTAGACTTGCTGGGGCCCAGGGCAGAAAGCTGAAGCCCCACCGCATGGGGTTGAAGCCCAGAGGCCTGAGCCCCTCCACCCGGGGCTGAATCCTGAGCAATTTAGCTTCATGGGCCCCCCTGTGGCGTGGGGCTCCGGGCAGTTGCCCTGCTTGCTGCTCCCTAATGCTGGTCCTTGCTTTTATATGCAGAAAAACAGTTGTTGTGGCACAAGGGGGCCGTGGAGTTTTTAACAGGACATTGGGGGGGCCTCAGAAAGAAAAAGGTTGAGAACCCCTGCCTTATACCATGGTCAATCTTCAAAGTGCTCTATGAGTGGCATGAGAGGTAGTTAAGTTTCCTCATTTTACACATGGAGGCAGAGAGATCCAGCAGTTTTACCCAGAATCAGTAGACCTAGTTGCTGAGCTGGAATTTGAACAAGATAAGCTATTCTACTTCTCATTCCAGTTTACACTAAGAAGCTGCACAAAACATCTGGTTTGCACACATGCAAGATAAGTGAAACCTCTCAAAATTGACTAATAGATAAACCACATCTCTTTGGACAAAATGCACTCTGAATTATTCAGGTAATAAACAAAGAACAGAGCCGCTCTCAAATCTTTTCATATCATGTGGGCCACATCTTAATGTCTTGTGGACCACCTTCCGCCACATTCACCACCACACAGTCCACCTATCTCCACTTCATTTGCAGTTTCATAACATCTTTGTAGCATCTAGAGCAATTGCTTCCATATAAGAGTAAGCTAAGGAAAGCATAATGTGTTCTGACGTTTTCTAATGTTTAGCAGCTAGAAAGAGGCGGTTACTTACCTGTAACTGGAGGTTCTTCAAGATGTGTGGTCCCTATCTATATTCCACCAAGGATTACGCATGCACATCATGCACCCGGAGTTGGAGATTTTGAAAGTAATGTCCGTTGGTCCACGCATGTGCCCTGGCTCACCTGGTGCTTCCATCCAAGGCGATAAAGGGCGTGGTGGACCAACCGCATCTCCAGTTCCTTCTCCACTGCGAATCTGGCAGATCCGGAGCAGAGGGGAAGGCGGGTGGGGAGTGGAATACAGATAGGGACTACATATCTCGAAAAACCTCCAGTTACAGGTAAGTAACCTCCTCTTCTTTGAGTGATGGTCTCTATTGTATTCCACTGTGGGTGATTAACAAGCAATACCTAATTTGGAGGAGGGTGAGAGGATGAGGATGGAATAGTAGTGCAGAGGAAGCATCTGCTGCCGAGTCCTGCCTAGTGTGCAGTGAAGGTGTGTACGGAAATCCAGCTGGCTGCTTTACATATGTCAATGAGTGGCACGTTCTGAAGGGAGGCCATATACCTGTAGGGGGAGGTAGACTCGATAGTGGTAGCAGAATTTAATACACCCTGAAATCCACTTGGAGATTCAATGGGTGGAGATGCCCTGCCCCTTAAGTGTCTCTGCTATCACAACAAACAGTGTAGAGGACTTCCTGAATGGATTCATTCTCTGAGGTAGAACACCAAAGCTCAGCAAACATTGAGGGAGTGAAGTCAACACTCCTTTGCAGATGCATGTGGTTTTGGGAAGAAAACAGGTTGATGAATGGGTTGATTGATGTGAAATTGAGAAACCTCTTTTGGTAAGAACTCAGGGTGTAGTCATAGGAAGACCTTATCTTTGTGGAAAATTGAAAGGTGGGTCTGCCATCATGGCTCCAGTTCGCCAACTCTTCTCGCTGAGGCGATAGTAACAAGGAAGGCGACTTTCATGGAAAGGAGGGCCAGAGCATGATGTTAAGAGTTTGAAGGGCAGCTCCGTTAGCACAGAGGGAAGAAGATTCAGGTTCCATTGAGGTACTATATGTTAGACAGGTGGGAAGGTTCTGGTGACCCCTTTCCAGAACCTGGTGGTTCGTGGGTGTGTGAAGATAGAGGAACCCTCCACTGGAGGGTGGAATGCACTAATTGCTGCCAGGTATACTTTCAGAGAGTTGATGGTGAGACCTGATGACTTCAATGACAGAAAGTAGTCCAGTATGAGAGGGATCCCTGCTGATTCTGATGAAAAACCTTTTCATTGAGCCCATGATGGAAAATGTTGCCACTTGGCCCGGTAACAACGTCTGGTGGAGTCTTTCCTGATGCTAGAAAGGATTTTCTGTACCACCGAAGAGCACGTTTGCTTTAAGGCAGATGCCCACCCAAATACCATGCTCAGAGGTGTAGTGCATGTGGACTGGGATATCTGATCTCGCCTTTGCATTGGGACAACAGAACTGGATGGCTAGGGATGGGAATTGGTGGGTGGGATGACATGCAGAGAAGATTGGGGAACCAGAATTGTCTGATCCAGTAGGGGGTGATCAGAATTACCGTTGCTCTGTCTTGTGGAGTACTCGAGGTAGGAGTGGTAGTGGAAGAAATGCGCAGCTGAATCGGTCTGACCAAGGGAGTAGTAGGGCGTTGTCCCAAGAGCAGTGGCTGAGGGCTCCCCTGGAGCAGTACGTTGTGCATTTGCTGTTCCCCAGCAAGGTGAATAGGTCTGTGGTTAGGCTCCTACACTGAGCAAAGATGTAGTGTATTACCGAATTGTGAAGTTCCCACTTGTGGTCGATCGCAAAATGTCTGCTGAATGAGTCCACACATACATTCTGTGTCCCGGGAAGAAAGACTGCACATAGGAGAATCTGGTGGTTGATGTACCAAGTCCAGAGATTGATTGCCTCTGCGCATAGCGTGGACAGTCTCATTCCTCCGTGTTTGTTGATGTAAAACACAGTGGTGGTGGTACTGACATGATGAGAACATGATGGGAGTGAATGAAGGCATGTTCTTCTGACAGCTCGGAGTTCAAGGATGTTTAAGTGCATCCTGGATTCTCTGGGAGTCCCCTCAACCCAGCAAGGATGCATCAGTGATAATCTTCTTCTCTGGGGAGGAGGGAAGAAAGGGAACTCCCACGCACATACGGTGTGCGTCCAACTGCTATTGAAGGGATGATAGTACCATGGTGGAGACTGTCAGCATAGAGGCCATGGAATGGCAGCTTGGCAAGTAAACAGACTGGAGCCATGACTGAAGGCATCGAAGGTGGAGTCGTGCAAAGGGGGTCACATATGTACATGAAGCCATGTGACTGAGGAGGGACAGACAAATCCTGGCTGACATATGTGGGTAGCTCATGATGTGAGCTATGATGTTGCTTAACACTTGGAACCTGTCTGCTAGTAAATAGGCTCATGCCATGACCGAATTGATGGTAGTCACTATGAAGTCCAAAAACTATATGGGGTCTAGGATCAATTTCTTGACGCTGACTCTGAGTGACGAGAGAAAGTTGAGCAACATGGAGGTTGATGCCTTGACTGCGCGGCTAGAAGCCAGTTGTCAAGACATGGAAACACAAGGACACCACATTATGACGTAAAAGACCTTGGTGAAGACCCTGGGAGCAGTGGCTATCCCAAAGGGGAGCACCCTGTGCTGGAAATGATGGGTGTCCACTGTGACTTTCAAACATCTGTGGACTGGATGGATACCTATGTGAAAATAAGCATCCTTCATATTGAGAGCTGCAAACCATATGCCTTTCTCCAGGGAAAGAATGACTGCTGCCAGTGTGACCATATGGAACTTGAGTTTGTGGATGAAGCGATTGAGATGGCGAAGATCAAGGATCAGTCTCCATCTGCTTTTCCTCTTGGGTATCAGGAAGTAAGTTGAGTAGAACCCTGTTCCCCGATATTCCGTGGGAACACATACTATTGCTCCCCACTGTAATAAGGAGTTCAACTCTTGGGCGAGAATGCTGTTGTGAGAGTGATCCCTGAAGGGGGACAGAAGGGTGGTCTTAGAAGAGGTAGCATGACAAACTCTATCGCATAGCCATGGTGGATGATGTCCAAACCCATTTGTCCACTGTTATCACACTCCAAGCATGGGGAAAAAAGTGCTAAACAACCCCCAAAGGGGGTTGGAGAGTCGTGAGGTGGTAGGCATAGTGGTTGGTGGCTTTCAGGGTTGTTTCAGAAATACTCTTGGCTGGAGGTTGAAGCTATGACATTAAAGCCTGTGAAGGGGGCCCCAGGAGGTGAGGTCTCTGTCTCTTTTGGCTTTTCCTTAGAGGCTCAAAAGGTCTCAGAGTAGAGACCTATAATGTTGGGTGGATGGTTAGTGGTGGAATTTGCACTTTGGGGCAGGAGTGTAAATGCCTAGTGAGCGAAGGGTGGCCCTGGAGTCCTTGAGGGTATGCAGCTATTCATCTGTCTTTTGGTAAAAAAGATGGGATTCATCAAAAGGGAGGTCTTCAGTAGTGTTCTGTACCTCCATGGGAATACCAGAAGAATGGAGCTAGGACTCTATGCATAACTATGGCCATTGCCATAGCCCAGGAAGAGGTATCTGATGCATCTACCGCTGTTTGGAGGGCCGTTCTTGATACCAGCTTTCCCTCCTCAACAAATACCTGAAAACAGGCTTGATTGTGTTGTGGCAGGCTATCAGTAAATTCCTTGAATTTACTGTAATTCAGGGAGCCATATTTGGCTAGTAATACCTGATAGTTTGCGATCTTGGATTGTAGGCTCCGTAAGGAAAATACTTTGTGTCCCAAAAGGTCCAAACACTTGCCCTCCTTATCAGCTGGTGTAGATTGAGAGTGCTGTTTGGCTCACTCAGTTGCAGCCTGGACAACTAGGAAGTTTGGTGGAAGGTGAGAAAAAAGGAACTCAGACCCCTCCTTGTCAGTAACATAGTAACTTTTTTTGGCCTTTTGGGGGGTAGCTGTGCATGTGGCAGGGGTGTGCCACACCGTCCTAGCAGGCTCCAGAATAGCATCATTAATTGGCAGTGCAATCCTGACCGGTCCTGAGGTGTGGAAGATATCCAGAAACTTACACTGGGGGTCTTGGATTTCTTCCAGGGGAATCTGGAATTCCCCCACAACTCTAGGCAATTTCAGGAACTGTTGCAGAAAGTCATTCAGAGGGGAAGGGAATACTGCAGTCACTGCTTTCGTCTGGAGATAAGGAGGGAAATCTTGCTGGTTCCAGCAGCACTGCTGGGACTGGACCAAGAGGTTCTTCCTGTACCACTGTATCCGAGCATCTGTTGGAAGGACCTGTAAGGGGGAGGCAGGCCAGAAAAAAATCCCTTGCAGACCAGGCTGGTTCCGAAGGGGGGCAATAGGACCAGGGTCCTTACTATGGCCAATAGGCCAGATCCAAAGGGGGTTGTGGTGGTCCCCATGGCATGGGGTACCAATGGCTCTGAGGTGGTTGAGATGGTAGATGTTGCCAGGGACATGGCGGTCTCTGTGAAGGTGCGTAGGGGTGATAAGACATAGTTGGCTCTTCTCCCAGTTCTGATTTGTCAGAGGAGGGGAAGGCGGACTCGGGTTCCAATGGTGGTACCGGTGAAAGAGTGTAGATTATTGGAGAGGATGGTGAGGGGTCCCATACCTGGGGTATATCCTGTGGTGGAGAAATGATCTCTCTAGAGGTGGAGGGGACTGACGGGCAAGGTGAATCCATGTCTGGCAAGGCAAACATATCCTGGATCGCAGCTATGGCTCTGGATCTCCCAAGCGTAAGAGGCACACTCTCCTTCCTGGGTATCTGTGCCGGCACCGCGGACTTTCCCAGAATAGGGGGATCCCATGTCTTGTGGGGTGCCGGTGATTATGGTACTGATGGTCCAGTGCTCGGAACCGCCAGATCCCAATGTTTGTGGGACGTCTTGTGCCTATGGGATTTAGTGCCTGTTCCGTCACCATGACTCAAACTCATGGAAGCAGAATCCACTTTCTTCGATTTTGAGGAAGTCAGTCCTAGGCTTATGGGCATGCTTCCTTGCCTCCTGACTAGGCCACCCATGGGGGTGGTTCCGCCAGCATCGGATTTGGGCGTGGTAGTGAAAGCTGTGTTCCTTGCTGATTCAGGCCGATGTATGAGAGGGTTCCCCAGCCTGCATGGGTGGCGGGTCGCATAGGCTGGGGAAGCTGTGCCTACCCAAAGAGCCCAACGTGGCCCTGCCCACTCTCCTCCCCAAAGCCCTGCTTGCTGTTCTTTCCCCTTGGACCCAGTTCAGGCAGGCTGCTCCTCTTCAGGGAAGCAGTGTGCTGGGGCGGCCGGGACTTGGAGGTGGCTGACGCCATACAGTGCTGGGGAGGGGGGGGAGAAAGGGGGCGCTAGGGCCACCTGCCGCCCAGCGCTCAGGAGCCGCCCGCCCTGCGCTTGGGGGTGGGGGCTCCGGCAGGGGAAGGGGGTGGGTCCTCGGGCAGGGGGGCGGGTCCGGCCGGGGGCTAGCCTCTCCCAGCCGGCGGTTCACCCACGGCCCATGCCAGGCCTGGGTCTGAGTGAGGACTCATGGCAAGCGCCACGGAAGTGTTTCTGGAGGCAGAGAGCCTGGCCTTCTCGGCGGTGGCTGAAGAAAGATAGGCAAATTCTGTACCCGGATGCGAGGTCAGCTTCCTCCAAGCAGTACAGGCAGCACTGGTGTTAGTCATTGACCAAGAAGCAGTGTGGGCAGAAGGTTCAGAGTTTGAAGCCGGAAGTCCTGGGCAAAGTCCGGTACTTGCATGCGGGTACAGGAGTTTGGGGGGCGTTGTCAAAGAAAACACACACACACCCCAACTCTATCTAAACTAAGCACTAAAATTATGATAAAACTACAACAAACAGGCAAAACTAGTCTAAAAACTGGCAAACTATATACACTATCTTATTTAAAAGTGCATCAGAGATGAGGCCACTGGAAGTTCCGACCCAGACCATGTGGTGATGAGAAGGAATTGGAGAGGCGGGTCGGTCCGCCCTGCCCTTTATCGCCTCAGACAGAAGCACAAGGCGAGCCAGGGTGCATGGATGGACCAACAGACACTACTTTCAAAATCTCCCACCCTGGGTGCATGGCGTGCATGCGTAACCCTTGGAATACAATACAATAAGGATCATCACTCGAAAAAGAACAAAAGGCCAGCACCATGTGACGACTCACTTCTCCACAGATCACCAGACAAATGCTTCACAAAGCATCGGTAATCTATGGTTTGAGAACCACCATTTTAAATGCTCCCTCCAAGAGTTGCACTGGTGTTGGATGAACTGAGTCTTAAGTTTTAGTCACATGGGAAGAATGCCAAAGGACCAATAAATGAAGTGTTTTCTTCCTACTAACAGCATTTTGGTTTTACAGAGGAATTGCAACATGGAGCAGGGAGGTGAGAGCCTCTCTGTACAGTGCCAGTGACACTGCACTTGTAATATTAGGCTTAGGGGTCAGCTGCTCCATACAAGGAAGATCGAGAAGTTGGTGGGAGGCTTAGAGAAAAACAAACATGATTATGGAGGTGGGGTGATTAAATTAGAAACATTGGGAAAGAAGCAGAGGTTGGTTAAGTGATGAAGAAAAAGGACAAATATTTGAAGGGTAAATACCAAGGAGTAAAAAGAAATTGTTTAAGGTGCAATATGTGCAAATAACAAGGAGTAATGGAACAAAGGGAACAAAGGTAAATATTAGGACAATTTCTTATAAATCTGGTCAAGGCTGTGGAACAGAAGCCCCATTTTTGCATTTAAAACTGGACAAAAAATGTATTTGTTGAGCTTGAACACTGTACAGACAAAGAGGAGACACAGATCCTGCTCTCAAGGAGTTTACTGTGTATTGGCCTGATATAAAGCCCACTGAAGTCAATGGAAGTTCGCCCACTGACTTTAACAGGCTTTGGATCACATCCTAAATACACTGAAGAAAAAAATCAGCGGTTAGACCACCTTTTGAGTTATCTAAATCCATCTCTCTGACACTGCAGTCTTATTCTTTACCATATTTCCTTACCTGTTCCATAGCCTCCCCTTCACTATGGTCACCTTTCAAGTTCTTCCCAGATGTCAATTCTTCCCAAGTAAACAGCAGAGAGTCTGTTACTTCACCAAAGGGGTTAAAATCGATTAACCACACCTTACTCTGCAGTAAAACAATGAAGAAAATAAAATATCAACAAACAAGAGTGTATGCAAAATAAGAGGAAAAATTATTATCTGCTTAAGTGTGGAAACAAAAACATACTGCATGGGCTGTTAGAAGACAGTTTTCATAAGAGGTCAAACAGGTCATGTAAATTGATGCAAGTTCTATGCAGTTTCCTTCGGAAGCATCTTTCAGATTAGGCTTTACAGGGATTCTCTCTGCTCTGTGTAGACCTTAGAGATCCCCTGACACTTTGGGTGACAACAGGCATTTGACCTAAATGTCTTTTACTAAAAGTTCCATTCCTCACACCAATCTTGTGACAGTGCTATATACAGTGGCAGTCTGCAGGATGGCTGCTTTCCACCCCAGAGATGGCTGCATTTCAGGAATACTGTGTAGTTTTCAAAATGCTTTGGGATCCTTCATGTTGAAAGACATTTAGAGTCATAGATTCTAAGGCCAGGAGGGACCACTGTGGCCATCTAGTCTGACCTCCTGTGTAAAACAGGCCATACAACTTCCATGAAATAATTCCGGTTTGAACTAGAGCAGATCTTCTAGAAAAGCATCCAATCTTGATTTAAAAATTGCCACTGATGGAGAATCCACCACAACCCTTGGTAAATTGTCCCAATGATTAATTACCCTCACTTATTTCCAAAATTTGGTGCTGCATTGGGTGGGAATCAAACCCTGGTCAAGCACTTGGAAGGCATCTTTGTCACCACTATCCCACTTGGCACATAATTTAAAGACTAACTTGCATTTATCTAAGCTATGTATATGCAGGGCCGGCGCAACCCATTAGGCGACCTAGGCGGTCGCCTAGGGCGCTGCTATTTTGGGGGCGCCGGCACCGCGGCCGCCCGTAGAAATTTTGGGCGGGACCTTCTGCCGCCTAGGGCGCCGGCAAAGCTGGCGCCGCTACTGTGTATATGTAGCCATTAGCATAGTATCTGAGTGCTTCAGTCTTAGTGCATTTATTCTCACAACGCCTCTGTGAGGTAGAGACATACTATTATCCCCATTGTATAGATAAGGAATGAAAGAAATCACAAAGAGACTAAGATGATTTGCCCAAGATCACACAAAGTCTGTGGAGGAAATTGAACCTGGATCTCTCAGGTCTCAAGCTAGCACCATAAGCACTGGACCATCCTTCCTTTTCAGTAAAATCTTACCTATTCTGATATTTAAGACAAATTAGATTGTAATGAAGCATTACTCTTTATCAGTTGGTAGCAAGAATTCTCTCAATTTAGGCATCATATACAAGCCTAGATTTACCAAGTAGAAGAAATGTTATATGTACCATATTTGAGTGACCGAGGAGTTTTCCTTGTTATTCACCAGAGCCATAATTCAGTGCAATTTGAAAACAAAAGACTAGATAGCTACTTAGGTCATGGCATATTTAATTTTCTATTCCTTCCTTCCCTCCACTCCATCAGGGTGCTGTAGATATGCCGCTGTAATCCCATAGTGTAGGCACAGACTACGCAATGGAAGGGGTTTCCTTCATCACTATGGCAACTCCACCTCCCTGAGTGACAGTAGGTAGGTTGACGGAAACATTCTTCTATTGACCTAGCGGTGGGCGGGGAGGGGGACTACGTCGAGGGCCACATCAGCATAGCTATGGCACTCAGAAGGGTGGATTTTTCATTCCCCTAAGCACAGTAGCTATGTTGACCTAAGTATAGACCAGGCCTCAATCTCCTTGATACACTTGACAACTTCCATCCATTTCCTCTAAAATCCCTTTAAAGCTGTCAACACCAGCTTTGTTGCTGAGCAACATGAAATTTCCTCCTCTCCCACTCCCTCCCAACTACAAGTTAAACATGCTGCCTATGGAGCCCTCGTAGGCCCTGCTGGCCTGGAAAATGGAAGACAGAAATGGAACCCAGTTTCACACAGCTTTTCATGAGTCTCCCTTGTTGCAATATCATTACACTTATTATCATACTGCAAGTAAATGAAGCTTCAATAAGCTAGTGCACAAGCTCACTATGGCAAATGATAGTACTGAAACCATAACACATTCAGAGAACTAGCGTTTGTTAATATGGAAAATACAAGCTGTAGAGAGAGTGTGTGTGGTATCCAATGCAAAGTTTGTCATGCCGGGTGTCTTCGGAAGGTCATGATGCAAGACGGAGGTTCCTAGGGTTGTGTCTGGGACCGGAGATATTGGCTAGTGTCATTCAGTTGCACAATCCAAGCAGCGGCTGGCCAAAAGTGCTCACTCATGTAGCTGGGAGCAGCTTACATGCTAGAGGCTGTGTGTGAACAGCCCGGGAGTGGGGGTTCTCACAGCAGAGCAGGGTAAGGCCGGCTCCCAGAGTCGAGGACTGGAGTGACCTAGCAGATCACCGGTCCAGATAACACCAGGGGAGTCAGAGAGAGACACTTCAGCTGTTATTTATTGCAGAAGGGTAAAGAAACAGAGGGTGGTTTTGCACTGTTGAGCTGCAACCATGGTGTAGCAGCATTAACACCACCAGAGCAGCACTCCAGGAAGCAGACTATTTGCATCAGCCTGGCTTATCATTTTCAATCCCTCTGTTCTCTTCGCAAATAGTCAGATATTCTAATTCTAATGATGTTTTGCTTGTGCTATCATCAGAGCATCTTGTCAACCCAATGACATCAGGAAGAAGAATTTATCATTTGGATTCCTACCACACTGGAAAACAAGCTAATGAACCAATTTGTGTTTCAGAGACAGGCAATGGCTGGCAAAGTTCGCTCTGCGGTTCAGAGGATCTTTCCTCCATCTCTGAGATTTTTCAGCTTGTTAAAAGAGTGGGGATTTTTTTTATTAAATGTATTCAACTTAACTGTTCATCGGTATTTTACAATCAGTTCATTAGGGAGTTTTACACTGCATAGCCTTTAATATCAAAAAATAAATTATGGGACCAGTGAAAAGCAAGAACTAGGGTCTGTGGGCACCACAGCAGCATTTTCCTGCGGAGACGGAAAAGAGCCAATGTGCCTTCCACAACCTCTAATGGTTCCCAAAGTGTCTCCTCTAGTTGCTCTTATATCCCCACTGAACTTTGGTAATTGCTAATTGGTAGGAGGCGGCATAAAAAATGAACAGATCTAAAACACTCCCCTTCAGCCCCTCTGAAGATTTATGAAAAGTAAGGCATCTATCTCTGGGTCAGTCACTGAACAGTCTTCAGACTAAGTGGAAAAACAAGACTGAAGCATATCTAGGAAACCCAGAGTAAAAGCCAAAGGCCCCAAAACATAATCCAAGACCACTTTCACATCGTAGCTATAGAGGAAGAATAAAGCTATTTAATTGCAGGCTTCCAGTATTAGCAATCTCTTGTCACTTAAGGCAGATTAACATCTGCTTATATGTCTGAGTTGTATGCAATTGTTTTTGATAAAAACCATTTACAGGCATCTGCATACATGCTAGGTGTGTCCCTCTGCCTCTTGGTAAGTTGCTAATGCAGCCTTTGTTGTCCCAAAGTTTGGGTGCCTCAATACCGAGTGTTTACTAGGCAAGCATAGATACATTTTCCTTCAAAGATAGCCTCCTTTTCTATGTTCTCAAACTATGTAGCCTCAAGACTATGCCTGATGTTTTCTGAAGATCCATTTGTGTAGCAAAAATACCACCACCACAAGAGTGAAATTAACGTAGGCTATATTTTGTATATGTCGAGGGGAAACAAGCAATAACACATGGAGTGTATTTAGCACCCTAAAAATATACACTGGTAGGTCTATTATAACATGGTAACATTCATTTTATTTTCATAAAAAGATTAAAAGCATACTGCTTTAAGGAAGTAGCTATAATATAAGAACATTTAAAGGAAGTTACAAGATAGATAAGAAATGCCATGTTAGTAAAGGTAACCAGCAAAGTGAATTGTCACATTTCCCTAATTTCAGCCGTGTGTTCATGCCCACAATGACAGTACACATGGGGCAATGAAGCCCGAGTATTAGTTTAAAATTTAGAAAAAAGAGTTGTGAACTAACAATGGTCTGAAATATCTTCATTATAATACTTTGCAGTTCTACAGTAACTTCTCTAAAGATCATAAAGTGTTTTACAAACAATTAAGATTTGGGAGGTATGCAAGAAATATACAGGGATTGGTTCACGCAACAAGAAGTACAGCTACCTCCAGGCAGCCCATCACGAGACAATAGCTGAGAGCAGAAGTAAAGAAAGGTATCCAAAATGGGCCACCCAACTCTGGAGTGTTCCCTCTCTAGTGCTTGCTGCCTGACTTTGGAGACCATCTGGCTTTAAAGATTGAGTTAGAATGGGTATCCCCTTAAAGCTGGCTGGTTTGCAAAGCTAGTCAAGAACCGACAAGACTGAGTTCAGGGAAGCCAGTGCACAGCAGAGAGAATATCAGTAATATCAGCTGAAAGCAGACGCAGAAGGACTGAACTGAGTTTACATGAGCCCTATTAGAAGGTATACGAAAGCTTGCACAGAACAGATACATTCAAGTTGCTTATGTCGTACTCCAATCTACTGACACGCAAATTCCAAACGATTAGGACTTGCAGCAGTCTCCCCGGTGTTCTTTCAGTCACTCTACAGAAAACTTACAGGGTTCTTGCTCTTCCAAATGTTGCAGCCCTTGCAAGAGAACAAACACACATCCAAGAGACATTTTGCAGGTGAAAGAGCTTTAAATAGGCAGAAGCTGGGCACTTCTCTCATTCTACAGGTGAGGTTGCCATGCAACCACGTTGATCTGGAGCACAAACTCTGGAAACTGATTGAGCTACACAACACTCAACACCATTTCAGCGCCTATAATTCACACACTAAAGAGACACTGAATAATACATTGGCAAGTCATGAAAGTGTGTGCACAGGCAGGGGTGAAGGAGGTGGGTCTGACACACCAAGGGACTAACTGGCAGTTTTCCAGGAGCCTGAGGGCTGCATGGAATTTGCACAAATAATTAAGAGATACACAGATAGACACAGCTATATTAACTTGATAGATGAAGAAAAAATGCTTTTTGTCCAAGATCACCAGGATTAAAATCATTCACTTAAATAATCTTTGTCTTTACCCTTCAAGTTACAAGACAAGGCAGCTACAGGCTGAATTTGGCCAGACTTGAAAAATTCTGCTCATTAACTTGGCTGTGGTAAGTAAAATTTCCCCACTCTCTCTCCTCTCCGCCCCCCCTCCCCATCATAGTCAGGTTGGGTCAGCGGTTCTCAAACTGTGGGTCGAGACCCCAAAGTGGGTCTCAACCCCATTTTAATGGGGTCACCAGGATTGGCTCAGACTGGCTGGGGCACAGGGCCAAAGCCAAAGCCCAAGGACTTCAGCCCTGGGCAGCAGGGCTCAGGTTACAGGCCCCCTGCCTGGGGCTGAAGCCCTTTGCTTCTGCTTTGGTCCCCCTGCCTGGGGTGGTGGGGCTCGGGCTTTGGCCCCCACCCGGGGTGGCAGGACTCAGGCGGGCTCAGGCTTCGATCCCTCCTCCTGGGGTCGTGTAGTAATTTTTGTTGTCAGAAGGGGGTCGCAGTGCAATGAAGTTTGAGAACCCCTGGGTTGGGTAAATAGGTTTTGTACCTGAGCTGCGTTTAGCTTTTAGGCTGACTTGAAACCCAAGTCATAAAATTACCTGGTGTTGACTGGACACATTGGTACAAGAAGTAATTCCATCCAGACACACATCAGTTTAGGTACTATTTTTGGCACTGTCATTGTATAACTACAAAACCCAGAAACTTTCTCTACATATCAGCCACCGAGAGGGTGAGAGTCAGAATCAATACTTAAAATCACCAGTATTGCCAACTGCATCTGCTGGAACATTGAGAGTCAGGCCCCTCCCCACAAATCGCAACTGGTTCAAATAATGATCAGGGCTGTCAAGCGATTAAAAAAATGAATTGCGATTAATCGCACTGTTAATAATAGAATACCATTTATTTAAATATTTTTGGATATTTTCTACATTTTCAAATATATTGATTTCAATTACAACACAGAATACAAAGTGTACAGTGCTCACTTTATATTATTTTTTATTACAAATATCTGCACTATAAAAAACAAAAGAAATAGCATTTTTCAGTTCACCTAATACAAGTACTGTAGTGCAATATCTTTATCATGAAAGTTGAACTTACAAATGTAGAATTATGTACAAAAAATAACTGCATTCAAAAATAAAACAATGTAAAATTTTAGAGCCTACAAGTCCAATCAGTCCTACTTCTTGTTCAGCCCAAGTTTGTTTACATTTGCAGGAGATAATGCTGCCCGCTTCTTGTTTACGTCACCTGAAAGTAAGAACAGGCATTGAGGCCGGCGTCACAAGATATTTATGTGCCAGATGCACTAAAGATTCATATGTCCCTTCATGCTTCAACCACCATTCCGGAGGACATGCGTCCATGCTAATGATGGGTTCTGCTCGATAACGATCCAAAGCGGTGCGCACCAACGCATGTTCATCTTCATCATCTGAGTCAGATGCCACCAGCAGAAGGGTGATTTTCTTTTTTGGTGGTTTGGGTTCTGAAGTTTCCGCATTGGAGTGTTGCTTTTTTAACTCTTCTGAAAGCATGTTATACACCTCGTCCCTCTCAGATTTTGGAAGGCACTTCAGATTCTTAAACCTTGGGTCGAGTGCTGTAGCTATCTAGAAATCTCACATTGGTACCTTCTTTGTGTTTTGTCAAATCTGCAGTGAAAGTGTTCTTAAAACGAACATGTGCTGGGTCATCATCCGAGACTGCTATAACATGAAATATATGGCAGAATGTGGGTAAAACAGAGCAGGAGACATGCAATTCTCCCCCAAGGAGTTCAGTCACAAATGTAATTAACACATTTTTTTTTAAACGAGCATCATCAGCATGGAAGCATATCCTTTGGAATGGTGGCTGAAGCATGAAGGGGCATATGAATGTTTAGCATACCTGGCACATAAATACTTTGCAATGCCGGCTACAAAAGTGCCATGCGAATGCCTGTTCTCACTTTCAGGTTATATTGTAAATAATAAGCAGGCAGCATTATCTCCCATAAATGTAAACAAACTTGTTTTTCTGAGCCATTGGCTGAACAAGAAGTAGGACTGAGTGGACTTGTAGGCTCCAAAGTTTTACATGGTTTTGTTTTTGAGTGAAGTAACCCACAAAAAAAAAAAAATTACATTTGCAAGTTGCACTTTCATGATAAAGAGATTGCACTATAGTACTTGTATGAGGTGAATTGAAAAATACTATTTCTTTTGTTTATGATTTTTACGGTGCAAATATTTGTAATAAAAATAATAATATAAAGTGAGCACTGTACACTTTGTATTTTGTGTTGTAATTGAAATCAATATATTTGAAAAATGCAGAAAAACATCCAAAGTATTTAATACATTTCAATTGGTATTCTATTGTTTAACAGGGTGATTAAAAGTGCAATTAATCACGATTAATTTTTTTAACCGCAATTAATTTTTGAGTTAATTGCGTGAATTAACTGCGATTAATTGACAGCCCTAATAATAAGATTTTTAAAAGGGCCCCTTTTTGTTTGCTTTCTAGTTTTTGAGCCTTTAGGATGCATGTTTTCAAGCTTTTCTCCACAACTGTAAAGGACAGAAGCTTTTTTTTTTTTTTTTTAAATGAATACTTAGCCTCACATAATCACATGACTCTGGGAGCTGGAGCTTTAAGAAAAATGTCAGATATCACAAGGTTCACAATAAAAATCCTGAAAGGTGACACCACTGAATCAATAGTTTTAACTTCATTAGATTAAATCCATTTTTGCTCTCAGATCAGGCAAAGATGTATGTTTGATGCAGGAATTAGTGGATGGGCTTCAAATCTGTGAGTCATTCCCTCAGATGCTCAGTAGAGCCATAATCCAAACTCTTATACAATTCAGAATATTATTTCTAGATTACAGCAAAAGGCAGAGTCCTTCAAATAACATCAGTCTCAAGCAGAGAGACGAAGATCTGTTTGGTAGTTAAGTCTACCCAATTCCCTTCTCTTCTATTAGGAACTTGTCATCACCAGTAGTTTCTATCACACAGACAAACACAACTAAGGCTGCAAAGTTAAGCACTAAAAATTTGAAAATGCCAAAATAAGGTTGCCTATGCAAACCTGATCTCGGCCTCCTTGTTTGCAAGCAATATCATACAGTCTTTGGGCTTGTCCACACAACGGGGTAATGCACTCTACGGGGATGTGATTTTTAAGGTGTACTAATGTGCTGTGCATTAACTGATCTGTGTAGATCCTGCTGGTGCACACTAAAGGCTCCCTAGTGCACTTACATGTAGTGCTGTTTCATTGCCATATTATGTAGACAAGCCCTTTAATTACATGATCACACATTTTTCCACAATACCACAACTTCATTCAGTGCACAGGATGGACAGCCCTCACTTAGTGAGCAGCTATTCAATATTTTGTTTTATCCTTGTTCAATGTGTGGCCCAATGCCTTATTTACTGCATTCTACTCAAACCCTGTTATGAAGACAGAATTATTAATTTCCCCAATTCATCCCCAGATAGTGCTCATCACTTAGTATCTGAGTGCTTCACAAATATTAATTTATCTTCACTATACCCCTGTGAGCTGAAGGGTAGTATTATCTCCACTTTACAGATCGGGAGCTAAGGAACCAAAAGACGAAGGTCAAAAGCATCCACTGATTTTGGGTGCCCAATCTAAGATGCCTAAGACCTGATTGTTCATAGTACTTAGCATTATATAGCACTTTATATGTTCAAAGCACAGACGCTATTAACTTCAATTGCAGCTACAAGTGCTCAGCACTTCTGCAAATCAGACCCCAGGGTCTCGAGTCAGGAACACAGAAAATGAGGAACACAAAATTAGTGACGACCTATGAAAAGTTTGGTTTAAGTGACTTGCCTAGCATCACATGGGAACTCTGTGGCACAGGCAGGGATATCATTCAACTGCCTTAACCATGAGACTATCCTTTCTCTTCCAGCAGTCTCCTGCCTCATTCACTACACACCTTCTAAGTTCTGCAACAAATGAGGCAAGGGTCTAAGACAAGAGTCTCCTTCACTACACAACCCTGATTCATCCTCAGAGGATGCCCATCCTGTGTTCCGGAGATAGGAATCCTGTATGTGATTGACTAATTAAAAGACAATCTTAATGCATACACGCAGGGGGGCCAAATTAAGGCTGCACAGGCACTTCCTAGCTTTTGACTGCTTGACTTTGCAACCTTAATAATGTTCTTTTAATGTAGCTTGTGTGTAACTCCCTAGGTTTTTAAAAAGAGCAAACTGGGGGGGGGGGGGCGACCCAGAAATTCCATCACATGGCCTCATACTGACACTGGGCCACTAGGTCCACTGCACAGACTTCTGCCTCTTTAGCCAACAGAACTAAACTGACAACAGTAGTAGGTTGTCATCCTCTGTGTGGATCAGAATGTAGCTTGCCAGTGGATTTCATAAATATTTGCTGACAGGAGAGAAATGCTCAGAATCAGGTCTTTTGGGCTCCATTCCACACTGAAGGGAGTGTATCTAGTGGGCACAGACTCTTCTGCCATGTCCCCTCCAACCTGTCCCTGGCCCAGTCCTGTCTCTTCCCCACCCCTGGCTCCTTGTCCCAGTCCCAGTATCTACTCCTCCAGTTTGTGATCACAGTTCCAGCCCCCTTGCCCAGCCAGTTCTAGAGTCCTCCTTTCCAGCTCTTTATCCCACCTGTCTGTCCTCTTCCACTGGCTCCCAGTCCTAGTCTCTCTTCCTGGAGTCGTCATCCAACCTCAGTCTCCCCCATCACCCCTCCCTGGCTCCTTGTACAGCCAGTCCCAGTTCTCCTCCTGCACCACTGCTCTGTCAAGTTGTGGTCCCTTCCACTCCCTGCTGCCTCCACCTCCCCCGCATTCTAGTTCCACTCTCCTTGTTCAGACAGTCCCAGTCCCCCACCCTCCCCATAGCTCCTTGTCTGATCTCAGAGGTTCCCCTCAACCAACTGGTTCCCAGTCTCCACTCCCCTTCCTTCACCAATTCCCAGTTTGTTTTCCCCCAGCTCCCAGTCCTAGTCTCCTTCGCTAACCAGTCCCACAGGCCTCCCCCACAGGCTCCCAGTCTCTTTGCCCAGATAGTCCCATTCACAGTTTCACTCTCAAGACCACCTCTAGACTCTGTCTCACTGGTTCTCAGACTATGGAGCAGGTCTCCCAGGGCTGGTACGGGAATGTGTCAAGCTGTGTGCTTTTTTCCCCCCCCATGAACCCTGGATGGCTAGGGCTCGTGCAGAAGGGCCGTGCACATCCTTGCCCCAATCCCTCACCTGGAGGCAGCATGGGTTCAGGCTCTCCTTCCCTCCCCCTCATTCCCATACCTGGAAGCAGCGGAGCTCCAGCTGTCAGCCCTCGGGCGGCTGCAGCAGCACAGAAGTAAGGGTGGCATGGGGTGCTAAGTCTGCTGTGAAAAGTGGTATTGACGAATATCACTTTTCACATTGCCACCCTTACTTCTGTGCTGCTGCTGGTGCAGCCCAGCTAGCAGTTGCTGCTCTCTGCTCTGCCTTCAGAGCTGGGTGGCGGTATATGTGCTTGGGGGGGTGGGGTGTAAACTATTACAGAGACAAAGAAAGGGGGCCTGACCAAATAATCCTGATGAAATAACCACTGCACTAGATTCCTTGTTGCAATCTCCTCCTTTGACTCTCCCCAGTCCGGCTTTCGTCCCCTCTGCATTCAACTCAGACATCTTCCTCCCCCATGCTGCCTGGATGTTCCCGCAAGGCTGTCAGTGAGAACACAGGAGAGAGAGGCTCCCTGCTTTCAGTCCCAGTGCCTAGCCTCACCATGGTCTGAAGCACCTGGGAACAGTCATTCTCGGGAAAGTCCAGCTTCTCCCTATTGCCCTCGGGAGGAGCATATTAAGCTGGTATGTGGCCGAAGGCAGACACCCAGCATGGAAAATTTCAGCCCAAACAGTCCAGGTTTGGCAAAGTTATAAGCATCTAAAACCAGGCTCTTATAGTGGGGACATGTCAGGCTACCTTAATAATAGGTGGTGCTATCAGTCTCCCCTATAATATTTGATCAGTTTCTTGCGATACTGTGACACAGACATCCATTGATGGTT
Organism: Platysternon megacephalum; assembly: GCA_003942145.1. NCBI lineage: Eukaryota > Metazoa > Chordata > Testudines > Platysternidae > Platysternon > Platysternon megacephalum. The sequence goes on from QXTE01000053.1 coordinate 3,362,434, forward strand.
CACGATTCTACATCAGCAACTCTTGTCAGGTCTGACATACTCACTGCACCTCACACACTCGGGTCATGGTATTTATTTAAAACATGAGATGTAATATATCATTTGAAATCCACCACTACACTGGCGAAATTATGGACATGCTCTGATATTATATCCCGAAGACTGTAAACAAAGGAGACAAAACAGGTTTCTTCTCTATAAAGTAGAAAGAAAATATGGTGGCAGACGCCCTGGCCAGAAAAGAGGGTCCTGACCTACTGCCTCTGGGTCAGCCAGTGACTAACCCTCCTGCAGCTTTGTAAGGGGGGAGGTGTGACCCTGAGAGCATCCCAGTGCCTGAGGGCAAGCGGCTTCCTGGTATCTAACAGTGAGTTTCAGCAGGCTTGACCAGTGTACCCCTCATTAGTGGCATGATCTGTATGTAAAAGGTGTTGTGTCACTGGAAAACTATTGACACACTGGTGATTAATATCATTATGAAATGTTTACATTAATACTACATGTAGATGTTGTCTGATACTATGTTTTAAAGTCTGTATTTGAATGAAGTAGAAAACAGGTCTGCTTGGGCCTTGAATACAAATGAAGCAGGTTTGACCAGTAACAATGTGATAGTAATTTATATATGCAGTAAACAAAACCATTAAAACTCACAAGATGGCTGGGGAGTCAGTCAGCATGTACAGATCACAAAGGACTGTGTATTTGCTTGTCTGACCAGCCTGGTTGTCAGGCAGAGACAAAGGCGGCATATTTATATGCAAGGTAAACCAAGTCATCAGGAGAGCAAGTGGGGAAAGATGACCACTTACTCTTGACAGGAGATGGAGACAGCACCCCCCAGGGAACTTCCCTGCCTCTTGAAGCAAGATCAATTAACTTAGAGATATGCTTTTCTAAGGTTTACTGGACTATTAAGGCAGGGGCAGAGAACCCCTAAGTTATCCATCACTGCACAGATACATGGAGAACCAGATCTCTTGCAAGCTGAGAAAGATAGGTCCTTTAACCAAAGGAGTTGAAGTCCCTGGGAATGGAAGATTGGTAAGGAAGCTACCTCAAACAAAGACTCTAGCTTGTTAATTTAGGTCTTAGCCATTACAAAGTGTAATTTTACTTTTGTTTGTTTGTAACCCTTTCTAACTTTATTCCTTCTACTTGGTATCACTTAACCTACGTCCTTTCGGTAATAAATTTGGTTAATTTTTAAAATAAACCAACTCAGTGCTGTGCTTGAAGGGAAGGCTGTATTTACCCCAGTTAAGTTAAGCTGTGATGTGCTTCTGTCTCTTTAAAGGAGAAAACAACTCACACTATTTTTGTGAGTGTTCCAGGAGAGCGCTGCCCACTTCAAGGCAGATGGTTTGGGGAAAATTCGGGACTGGGAGTGTGTTGGGGTCACCTCTGCAAATAATAATTAAGACTGGGAAATCAGAGTGGGGCTGTTGTGTTGTAGGCAGGCTGCTGGGGTCAGAGCGCTGAACCAGGGCTGCACAGCACATAGACACTCAGGATACTGTGTACTTGTCTGTTGGTGTCCCGGCTGTGAGTAACAGCAGCAGAATATTCAACGCACCTAAGGTTACAGGGCAAGCGATGACAACCCCACACTGTCTGGATTGCACCCCAGAATGTGACAGAAACCATTAAATGTCTTTTTTTTTTAAAAAGTCTTTTAAAAGATTCTGTTACATATTTTTAAAGATAAACTACTTATTCTCTGGAGAAAATTTGCAAAAGAACTACAAACATTATTGTCATATGACACACATGCACATCCCAACCATTTCCTACCTGATACCATTCAGGTAGGAAAGTAAGAAAAAGGAGTTCTGGAGAGCTGGCAGTTTTTCAGAGAGACAATATTAAAGGCACAACAACAAACTATCCTAATGCAAAGGAAATGGAGGAAGAATAGTACAAGGCAAATATGACTCCATCAGGAGCTCTTTTAATGACCTGAACATCAAAAAGGAATCCTACAAAAGATGCAAACATGGACAAATTGCTAAGGAGCAGTATAAAAGTAAACATAAGCATGTATAGACAAAATCAGAAAAGCTAAATCACAAAATGGTTCTATAAATACATTAGGAACAAGAGAAAGAAATAGGAAAGTGTAGGTACACTACTTAACAGGGAAAGAAAGCGAATGACAGATGAGCTCAAGAAGGATCAGGTGTTTAATGCCTATTGCTTCAGTCCTCACTAAAAAGGTTAATGGTGACCTGATACTTAGCACGATATTAACAACAAAGGGGGAGGACATAAGACAAAATAGGAAGGAACAAGTTAAAGAATATTTAGATCCATTAGATACACTCAAGTCAACAGGACCTGATGATATAAGAAAATAATTGCAGAACAGAATGCTAAATAAAAAATCTAGATACTTTTAATTCACTCATCATCACAATATTTCCCAGGAGGTTGAAGCCAACATTCATTTCACCTCTATGGTACTTAGGAAGCATAAGAATTTCCATAGAATACAAATAATAAAATCAAAGAATATGCCAATAATATGAGCCATTATTAACTTACCATGCTGTCTCTGTACACATCAAAAACAACTGGAAAGAAGAAAAATTGATTTGTTAGTTTCAAAATATATGTGGTTACACACATGGCTAAGCATAAATAAATAAACAAGCATTTATAGCACAATGCTCAAGTTTAATATGCCTACAAAACAGAAAGCCCAAGAGAGAGCTCATTTATGATGGAGAGTAGAAACAGTAATAGAGAACTCCTGTTGCCAATGCATAGACTGGGTTTTCTACAGGTCTTTATTGTTTAATAGAGATATTTCCACCCCAAAACATTTTATTAGCTCTTCAAAACAGAAGACAGCTTATCTTCAATATTATTGTTTGTACTATAGTAGCACTTAGAGGCCTTAATCAGGGATCAAGGCCCCATTGTGCTAGCCATTGTACACACATGGAATAAAGAGTCCTTGCCACAGAGATTACAATCAGCACCTGATGAGACAAAACAGACAGTGAAAACCAACAGCGGTGGGTGGTTGAGAGAAGGTAGCAGTGAAATGATCACTTTTAGTACACAACACAGTAGTCACAGCACACCAACTGCCTAGCGATGTCTATTTTAATACAAACCCTTCACTATTCAGAGATTTCAACAAAATAGTTGTTTCTCCATATCTATATATCTATATCTTTCACAGTAAACTTTTTTGTATTGTTAAACAAATCCATATATTTAATGTGTCTTGGAGCAGCTTGTCCTGGAACCCATAAGAGATGAGGCAATTCTCCATTTAGTCCTAAATGGACCACAGGATCTGGTCCAAGAGATGAATATAGCTGAACCACTTGGTAATAGCAACCATAATGTAATTAAATTTAACATCCTTGTAAGGGGACAAATGCCAAAGAAACCTACCACAGTACCATTTAACTTCAAAAAGGGGAATAAAAAATGAGGAAGCTAGTTAAATGGAAATTAAAAGGCACAGTCACAAGGGTGAAATGCCAGGAAACTGCATGAAGACTATTTAAACACACCATAGTAGGTGCGCAAACTAAATGTATGCCCTAAGGGTGTGGGTGTGGGGGGGGAACAGTAAGAGGACCAAAAAAAAGCCACTATGGCTAAACAGAAGAGTAGAAGAGGCGGTTAGAGGAAAAAAAAGTATCCTTCAAAAATTGCAAGTCTAATCCTAGTGAGGAAAATGGAAAGAAGTATAAACTTGCAAGTTGAGTTTACAAGTATAATAAGGCAAGCCAAGAAAGAATTTGAAGAGCAATTGGCTAAAGACAAAAAAAAACTACCAGCAATTTATTTTTTTTCCAGTACATCAGAAGCAGGAAGCCAGCCAAACAGTAAGTGGGGCCACTGCAGCGGTGGTACTCAACCACGCAGACGTCTTCCAGGGGGTTCATCAACTCATCGGGAGCAGTGGTTCTCAACCAGTGGTACGCGTAGCACTCGGGGTACGCAGATGTCTTCCAGGGGGTTCATCAACTCATTTGAATCAGTGTTTCTCAACCTGGGGTTCATGATCCCCAGGGGAGTCACGGGATGGGTTAAGGGAGGGGGGGGGTCACAAGTGCAGGGCTGGCATTAGGGGATGACAAGCAGGGCAACTGCCTGTGGACCCGCACCACAAGGGGCCACACGAAGCTAAGTTACATGCTTCAGCCCCAGGTGTGTGTGTGTGGGGGGGGGGGGGCTCGGGCTTCAGACTGCTGAAATGGGTACAGTATTCTGGAAAGGTTGAGAACCACTGCATTGGAGGATCGAGGGGCAAAAGGAGCACTCAAGGAAACTGAGGCTATTGTGGAGAAGCTAAATGAATTCTTTGCATTGGTCTTCATGGCAGAAGATATGGGGGAGTTCCCCACACCTGAACCATTCTTTTTAGGTGACAAATCTGAGGAACTGTCCCAGACTGAGGTGTCAACTGAGAGGTTTTGAAATAAACTGATATATTAAACAGTAATAAGTTACCAGGCCAGATGGTATTCACCCAAGAGTTCTGAAGGAACTCAAATATGAAATTGCAGAAATACTAACGCTGGCATGTAACCTATCACTTAAATCAGACTTTGTGCCAGATGACTGGAAGGTAATTAATGAAACGCTGATCCTGTCAATTACAGGCTGGTAAGCCTAACTTCAGTACCAGGCAAACTGGTTGAGACTATAGTAAAGAACAGAATTATCAGGCAAATAAATGAACATGATTTGTTGGGGAAGAGTCCACATGGCTTTTGTAAAGGGAAATCATTCCTCACCAATCTATTAGAATTCATTGAGCGTGTAAATAAGCATGTGGACAAAGGTGATTCAGTTGATATAGTGTACTTGGACTTTCAGAAAGCCTATGACAAGATCCCTCACCAAAGACTCTTAAGCAAACTAAGTAATCATGGGGTAAGAGAGAAGGTCCTCTCATGGATCAGTAACTGGTTAAAAGATAGGATACAAAGGGTAGGAGTAAATGGTCAGTTTTCACAATGGAGAAGGGTAAATAGCAGGGTCCTCCAAAGATCTGTACTGGAACCTGTGCTGTTCAACATACTCAAATGATCTGGAAAAGGGGGTGAACAGTGAGGTGGCAAAATTTGTAGACGATACAAAATTACTCAGAATAGTTAAGTCCAAAGCCGACTGCGAAGATTTACAAAGGGATCTCACTAACTGGGTGACTGGGCAACAAAATAGCAGATGAATTCAATCTTGATAAAAGCAAAGTACTTCACATTGGAAAACATAATCCCAACTATAAATACAAAATGACCGGGTCTAAATTAACTGTTACCACTCAAGAAAAATCTTGGAGTCGTGACTAGTTCTCTGAAAACATCCGCTCAAAGTGCAGCAGCAGTCAAAAAAGGTAACAATGTTAGGAACCATAAGAAAAGGGTTAGATAATAAAACAGAAAATATCATAATGCCACTATATATATATATATATACACACACACACACCTCTACCCCAATATAATGTGACCCGATATAACACGAATTTGGATATAACGCGGTAAAGCAGTGGGCTGCGCACTCCGGCGGATCAAAGCAAGTTTGATATAACGCGGTTTCACCTATAACGCGGTAAGATTTTTTTGGCTCCCGAGGACAGCGTTATATTGGGGTAGAGGTATATCTATCTATCTATATGGTACACTCACACCTTGAACACTGTGTGCAGTTCTGATTGTCCCATCTGAAACAAGATATATTGAATTGAAACCGGAAAAGGTAGAGAGAGAAGGGCAACAAAAATGATTAAGAGTATGGAACAGTTCCATAAAAGGAGAGATTAAAAAGACTGACAACTGTGGCAGTCTGTACCTCAAAGCAGCACCCTGGAACCCCCATATTCACCACTGTGATATAATTATATGTTTCGTACAAAGTATGCCTTGTGAGGCATCATTTTAAAAGTCTTATTCTGTTGAACATTAATATCCTGTTGGATTGTATGTGCTATCATTGCATGTGAAGTTATGAAATTTTGCTATGTGTGTGTTACTGAAATACGTTGTGAGGTTGGGAACACCCACAACCAGCATTTAGGTATAACAATGGAGTAGCCAGACAGTGTTAATGGCTCACCAACACCCATCGAGGAAAGAATCCACTATCCCAGGAACCATATACAATGGAGACTGTTTGACTCACATCACAGCCAAAGATCTTCCAGCAAGCTGGAAGAAACTATAAAAGAGGGGCCGTGACATCGTGACTTGTCCTTACTCCCCCCACAACTCAACACCTGGCAACACATCTGGAGGACAAAGATTGTGGACTGGGGAAGATGGTCCCAGGCTGGAAAAGAGTCCCAGTCTGTGTACTGAGGTACTGTGTACCATCTGTCAGGGTGAGACACTGCTTGATTCAAATCCTGTTTAGTTTGTAGAACTCAGACTGCAAATTTATTTTATTTTTAGGTAACCAACTTTGATCTCTACGCTTGCTACTTATAATCACTTAAAATCTCTCTCTCTGTAGTTAATAAATCTGTTTATATTTTACCTAAAACAGTGAGTTTTGGTTGAAGTGCTTAGGAAATCTCAGTTCAGTTTACGTAGACTAGTGTGTGTCCTCTCCCCACTGAGGGAGGGGCAGACTGGGTAATGAACTTTCACTGGTCAGGCTTTTGACCAGTGAGAGACAGTACAGTTATGGGGTGCAAGACTGGGGAGCTGGGGGGAATTGGCTGAAGCCGCTCTATTGTTGGTTCATGAGTGGCTGGGAGAAGCATTTATGTAACTCAGTTGGGTGTGTCCCTGCCTGTGGATGTCTGTGTAAGCGCAGCACCTGTCAGAGGTTTGTAGCTTGGTAACGGCATCACAGAGTGAGAGGGATACCCCAGATTGGTGGGAAAGAGGGTTCAGTGGTCCCACAGTCCAGGTTGCACCCAGGGAACCACGTCACAACGACTAATGGGGGGATATGATAGAGGTCTATAATGACATGAATGGTATGGAGAAAGTGAATAAGGAAGTGTTATTTGCCCCTTCACAAAAAACAAGAACTAGGGGGTCACCTGATTAAATGAATAGGCAGCAGATTTAAAACAAATAAAAGGAAGTACTTCATACAATATACAGTCAACCTGTAGAACTCTTTGCCGTGGGATATTACGAAGGTCAAAAATATAACTAGTTAAAAAAAATTAGATAAATTAATGGAAGATAAGTCCTTCAATGACTATTAGCCAAGATGAGCAGGGACACAACCCCATGCTCTGGATGTCCTTGAACATCTGACTGCCAGAAGCTGGGACTGGATGACTGGGGATGGATCACTCAATAATTGCCCTGTTCTGTTTATTCCCTCTGAATCATCCGGCACTGGCCACTGTTGGAAGACAGGATATTGGGCTATATGGATCATTGGTGAGACCTAGTATGGTCATTCTTATGTCTTCCTATGCAGAGTTACACAAAGAGACTTTTTGAAAACTCAGGCCATGTCTACATGCGGAAGTTGCAGCAGTTTAACTGAAGTCCTTTTAAAAACTGATTTAGTGAAACCGTACAGACCTTTGTGTGGTCACTCTAATTTCAGCATTAAGAATAGCTTATTGCAGTTTAGCTTAAACCACTTCCCAATTGACTTTAGCTAAACTGAAATAAAGCTGGCTTAAACTAAAATAAGTGTCCACACAGTCTTTTGCACCGGTTTAGCTAAATCAGTTTAAAAATCACCTCAAGTTAAACCTGTGCAATTTTCTCAGATAGACAAGCCCCCAGTCTGGCTGTTCATCTGTGCAAGGAATAACACATAATGGAAAAAGAAACCTGGCATCTCTGCTCAACCAAGCATATTGATTAACAGAAACAGGAGATGTGAGCACACTTGATGCAAAAACTACAGAAACTTCATAGTAAAGTCATGTTTGTCAATTTAAATCAGGCCTAAGGCAGTGATGACCGTAAGTCATTGCAATCTGATGGTTGTTTGGTGCTCCTAGCCAGTTGTCAGTGAACAGGCATTCACATCACAACTGGTACTAAGTGGTACCATTGGTTGGTAATCTTTGCACAATCCAAAATCTAAATGAGGACGAACACTTGAGCTATTCCCTCTCCCACAGAGGTGCTTCCAGGACAGAACTGAGGTGTTTTGGTGGGGCTTTATGAGACAACTTGCTCCACTAGCACCCATGCTGTAGCATGCATTCATAGCTAAACTGAAGGTTTCAGACGCAAGGGCTACGAATTCAGCACCTTTCACAAGGGTAATTAAAAATGATGATTAAGAAAAAGTCTTCCACATTTCTCTTCACTTTTGGGGATATTTGGAACATTTTAAAATTATTAGTTAAAAGTTCTTCTTAAAACATTCATCTTTCTAGTCTCTAACTGCTATGAATCTGCAGTACTCCTGCTGCAATTATTCAGCACTTCCATCTGGACATGGTACCAGTCCAAGTGGAAAAAGTTAGCGTAAACAACTCTCTCTGTGAACAGCAGAAAAGCTAGGGAAGATTGCCAGAAAAACTAGAACACTATAACTTTAAAAAAAATGGAAGTGAGAAGAACTTGACTATTTAATAAAAAACAGAATCAATTTGCTACCCAACAGTGAATATTGTAACTGTCAATAGACAAGCTGGAAAAAAAAATGAAAATCAATAGACACAAACAAAAAAACCCTCACTGTTGTGTGGCGCTTCCTGGAAGTAGGCTTCCATAGACAGGAGGTCAGCATTTATTAGTGCGTGAGGCCACAGATTTGCAAGACTTCATCAGGTAAGGTCACCCTGAAGTCTTCTTGTCTCAAAAGAGAACTCAGAAGGAGAGCTGTGTCTATTTGATATGAGGAGAAAGACTAAAGAAAGCCAGATTTAAGAAAGCCAGATGGCAGCAACCAGTAGAGAATCTTTTTTTCCCCCACAGACCGTACTTTAGGAGCCTAACTCTAGGCACCCATTTTTTAAAAGATTGGTCTCATTTCTTATGTATCAATTGATGACATATTAGGTAAAATCATGTTGGAAATAAAGTAGAGGGAAAAAGCAAGATGATAATCAGACTGACATGATTTTATGTTTGGATTTTTCACAGCTCTTTAGGTCTAGAAACACTATCACATTAGACATTACATTCAGGACCACTAGTCTTCTCCAAGGACAGTGATCAGGACAAACAAAATTTCAGCCTCTGAGAATATCAAGGTTCTTTCATAAGATACCTGTCTCTGCAAGATTAACAACAATAATTCAGTAAAGCATAGGTTGGTATGAGAAAATATCACTTTTCAGAAAAATCAGAGGGAGGGAAGATTGATTTGGTCACTAAGATTGCAAGCCCCTTGGGCAGGGACCATCTCTTTGTTCTGTGTTTGTACAGCGCTTAGCACAATGAGGTCCTGGTCCATAACTAGGGCTCCTAGGCACTATGGCAGGGGGTCTCAAACTGGGGGTCGGGACCCCTCAGGGGGTCGTGAGGTTATTACATGGGGGGGGTCACAAGCTGTCAGCCTCCACCCCAAACCCCACTTTGCCTCCAGCATTTATAATAGTGTTAAATATATAAAAAGGTGTTTTTAATTTATAAAGGGGGGTCGCACTCAGAGGTTTGCTATGTGAAAGAGGACTCCAGTACAAAAGTTTGAGAACCACTGCACTATGGTAATACAAATTAATAATAAATCTAATCCAGCAAACCATTTAAACATACACAGGCGTAACCATTTGACAGGCTTACTGGCCTAGTGGATGAGGAGAAGCAGTAGATGTGATATAGCTTGATTTTAGTAAGGCTTTTGACACAGTCCCACTGGACAGTCTCATAAGCTACCTAGGGAAATGGCATCTAGATGAAATTGCTACAAGGTGGGTGCAAAACTGTTTGAAAGGCTGTAATCAAAGAGTAGTTATCAATAGTTCATTGTCAAACTGGGAGGACGTATCTAGTGGGGTCTTGCAGAGGTCTGTTCTGACTTAGATAATGGAGCGGAGAGCATGCTTATAAAATGTGCCGATGACGCCAAGCTGGGAGAGGTTGCAAGCATTTGGAGGACAGGACCAGAATTCAGATCGACCTTGACAAATCAGAGAACTGGTCTGAAATCAACAAGATGAAGTTCAATAAAGATCAGTGCAAAGTAGTATGTTTAGGAAGAAAAAAAAAAAAATCAAATGCACAACTACCAAATGGGGAATAACTGTTTAGGCAGTAGAAATGGTGAAAAGGAACTGAGGGTTATAGCGGATCATAGATTAAATGAGTCAACAATGTGACAGAGTTGCAATAAAGGCTAATATCATTCTGGGGTGTATTAACAGGAATGTTGTATGTAAGACACGGGAGGTTAACTGTTCTGCTCTACTCAGCAATAGTGAGATCTCAGTTGGAGTACTGTGTTCAGCTCCGGGCACCACGCTTCAAGAAAGATGTGGATAAATTGGAGAGAGTCCAGAGGATAGCAATAAAAAATGATAAAACATTTAGAAATCTGACCTACCAAGATTAAAAAACTGGGCATTTGAGGAAAAAGAAGTCTGAGGGGGGAACCCTGATCATCTTAAAATAAATGAAGGCTGTTATAAAGAGTATGGTGATCAACTGTTCTCCATATCCACTGAAGGTAGGAAAAGTAGCAATCTGCTTAATCTGTAGCAGGGGAGATTTAGGTTAGATATTAGGAAAAACTTCTTAATTACCCTTATAGTTAAGCTCTGAAATAGGCTTCCAAGGGAGATCATGGATTCCCCATCACTGGAGGTTTTTAAAAACAGGTTAGACAAACACCTGTCAGGGATGGTCTAGGTTGACTTGGTCCTGCCTCAGTGCAGGGGGCTGGACTAGATGAACTACTGAAGTCCTTTCCAGCTCCACATTTCTAAGATTCTACTACTTTAAACTTGTGAGTAGTCCCATTGAAGTCAATGGGGCTACCCACTAAACGTGAGCAGCCCACTGACTTCAACAGGACAATTCACATGCTTAAAGTTATGTGCATGCTTAAGTGGTTTGCTGGATTGGGGCCTCAATCCATCCCCTGCCCAGTGTAAGACAGTTTCTTATAGTATCTCCATCAGGTTTTTGACTAGTCTTGGCTGTCCAACAGTCTGAAATACTGTTTAGGGGGAGGGATAGCTCAGTGGTTTGAGCATTGGTCTGCTAAACCCAGGGTTGTGAGTTCAATCCTTGAGGGGGCCACTTAGGGATCTGGGGCAAAATCAGTACTTGGTCCTGCTAGTGAAGGCAGGGGGCTGGACTCGATGACCTTTCGGGGTCCCTTCCAGTTCTATGAGATAGGTATATCTCCATATATATATATATATACTATCGCATAGACTAATAAATAACCTTATCAGGAGATTGTTCCCACTGTGAAATGTTTTGCAATTTTAGATTTTAAACCACAATACAGTGCAAGTTACTTCTACTACTGCAGTAGGAATCTGTTAAATTACATTCCAGCTATGAAAAGGTCTAAGCAGCTAAAATGTTGAATGTCAATATTTAAAAAAAACAAAAAAGATTTATATAACTTCGTGGAAACAGACTTACAATTCCTTTTTTTCCAAAAGATATCATAGATGTTCTAGTGGTAAACATTTGGTAGCTTTTTTATTTTCATAAATAATTGATCCACATACTTTCTTATTAAATGTTCTTTCATATATGTTTCCATGCCCAATGTTCAGTTCTGAATGTTTTGTTAATTTAAAAAAAATCAATGAAGTAGTTAAACAAAAAAGCATCAGCACCCTTTTTGAAGGGACCATTTAATCAATATTTTTACTGAAAGGATCCAGCCTATTCCTTTAGTCATTGTTGGTGACTACCCATCATTTAAGATACTGCATTGCTCTAGGCACTTATGCTACAGGAGTGGCCTTTTTTTCCCCTGCAGTATTTATTAGGGCTATCAAACGATTAAAAAAATGAACTGTGATTAATCACACTGTTAAACAATAATAGAATACCATTTATTTTAATAATTTTGGATTTTTCTACATTTTCAAACATATTAATTTCAATTACAACACAGAATACAAAGTGTACAGAGCTCATTTTATATTTATTTTTTATTACAAATATTTGCACTGTAAAAAAAAGAAATACTGTAGTATTTTTCAATTCACCTCAAACAAGTACTGTAGTACAATATCTTTATCATGAAAGTTGAACTTACAAATGTAGAATTATGTACAAAAAAACTGCATTCAAAAACAAAACAACGTAAAATTTTAGAGCCTACAGGTCCACTCAGTCCTACTTCTTGTTCAGCCAATCGCTCAGACAAACAAGATAGTTTACATTTACAGGAGATAATGTGGCCCGCTTCTTGTTTACAAGGTTACCTGAAAGTGAGAACAGGTGTTCTCATGGCACTGTTGTAGCCAGCATTGCAAGATATTTACATGCCAGATGCCCTAAAGATTCATATGTCCCTTCATGCTTGAACCACCATTCCAGGGGACATACCTCCATGCTGATGACGGGTTCTGCTCGATAACTATCCAAAACAGTGCGGACCGACGCATGTTCATTTTCATCACCTGAGTCAGATGCCACCAGCACAAAGTTGATTTTCTTTTTTGTAATTCAGGTTCTGTAGTTTCTGCATCGGAGCGTTGCTTTTTTAAGACTTCTGAAGGCATGCTCCACACCTCGTACCTCTCAGATTTTGGAAGGCACTTCAGATTCTTAAGCCTTGGGTCGAGTGCTGTACCTATCTTTAGAAATCTCACATGGTACCTTCTTTGCGTTATGTCAAATCTGCAGTGAAAGTGTTCTTACAATGAACAACATGTGCAGGGTCATCATTTGAGACTGCTGCAACATGAAATATATATACGGTGACCAGATGTCCCGATTTTATAGGGACAGTCCCGATTTTTGGGTCTTTTTCTTATATAGGCTCCTTTTACCCCCCACCCCGTCCAGATTTTTCACATTTGCTGTCTGGTCACCCTAAATATATGGCAGAAAGTGGGTAAGAGAGAGCAGAGGTCTTACAATTCTCCCCAAGGAGTTCAGTCACAAATTTAATTAACACATTGTTTTAACAAGCGTCATCAGCATGGAAGAATGTCCTCTAGAATCATAGCCGAAGCATGAAGGGGCATACGAATGTTTAGTATATCTGGCACGTAAATACCTTGCAACGCCGGCTACAAAAGTGCCATGCAAATGCCTGTTCTCACTTTCAGGTGACATTGTAAATAAGAGGAGGACAGCATTATCTCCTGTAAATGTAAACAAACTTGTTTGTCTTAGCGATTGGCTGAACAAGAAGTAAGACCGAGTGGATTTGTCGACTCTGAAGTTTTACATTGTTTTGTTTGTGAGTGCAGTTATGTAACAACAACAAAAATCTACACTTGTAAGTTGCACTTCCATGACAAACAGATTGCACTACAGTATTGTATGAGGTGAACTGAAAAATACTATTTCTTTTATCATTTTTGCAGTGCAAATACTTGTAATAAAAAATAATATACACTGATTTCAATTACAACACAGAATACACTATATATGAAAATGTAGAAAAAGAACAAAAATATTTAATAAATTTCAATTGGTATTCTATTGTTTAACAGTGCGATTAAACATGCGATTAATTTTTTTAATCGCGATTAATTTTTTTGGGTTATCGCGTGAGTTAACTGCAATTAATTGACAGCCCTAGTATTTATTTATTTGGGAAGTATTAACCGGTTTACAAATCTGTGCCATGTAAATATCAGACATAAAATAATTACTACAGTGAACTTTTGTTTAAAGAGATATTATAGAGAAATATAGTCATCAGATCTCTTGTTTAATGGTGTTACAACATCTATGACATGTCTTTTGCAGTGATTTTATTAAATGGAGCGAAATCTAATAAGACATTTAGAAGACAAAGCATATTCATCAGATGTTGATATTAAAAAAATTAGAGGTGCGCTGCTATTTTTTTTTTTGCAGGTGTATTAACTATTGAATAAAAGGTAACCAAATATCTAAATACCTATTTGCCCCTCTATCTATTTTGTTGGGTACATAATTAATGTGTAATTTTTCTTTTCCACCAACCTCCCATTTTTTTAAAATCATTCCTCTACAGGTAGGACTGGCATTTGCAATGAATACAAAACTGTCTCAAATCAAAGAACCATACACCGTGCAAGCAGCAACTAGCATTAGCATGCAGTCAGAGAACAAAAACATTACATAGCTGTCGAGTTAAGATATTGGGAATGTCAAATATTACTAGGAAATATTTTTCACTGGTATTTCCAAGTAACTGTAGGAAACAATCCTGGGCTGGCAAGCAGCTACACAGGATAATCTGATAGGCCTCATTTCTACTTTCTTGGCCCTGCAGTCCCCTTTGAGCCCAGAACTCACATTGAAGTCAATGGGAGTTCCATGAAGAAATGTTTGAAGGATCAGGCCACCAGATTCTATTTTAAAGTTAATTTTTAATAGTGTAACTAATAAGCAATTGGGGACTTCCATAAAACATTTCCCACTTCCCACAATCTTGCTTTCTAATACAACCCTTAAAGAGATACTTACAGTCTTCATCCAAGAATTTATATTGAATATGTTTCTTGAAGAACTCCTGTATACATCTACAGATCTCGTCATTTTGTTTAGAGATATGCTCATAGTATTGAGTGTAGTCTCTCTGGGATATACCTGTTATGAATTCAATTAGTTAATTAATTACATATGTACATTTTACAGCTTCTGGTTTTTTTTAGAAAGTGTTACTGAGATGCGAAGAAGTTAGTGGGACGGGATTGAGTTATTAGAAAGATGCACATTGTGATCTATATTGCAAAATACCAATTTGAAATGCAACAAAATAACACTCCCAGCTGCTTACTCTTTGGCTTTACTTTCCAGTGTTTGAAGATTTTTCCCCCCTACAAGAGAGACAGACAGACACACACACCTGGTGGTTTGCTACGTTCACTATACGAGGACACAGTCTCAATTTCCCATGTTTTTAGTAACTCCCTTTCCCATCAAAAGCCTAAAGCTGAGTTCGCACTGCATTACTAGCTTGAGCTTCAGTGGTTCTCAAGCCAACCCTCTGACAGGCAGGCTACCTCAAGCTTAAAATCCCACTTAACTTGAACTAGAGATTTTGTGTGTGGGCACGAGTTGGATTAGGGGCAACACTTGAGTTATACCTGTAGCTAACAATGCTGTGAAAACAAGACCTATGTCAAAGCCTGTCAGGTCCAAAGAAGCTGAGCAAAACACCTTTTTTCAAACTCAATCATAGAATCATAGAAGATTAGGGTCGGAAGAGACCTCAGGAGGTCATCTAGTCCAACCCCCTGCTCAAAGCATCAGAGAGATTGAATCAGGGAAGAGGAGTCACTGCTGACTACTGCATCCTGCTGCAGAACACTTATTTTGCTGTTCTGACAGAAGCCAATGTGGCTCTTTACTTCTGTCTGTACATCCAGAGTCATTGAAGCTAAGCAGCACACAGCTCTGGAAGCAGTACTAACTGCTGCAGCTGCACAAGACAAAATGGGAGCTCACTAACCCTCTTTCAAGGGTATATAACCTCCTGTATAGGAGCTCTTAAAATTATCATCAAAATGGTAAAACCCCAAAAGGAAGTAGCCTTCATGAAAATCGAGTGCCATTCCGATGGATTTCTACCTCGGCCCGTAAGGTAGTAAGGCTGGATGTTCAGTCTATGTCCATTACTGGCAATTTCATGGCACCACCGAAGCTTTTGGTGACCACATGATTGCCAATCATGTCGCAGCATTCCTTGGTCCATATGCTTTGTAATTCATGGGTCTTCCATCCTAATAATATGTCCATACCAAGAAAGCCACGAAAACTGAATCAGCACTGATTGAGGTGGTTGCTGGGTTCAGCTATGAATGTCCTCATTTCTGATCTTGTCCTGCCACTTAGTATTGAGCAGCTGATGACGACAAGAATCGAAAATGTCAGTCTGCCACTCTTAAGCCTTCCTCAGTGCTCACCTTTCACTGCCATATAGCAGAGTTAGCACAAGTGTGTCTCTCTAGATCCAAGCTTTATAGCTAGCTTGACATTATGATGTTCCCACAGAGGACTCTGAAGGCCCTGAAATATGGCAGCGGCTGCTGCTGCTATTTGAATGTCCAGATTCTTTGAGTATCCTCCAGCACTGTCTACAACACTGTGCAAATATTTTTAAATTGCCACCTGCTCGATGTCCCATCTGGACAGGTTACTACTGAACTGGCTGTAATCTGGAGCTCGAGGCTGCTTGATGTTAATGGCCAGGGACTTAATTTAAAAAAATAATTCCAGCTCTGAAATGGGGTGGGGCAAATTAGCCCCAGCTGCGTCCCATGTATGCAGCCAAACCTTTTCTAATGTGGCTGTTTTATAGGTAATATCTTTACATGGATGGGAAGGTCCTTTGTCATTACATTTTTTAAATTAGAATTTAGCAGCTAAGGGCCTGTAATACATCTAGAGGGAAATATAGGAGGGGTGGAGGGGAAAGATTCTAATTGAAACCCTCAGCATCACATCACACTTATGTTTTATTATATATTTAACCCTTTGGATACCTGCTAATCCTACAGTTAACAATGGAAGACTGACCTTTTAATCACAGTGAGCAGGAAGGTTATGTGGCCACCTTGTGCCCCAGTTGTTTTCTGGATATTGCAACTACTTGGGACTCCTTGAAGAAGTCTCTACCCACCCTGCCTACTTCTGCCAGGAACTTTTTCTCCCATGCTCTTTACTTGATGCAGTGCTGGGCAACCAGCCAGGGTAGAGGAGGCTGGACACAGTGCAGAGAGGGGAGGAACTTAGCTCTGTATAGTGAAAGGGATAGTGGTCATGACTGCTCGTCAGGAGACAAGGCACAGTTTAGGATAGCAGACATAGTCTAGGAAAGCAGGAAGGCTTTTGATTAAAATTGATATGCCCTCAGTAAAACGTGTGAAGGGAAAAATGCCTTCATTTATAGTACTCTCAGATTAAATCCAAATATAGTCTCACAGTATCTTAAAATTGATAGAAAAGCAACTTTCATAACAATTTGCTTCACTGGAATGAAACCCAAGGTGTTGTTTCACTAATTCACTTCAATAGAGTGATCTCTTGTATGCAAAGCTTCACAAATGATAAACTGCCTTGCATTTGAGGCTCACAATTGCAGACATTTTCTTTGTTTAGAAGACACTGGTTTAAATCGGCATCAATAGGATTATTCAAATCTGATATACTTAACGTATATTTTATGTGACAGAAGCTTTGACACCGGATACATAAACATGACCAACTGCACAAAACCCTGCTGGACACTGACCAATCAAGACGTTCTATTATTACAGCATGAGTAACTTATGAAAAGAGAAAGCCATAACCTCCCGATACAGACATATGGATTACAACTGTTTGCTATTTTAAATTATATAGCAAACAATATCAGAGCTTGCAATTTAACATAAGAATATTGACTACCTTTTCACAGGCATGTTCTTAATCCATGTATGTAAAGCAGGGAGTTTGTGAGCTTAGTTGAATTTTTAATTACTAATAGTACTGCAAAGCCTACTGCAGGCCCAATATCACACCCAAAAAAGGTGGCAACTCTGGGGATGCAGCCATCTAATTGCAAGTGTGCACTTCTCTAACACAGGATGAAGTATTACTCCTAATCTTGGTTGACAATTTAAGGAAAGGGGAATGCAGGCATGTAGTTGGAATTATTTGCAGAAATGCAACTGACATGCCAATTAAAAAAAAAACTTGGCAGGTTTGTTATGTTTTAAAATATAACATGATGAAATGTATATTGGAAAATTTTTGTAAGACATGGTACACATATCCTGGGGTATTTGCAATTATTTGCATCGTGGACATGTTTGTCTAATCTGTTTTTAAAAACCAACAGAGATTCCACAACCTCCCTAATTTGTTCCAGTGCTTAACTACCCCTAGTTAGGAAGTTTTTCCTAATGTCTAAACTAAATCTCCCTTGCTTCAATTTAAGCCCATTGCTTCTTGTCCTGTCCTCTGTGAATAAGGAGAACAATTTATCAACCTCCTCTTTATAACAACCTTTTATGTACTTGAGAAGACTAAAGGAGGACATGATTCTGCAGAAAAGGACCTACGGGTTACAGTGGATGAGAAGTTGGATATGAGTCGACAGTGTATCCTTGTTGCCAAGAAGGCTAACAGCATTTTGGGCTGTATAAGTAGGGGGCATTGCCAGCAGACTGAGGGACGTGATCATTCCCCTCTATTCGACATTGGTGAGGCCTCATCTGGAGTACTGTGTCCAGTTTTGGGCCCCACACTACAAGAACGATGTGGAAAAATTGGAAAGAGTCCAGCGGAGGGCAACAAAAATGATTAGGGGGTCTGGAGCACATGAATTATGAGGAGAGGCTGAGGGAACTGGGATTATTTAGTCTGCAGAAGAGAAGAATGAGGGGGGACTTGATAGCTGCTTTCAACTACCTGAAAGAGGGTTCCAAAGAGGATGGATCTAGATTGTTCTCAGTGGTACCAGATGACAGAACAAGGAGTAATGGTCTCAAGTTGCAGTGGGAGAGGTTTAGGTTGGATATTAGGAAAAACTTTTTCACTAGGAGGGTGGTGAAGCACAGGAATAGGCAGGGCCGGCACAACCCATTAGGCGACCTAGGCAGTCGCCTAGGGCGCTGCTATTTTGGGGGCGCCTGCGCCCCGGCCGCCTGTTGAAATTTGGGGGCGGGACCTTCCGCCGCCGCTGTTGGGGGCGGCATTTCGGGGGCGGGACCTTCCGCCGCCTAGGGCGCCGGAAGAGCTGGCGCCGCTACTGGGAATAGGTTACCTAGGGAGGTGGTGGAATCTCCTTCCTTGGAGGTTTTAAAGGTCAGGCTTGACAAAGCCCTGGCTGGGATGATTTAGTTGGGAATTGGTCCTGCTTTGAGCAGGGGGTTGGACTAGATGCCTTCTGAGGTCCCTTCCAACCCTGATATTCTATGATAGCAGCCTTCTTCTCCAGTCTAAACTAGTCCGATTTTTTTCTATCTTTCCTTGTAGGTCATGTTTTCTACATCTTTCATCATTTTTGATGCTTTCCTCTGGACTTTCTTCAATTTGTCCACGTCATTCCCGACACAAATCTGGACACAGAACTCCAGTTGAGGTCTTCTCAGCACTGAATAGAGTGGAAGAATTACTTCTAATGTCTTCCTTACAACACTGCTGCTAATACATCCCAGAATGATGTCTGCTTTTTTCCCCAACAGCATCATGTTGACGACTCTCATTTAGTTTGTGATCCACTATAACCCTCAGATCCTTTTCTCCAGTATTCCTTCCTAGGTAGTCATTTCCCATTTTGCATTTGTGAAATTCATTATTCCTTCCTAAGTGTCGTACTTTGCATTTGTCCTTATTTTATTTCATCCTACTCATTTCTCCAGTTTGTCAAGATCATTTTGAATTATAATAAGATATTGAATAGAACCGGACTCAAAACAGATCCCTGTGGGACCCCACTTGATATGCCTGTACGTCTTGACTGTGAACCATTGATAACTACTCTTTGAGTACAGGTTTCAGAGTGGTAGCCGTGTTAGTCTGTATCAGCAAAAACAACGAGGAGTCGTTGTGGCACCTTAGAGACTAACACATTTATTTGGGCATAAGCTTTCGTGGGCTAGAACCCACTTCATCAGGTGCATGGAGTGGAAAATACAGGAGCAGGTATAAATACATGAAAAGATGGAAGTTGCCTTACCAAGTGTGAGGTCAGTCTAACAAGACAATTCAATTAACAGCAGGATACCAAGGGAGGAAAAATAACTTTTGTAGTGGTAATAAGAGTGGCCCATTTCAAACAGTTGACAAGAAGGTGTGAGTAACAGTAGGGGGAAATTAGGTTGTTTTCTCTGAGTACAGTTTTCCAATCAGTTGTGCACCCACCTTATAGTAGGTTTGTCTAAGCTATATTTCCTGAATTTGCTTATGAGAGGGTCATGTGAGACAGTATCAAAAGCCTTACTAAAGTCGAGATGTATCACATCTAATGCTTTCCCCCCATCCACAAGGCTTGTTACCCTATTATAGACCAGTTATACCATGATTTGTTCTTGACAATTCCATGCTGACCATTACTTATCACTTTATTATCTTCTAGGTGCTTACAAACTGATTGTTTGATTATTTGTTTCATTATCTTTCCAGTTACTAAAGTTAAGCTGACTGGTCTATAATTCCCTAGGGTGTTCTTATTCCCCTTTTTATAGATAGGTATTATATTTGCCCTTTTCTGGTCCTCTGGGATCTCTCCCATCCTCCAAGAGTTCTCACAGATAGCAACTAATGGCTCAGAGATCTCTTCAGCCAGTTCCTTAAGTATTCAAGGATTCATTTTGTCAGGCCCTGCCAACTTGAAGATATCTGATTTGTTTGTTTGAACATGCTGACTTGTTCCTTCCCTATTTTAGCCTCAGATCCTAGCCCACTGGCACTGATATTCACTGTTAGTCATTTGATCACTGCTAACCTTTTTGGTGAAAACTATCTGACTAAGTGAGTATTCACCCACGAAACCTTATGCTCCAAAACGTCTGTTAGTCGATAAGGTGCCACAGGACTCTTTGTTGCTTTGAAACAAAAAAGGCATTGAACACTTCAGCCATTGCTACGTTTTCTGTTATTGTCTTTCCCTCCTCATTGAGTAGTGGGCCTACCCTGTCCTTGGCACTCCTCATGTTCGCATGTATTTGTAAAATATTTTTTTTTGTTACCCTTTGTATCCCTAGCTAGTTTAATCTAGTTTTTCCTTGGCCTTTCTAATTTTGTGCCTACATGCTTTTTTTAAAAAAAAATATATTCATCCTTCGTAATTTGACTTAGCTCTAGCTTCCACTTTTTGTATGGCTCTTTGAGTTCCAGGTCATTGAAGATCTTCTGGTTAAGCCAGAATGGTCTCTTGCCATAGCTTCTATCTTTCCTATGCATTGGGATAGTTTGCTCTTGTGACCTTAATAAGGTCTCTTTAAAAAACTGCCAGCTCTCCTGATTTTTTTCCCCTTAGACTTGCTTCCTATGGGATCTTACCTACCAATTCTCTGAGTTTGCTAAATTCTGCCTTCTTGAAGTCCGTCGTCTATATTCTGCTGTTTTCTCTTCTACCATCCCTTAGAACCATGAACTCTACCATTTCAGGATCACGTTCACCCAAGCTGTCTTCCACCTTCAAATTCTCAACCAGTTCTTCCCTATTTGTCAGAATCAAATCTAGACCAGCCTCCCCCCTACTTGCTTTCTCCACCTTCTGTAATCAAAAGTTGTCTTCTATGCACTCAAAGAACTTGTTGGATAATCTGTGCCTTGCGGTATTATTTTCCCAACAGAAGTCTAAGTAACAGAGTCCACCATCACCTCTGAGTCCTGTGCTTTGGATGATTTTGTTAGTTCTTAAAGAAAAAAAGCCCCATCCACCTCTTCTTCCTGGTTAGGTGGCCCTACTATAACGCCACCCTTGTTTTTTTACCCCTTTTATCCTTACCCAGAGATTTTCAACAGGTCTGCCTCTCACTTCTATCTTAACCTCAGTGCAAGTGTATACATCTTTGACATACAAGGCAACACACCTCCTCCCTTTTTTCCCCTGCCTGTCCTTCCTGAACAAGCTGTATCCTTCTATATCGATATTCTAGTCCTGTGAATTACCACACCAAGTCTCTGTGATGCCAATCATGTCATAATTGTGCTTATTCACTAGTATTTCTAGTTCTTCCCATTTATTCCACATACATCTTGCATTGGTAAGTGGCGCAGGCCGAGGGACGTGCTGGCCGCCACTTCCTGCAGCCCCCATTGGCCTGGAACGGCGAACCGCAGCCAGTTGGAGCTGCGATTGGCTGAACCTGCGGACACTGCAGGTAAACCAACGGATTTCCCTGACGGGCCGCATGCCAAAGGTTGCCGATCCCTGATCTAAGATGTTCATTAGATTTCCCATCTATATTCCTTCTTGTCCCCCCTAGATTATGACCTCTTGCCAGGTCTCCAAGTAGGTTAGGTCAAATTCTAGATACATGTATTCTGGTCCCGAAAACATATCCATTGATAAAGCAGCACTGTGTGACCAGATGCACCTCACACAATAGCTTTTAACTACAGGATCATGGCCAGATTAGAGCCCTGAACATGTGAGCCATACCCTTGATGACCACTCCAAAAAACCTAATTCTTTGTGGTGGCTTTCTGCACAGCCTATCCACAGATTTCAAGGATATATCCACCATCCTGCTGGGCATAAATATGTTGTCGGGCTGTTGGATTTAATGCAGAACAGAATTTAACTCATCATGTTTAATATGACAGAAGGAAAAAAAAATTTAAACCCAAAGATAAAACAAATATAGACGGAAGCAAGGAGGAATAAGAATCCTAGGAAGACAGTGTTGTGATAGGGGAAGAAAGGTTTCCATGTTCTACTGTTTTTAAAGGAATGGGAGCAAACCTTAGATACCCCAGTGAATACTACAGAGTCTTTAAGAAGATCCTCACCTATAAGCTTGTTTTCTTTCACAAAGCATCTGAATTCTGCCCCAGGAATTAATTCACACCATTTTCGAAGCACAAGCTACAGGAAAAAAAAATACATGTCAAAATATGGCTTAAGAGAACTAATTTACTTTTTTTGGTCAATAAACACACATTTTGGTCCTAAGATAGTACCCGCTGTTAAGAAAAATATCACAGGATACTCTTAACACAAGGGGAAAACCCCTCACAATTGTAATGGGTGTAATTATCTTGGCAAATAAGCCAAATTTCTTTGAAATCTTATCTTGTCACTTATTTCTTTATCTGTGAAAAATACATGTAAAAACAAAATTGCATCTCTAATACACCATAATTTTGCCCATTGGATCTCTCCCCCTATACTCCACTAGCATGGAACAGAAACCAAATATGAAAAGCAATAAACATTTAAAGACAAGCCCAGCATTTCACAGATATGTACTTGAACACTGTTTTAAGACTCAGGCTCTGCCATGCGATTCAAAAGAATACATCAGTAGCAATTTTAAGGACTCTGCCATTGTGCAAAAATAAGCCACTGTTAATGAGTGCATAAGATCCGAACAGTCACCACAGCTAAATGCAAGATTTACTTACCTAGCTTCTCATTCAATACTTCAACTTAATACTTAAAGGGATCACTAATGCACTATGCCTAGGTCAGTGGTTCAAAGCCAGTACATTCAATAGTGACCAAGTCATTCTGATTACTCTGTAGTCTAGGCAAAAGGAGTTGGTGCCTCTGTCCTGTTCTCAGTGGACAACGTAAAGCCACCTCAATTGGCCTCCCCGCTGGCAGTCTCAGCAGTAAGGCTAAGGACTAAAATAGGCCATTTAGAGAATGAACAACTCTCTCAGCCATTCAAGTTTCCTCTCCCGGGTCAAAGTTGACACACTCTGGGAGAGTATTATGGAGAAGCTTGCAGGGCCACTGCTTGCAATGCATCTGGTGTGTGGATAAGCAGAGAGATGCTCATCAGTCTCCATAACTATTAGTCTGGCATTTTTATTTATTTATTTTTTACAAGCACTAAAGTGTTTTCTTGGTGCCATCCAAGCATAAGTATCAGCCTTCTCAAGGGTAAGATATTTAAATTATCTAGAGCCAGGAGAGGAGTCTTACCTCATATTCCAAGCAAGGATCAGGGGTATCATCAGTACAGTGAATAAATCTGGAAAAATAAATTACGCTGTCAAGATCTATTGTACATAAAACTGTTTTTATTCCGAGCAAGCATTACAAACTGGAACCACGCATCGCAAAGGCATTGTTAAGCATTTCTAAGAGATTTTAACTCTAGAAGGAAAAAACAAGTATGGGTATGCCACTGGCAAATGCCTCTTCCTTGGCACACCCGGACAGTTACTCAAATGACCCACAGAGATCACCTATCACCCATTTCTTTTACTGTATATTAAGGAAAAGCCTTGCTTGGGCATGAACTTCATAGAGAAGTTAACTTAAGACAGGTTAGAGAAAAGGGAGAAAATTATTTTAAAAAGGAGACACTATCAAGTTAGATTTGAGTCAAAGTTAAACTGTGTCAGAGCAACCTTCAACCAATAGAAAGGTTTCTACAACCACACACAACTTTCTCATCCAAACTATTGCTTTTTAACAATGGATATTTCCCCAGAAATGGTTGGAACATCAACACTGTAGCAATAAGAACCTCAAAGTGAAACTGACTTTCTTGGATTTTCATTGACCACGCTGAGAGAAATGCAAAAAGATAAACAATACAAAAAAAGTGACAAGTACTCTTAATGATTTAAGAATTTATTAGTAGCAGAGAAAAGCATTTGTTTATCATGTATGACTCTTATATTGATGGTGTCCCTTCAAAGTACTTCTTCATTGCCAAGATATTATTTGCTTGCGATAACTACACTTTGCCTTCCTCTTAAATAGTTATCCTGGCATAACTGCACTGGCACATAAATAGCACACACTTTGATGTTCTAGCTTCATTACATTGCTTGGAGCAAATGTCTCCAAGTACCTTTCTTTGGTAACTTCCTAAAGCAATGCACCTTTCAGTGAACCAAGCGATATCACCATGATTCTTACAGCAACAGTGGATCTACTTTTCCTTTCCATCAATGGGAGAAGCAAAGTAGTTTAACTTGCCACTGCCTATACCAGAGCATGGCATCTTTCTGCGTCAACAACAATAAATAATGCATTTAGAAGAACAGATCTTAAAAGACAGAAACAAACAAAAACCCAAAATATCCCTGCTCCCATGTTATTCACACACATTAGATATCTGTAGGCAGACACCAAAGCTTTTTCTCTTGTGAGTTAGTCTCTTATTCCTTCGTTCATTAGCCAGTAAGAATAGAAGCAGTTATCCCAATGCCAACTATGATGTAATCTCTATATTTTCACCAGAGTAATTATGAACACTACAATAAATCCTGTAACTTTCAAAGGAATGATAACAAAAGTATATCCTCTTTCTAAAAGTAGAGCTCCCAATCTCATTTGAGCTGTTAGGAAAATGCCTACCATTCGGTGAACAGCTCAACCGTGAGGACGAGCTGGTTAAAAGGGTAACAACTGAGTGCCCTCCCAAAAGTGACAAGACTTATCCAAATTCAGTACAGATTAAGTAAGTAAGAGGAGGTTACTTACCTGTAACTGGAGGTTCTTCAAGATGTGTGGCCCCTATCTGCTTTCCATTGAGGGTTTACACATGTGTACCATGTGTCTAGAGCTGGAGAATTTAAAAGTAGTGTCCGTTGGTCCGTACATGCATTCTGACTCGTCTCATGGTTTCATCTACGGTGACAAAGGGCGGGGCGGACCAACCGCATCTCCAGTTCCTTCTCCACCGCAAATCAACAGTTCTACCGCCGTGGGGAAGGAAGGCAGGAAGTGGAGCCCCTACGCAGACCTGACGAGGTTCTCTCCACCAGTGAAGGGATAAGGTTACTTTTGGGGGGGAACTGTGAGCCTGATGCCCATGGTGTGATGAATAGGCGAGTAAACTTTCTGGAGCCTTGTCTGAAGGCAGCGAAGGCGAAGAAGAGCGAAGGCAGTGATGTACGTGCACGAGGCCATGTGACTCAGGAGGGAGAGGCAAGTCCTGGCCAGGACTGAAGGATTGTTGACTATGTGAGTTATGAGCTCTTGCAGAGTCTGGAACCTGTCTTGTGGTAGGTAGGCTTGAGCCGTGATTGAGTTGATGGTGGCCCCTATGAAGACTAGGCATTGTGTAGGGTTTAAAGTTGACTTTTTGGTATTGATACTGACCCTTATAGAAGAAAGGAGGCCCAGCAACATAGAGATTGAGACTCGAGCTTCTCATCTGGATCATGCCACCATTAGCCAGTCGTCGAGATATGAGAATACAAGTACCCCATAATGCCTGCTGTGGGCTGCTACCATGGAGAAAACCCAGTGAGTATATGCTTTAATATGTACTACAGCACATGAAATACTGACTTCCCTCATCTTGCATACTATGAACAGTGCTCCCTTCCACTGCATATCTGAATATTTGAAATGAGGTATCTGCAAGCTGCTCCTTTCTATCCCAGTTTGGTGCAGTCCTTGGGGACCTGGCAAGTTGGCAAGAATAGTCCTAAAATGGATCAAGTTTAAGTGCCCTTCTGGTGCCTTTGGCAGAGACTAAGAGATGTTACTGCTCCTCTCCCTTTAAGGCAGGAATTAAAAACCTTGCATCCCACCTTCAGCACCTGTAGGCTGCCTTGAATACAGGTACCAAGTTCAGCAAACCAGCAAAATGCCTGATAGACAACAGAATGCAACTAGGACACAGTGTCAAAATGATCAGGAGTGTCTGCTGAGCCACACCTTGAACACTGCATGCAGTTCTGGTCACCCCATATCAAAAAAGATATTAGAATTGGAAAAGGTGCAGAGAAGGGCAACGAAAATGAGTAGCAGGATGGAACAGCTTCCATATGAGGAGAGATTAAGGAAACTGATGCTGTTCAGCTTGGAAAAGAGACAAATAAGGTAAGGGGGGATAGGGTAGAGGTCTATAAAATCATGAAAGGTGTGGAGAAAAGTGAATAAGGAAGTGTTGTTTACCCCTTCCCCTAACACTAGAACCAGGGGTCACTTGATTAAATTAATAGGCAGCAGATTAAAGCAAACAAAAGGAAGTTCACTTCACACAATGCACAATCAACCTGTGGAACTCGTTGCCAGGGCACACTGTGAAGGCCAAAACTATAATGGCGTTCAAAAAATAATTAGATAAGTTAATGGAGGGTAGGTCCATCAAAGATGATTAATCAAGATGGTCAGTGATGCAACCTCATGCTCTGGGTGTACTGAGCCAGTGGTTCTTAACCAGGGTACATGTACTCCTGGGGGTATGCAGACATCTTCCAGGGAGTACATTAATTCATCTAGAGACTTGCCTAGTATTTCACCAGGCTACATAAAAACCACTAACAAAGTCAGTACAAACTAAAATTTCATACAGACAATGACTTGTTTATACTGCTCTATATACTATAAACTGAAACGCAAGTACAATATTTATATTCCAAATGATTTATTTTATAATTATATTGTAAAAGTGAGAAAGTCAGCAATTTTTCAGCAATAGTGTGCTGTGACACTTCTGTATTTTTTTGTCTGATTTTGTAAGCAAGTAGTTTTTAAGTGAGGTGAAACTTGGGGTATGCAAGTCTAATCAGACTCCCAAAAGGGGTACAGTAGTGTGGAAAGGTCGAGAGCCACTGTACTAAGCCTCTAACTGCCAGAAGCTGGGAGTGAACAACAGGGGCTGGATCACTTGATAATTTCCCTGTTCTGTTCATTCCCTCTGAAGCATCTGGCGTTGGCCACTGACGGAAGACGGGACACCAAGCTACATGGACCATTGGTCTGACCCAGTATGGCCATTCTTAAGTTCATAATGAAACACAACTGAGTCCAGTCAAAGCTAAAGTGGAAAAATGTTTAAAAAAAATAATCTATGAATCCTTCTCTCTCCTGCTGGAAATTGCCATGGATGTTTCCCACAAAATAATGCACCGCTAGCCCTGAAGACCATCTTGAATGTATTCATTCTATTAAGTGTTAGCACTGCCTATTTTATACCAAACTTATTGTGGTACTGAGTGTTAACAGGCACAGCCAAAGCCATCCAGTTACTGATCTGTGACAGATGAGGCTTTCCTTGAACACTGGAAGCAAGAGGCTGAGCAGAGTTCCTCTAACCTAAACACTGTTAAGGTTTAAAAGCACTGGGAACAGCAGCAAATAATTTGCACACATGCACAATTAAGAGATGCCAGGGATCCTATTTCTGAAACTGTGTCAGAACTTATGTTTCAGACACTAGCAGGGCTGAAAGACCTAACCCCCACAGTTTATAGAGCATTCATGAAATATGGTTGGTCTCCATGTTATTTATTGAAATCTTATTTACAGGTAAACAGGAGAAAGATCCCTTTTTGTATATTTCACAAGTATACGAATCCCCACTGGCACATACTTGCTAAAACACATCACTGCATTGAGCAGATATATGCTGTTTAATTCCACTCACCCTTTGCCCATAAAAAGGAGTGGAGTGATTTACCAGGATTTACAATGCCTGCAGTATACATCACACTAAAGGGGCCATGAATTGATTTGCAAATCACTGTAATTACTCTTGTGGATAATAAAACAAATCATCAGAGTTGTAATGAAAATTGTAACAGTTATTTTGTACCTGAAGAATACTACAGCCTTACAGTCTGATCCAAAGCCTGAACACAAGTCTTCCCGCTGACTTGAACAGGCTTTTCGATCAGGCCCTTTTTCTCTAGCCTTGGATTTAATTGTTAGAGATTTTTACTTTAAGCACTTGAGGCAAGTTGGAGGAGGTGGTTCATATGCCCCTCAAAAAGGGCCTTGCACCAAACATTCTTTTAAGTTTACAGAAATGATGGAAAACTGAACCGAAAGATATCTCCAAATGTCTAAGGGCATGCCTACTCTATACACATCAGTCAGCCTATGTAAGGTTGACTTACAACCACCTCAGTAATTACTGCAGTGGTTCATGTCCACACTGCCCTTCTTCTGCCGGCGGTGCGTGTCCTCACCAAGAGTGCTTCCATCACTTAAGAGGAGACATGTGGGAGGCTGAGAGCCTGGGCTCTCGGCTCCACGCCGGGAACAGGGCAGCCACACTGGGCTTCTTGG
Source organism: Platysternon megacephalum (assembly GCA_003942145.1). Lineage (NCBI taxonomy): Eukaryota > Metazoa > Chordata > Testudines > Platysternidae > Platysternon > Platysternon megacephalum. Next base: position 3,391,120 of record QXTE01000053.1, read on the forward strand.
CTCCCTGCCTTACGTCAACCTAACGCTGTAGCGTAGACGAAGCCTCAAATTGCATATGGCACACTTGAGTTAGGTTAACCTACCACCTGTATTAGCAGTACATGCAGCAAGAGGCTGCTGTGTTATCAGCACACTTTTGTACAGGAATGAGGCATGGACCTTATACTCTCATCAGGAAAAGAGACTTAACAGCTTTCATATGCATTGTCTTCATCGAATCTTTGGAATCTCCTGCAGGGGACAGGTGCTCAAGTGGGCCAGCATGCAAATACTCCTGAAACAAAGATGCCTCCGCTGGCTTGGGCATGTGCACCGAATGGATGATGGGAACATCCCAAAGGACATCCTCTATGGCAAACTGGCATCTGGAAAAAGACCCAAAGGACACCCAAAATTGCATTTCAAGGATGCCTGCAAGCAAGACCTCAATGAAATGGACATGGATGTGGATAACTGGGAAGATCACACTCAGGACCACAGCATTTGGAAACAAGAGCTTAACAAAGGTCTGCTAATACAGGTGGTAGGTTAACCTAACTCAAGTGTATCATATGAAATGTGAGGCTTGGTCTACACTTCAGTGTTAGGCTGATGTAAAGCAGGGAGCCGAGAAGCCCGGCGTGGCTGCCCCGTTCCTGGTGGGGAACTGCGCGTGGAGCGGAGAGCCCTGGCGCTCAGCCCCCCACACTTTCCCTCTTAAGTGGATGGAAGCACTCTTGGTGAGGATGCGCACCAGCACCACCGACAGAAGGGCAGTGTGGACAAGAGTTACGAGAGAAAGCAGTCCAGCTTGGCAGAGGAGAAAAGAGCTTGCAGAAGACAGAGCCCAAAGGGTTGAAACACCACTTTTAAATGTGACAGATGCAACAGATTGTCTCTCTCAAGTGGGTCTCTTCAGCCACAGCTGCCATAAAATCATTGAATAAATTCTCTCTCTCTCAGGGGCACGTATCCATGGTTTATCAAGACTGGAGGATGCCTACTAGAGGTCTGACATGAGTAATTCACACATGAAGGGAGGCCTCATTTGTTGGAAGATAGAATTAGAGAGGTAAACATATCATTAGGATGAAAACAGAACATTTGTGCTAAATACGGTAAGTAAATAGATCAGTAGGTGGGGGGAAAAGAATGTGAGCCAGCTAAGATAAGAGGGGGGACAACCATTTACTAACAATTGACAAGATAAATTAGGAATGTAGAGATGAGGTAAGGAGTAGGTCAAGTGTGGACAACACATGGACACAGCATCCTGCACAGGGATTGGTTCCTATAAGGTAACCAATCCAATATGTATGATGCAATGTATAGTAAATGCAATGCAATGTGTAAATGTATATAAAGGAAAAGGTTTTCTGTATAACTTTGGATGTGTGGTATGCCCTATACCCACTCCTATGCTTGAGTCTGATCAACACAGCATAGCTTGCTGTAAGCCAAATAAAGGAATCTGAGTGATGAAATTTGGAGTTTAACTGAGTTTTTTGGATCCCAGAGAACTGGATGAATTGTTCTTTCAGAACTGGACACGGTGTTCTGGATAAGCCAAGTGGAAAAGGTCTCAGAGGAATCCCACTATATACTAAAATCATTTACTGAAAGGCAGATAGAAACAAAACAAGAAAGTTTTGTGTACAGGAGGGACAAGGTTTTCAGCTTGATACAGAATCCAATTAAAATGGGGGAGTTCTTACTGCCTATGCACTACATTAGGTTATTTAAAAAAAAACCACTGGCTTAAGGCTCACACCACACACCAAACCCTGAATAATCTGTTTTCTGTTAAATCAGTTAGGTAAAATACAATGCTTACATGAAAGAGAAATAACACTGACTGCACTGTAATTAGTGTGCTGTGTTCAAGTCCTTGTTACTCTATTACTGTTCCATGAGGGAAGTTCTTATATCTAAGAATTTTGAAGTGATTGAAGTGCCAGCTTCATGTCAGAAGCCAAACATTTAAACATTGGAAGTACAGCCAGTCATATTCAAGATGCTCTGACTAATCAGACTGTATATTATTTATGATCTGTACTACCGTAGCACTTAAATTGGGACTCCATTGTGCTAGAGACTGCACAAACACAATCCCACCCTGACCTAATCAGCCTGGTATAAACAAACAAGACATGCAGAGGGTGGGAGGGGAAAGAGGCACAGAGAAATGAGGTGATTTGCCCTTGGTCACAAAGCAGGTCATGGGCAGAGCTGGGATAAGAAACCAGGTCTACCCATAGCCCATTCAGTGTCTTTTCCATTAGACCACACTACCTCCCAAACAACAGAGCTTCTTTTACTAGTTGGACAGTTCAGGAGCACAAAGGTAACAAAATATAAAGAAACGTATAATAAAAAGTTTTTGGCTATTTTATGTCTGAGCAAAAGTTTTTTCATCCCACTAAATACAATCAAATCTATTTCTCTCTCTTTTTTTACAAGCCTATCCAAGTGAGAGGACACACAATGTCTCCAGTTTTTACCTGTTCAGCATTTTACTTCCATATGCTAGTTGCATTTCTAATTTTTGCTTGCCAAGGTCTCTGGCACTGGCATTTAATCAATAGCGTAATTAATAGAGACAACTTTGTGATTCAGCAAGTCTAATCATTTAGCCTGTTTGACTGCTTATATTCATATGAATAATTTAGCAGTTCAGGAAAGCTATGAACGACTGGATTAAAAGCAGGATGTTTTATTCAACTACCTTTTATTTACAACAGTTCATCTAGGAGGAGGCGAAAATGCTTTACCGATTAAGGTGGGATGAATTTTGCTCCTAAGGAGGTACAACTCTCACTCAAAATCAACAGAAATTGCCCAGGCTAAAGTTGCCCGTATTATCTACATCTCTATGTAATAATTCACCCTATTACCAAACTAAAGCCTGCTCTTGCAAAAACTATCACAGTATTTTACACTAACATTACAAAATAGCTTTTAGGAGGGAAAGTGAAGTGTAACTTTTCCCCAACTGAAAACATGTCAGTCTTTAGATCAGATTGTAATTACCTATACCACAATTTGCCCAGAAGCCCAAGGTCTCTTGCTGGGCATCTTTATACAATGAGAAAATAGGGGACACAATCCCATTATCTAGCATCCAGGCGTTGGGGTCATCATACAAGAAGGCTGAGACTATCAAATCCAAACTGGACTGAGAGTCTAAAATGAGGTCCTTACTAAGAACAGTTAAATGTCTATCCTTGAGCTAAGGGAAAAAGCAAAGCCAACATATATCCCCTGCATAGGGAATAATGATGAAGAAGCCCCATGGCTCATAAGTGTCTTCTGTTTACTTTGGCCAAAGCATTTTCCATCAGCCTCACTGGGATTGGCACTAAAATTTCAACGTGTGCATTTGCATAGTGGTGACAGAAGCAAACCCTCCGTTGGATTATTAAACCCTCTTTAGTAAATTGTACTGATATACTGTCCTCTCACCTACCAAGGCATGGCACCATTTTAAAATACAATAGAACAAGACTAAAATTAAATAGCCAAACTTAACAGACAGAGAAGCATTACTAGAAAAGAAATACGGAGGTGTCCAACACAGGAGTGAACTGAGAAAAATCCAATCACAGGAAAAAGCTAGAAAAACTACTCTACATGAAGCATCTGGTTTGCTGTAAAATAAGAGAATAGTGCAGATTTTCACTAAATTGCATTATTGTTCAATTTCTTCTCTAATAGGATCCAGTTGTTTAAATGTATTTATATCCCCTCTATGAACTTTTCAACCTTACTGCCAGGTCCATAGAATTTTTCATTTGAGTACTCTTGATGCTCCATGACTAAAATATGGCTCACCCAAGTCCACTCAGGCTTGGCAAAAAAAGAGTTTTTTGTAATTTAATTTGAAAGTGTTTCAAGTAAAGTGTTTCAAGTTATGGCACACTTCAGTGAAAAGAGGCCACAAATCCTTTTATAATGAGATAAGGCACTAAGACTAGTCAAATTCAAAGGTGTGATGATGCATTAATGCTGATAAGAGGAGCATCACAGCACCATCATAGCCCAAGACCACTAGTTTAAGGACTATTTATTACTATGTGTTTGTAGGGCAACCTAGGTCCCAACCCTTGATTGGAACTTCTGGTGCTATTTTAATACAAATTATACAACAATGCATTTGTGTGCTGCAGCAATACATAAAGGCAAGACATACATAACATTTCATTCACACACAGTACAACTGGGTGGTTTACAGAATAAAGAATGTGGCCTGCATGAGGAGTTTACAAGCTCGTATTACACACACAATGCAGTGTTGACTTCCCGAGACTACCGACAACTCGTGTCTCTGCAGCTAATTAAAATTTTGTCAAACAGCAGCAATGTCAAATTAACAAGAATCTCATCAGTTTCACTGGTGCGCTTTAGAAACCACACCACAATTTATGTTTTCCCAATGTGACCCCTAGGAAGACCGTGGAAATAGAGGCTAGGTAGGGAGTAGAGAAGGAGAGACTTATTTTCTCATTTCCACTCCCACACTGCAGGAGACCGAAGGGTAAAATAGCAGAAACTCAGCCAGTAGGATCTGTGCGGGGGAGATGACTTCTTCCAACAATTTCAGAGGCGTGAAGCTTCATATTTATAAAAAAAGATAAAATATGTACTAGCTGGATGCTCATACTAAAGATTGACTCTGCCTGGGGACTTTAAGGACAACATCCTGGTAGAAATCCCAGCATCCTACCTCTCCCTAGCAGCTGTGCTTCTCATGAAGGCACAAACCCTGGACTCTGCTAGTGGAGCTACTCCCACCCTTGCATTTCCTACCTCTAGCTAGTAGATTTAGTCCTCCTGCTAGTAATTACTGGGTACATTTTCCCAAGACTTATAAATAAACAAGTAGCAGCAAATTTTAAATGGCCAAAATTTCCAAGGATAACACATAAATTGCACCTGCAAGATCTGCACACCTGATGGCCAACAATGCACGTGCTCAGTAGGCTTGGCAGCCTCCTTCCCTCATCTCTGGGGAACAGTCACTAGGAGGATCTTGTTGGGAAAACTATGGAAGCTTCCAGACCCATGTCTCACTCCCCAAAGCAGCCAGTGCCAGCTTCAAGAGAAGGCACCACATGGGTTAAGTAGGGGTCTTCCAACTCTTTATGGATGGAGAGGAACCTGAGGCATGTGGCTAAGCAGCCTCCCATCCCCTCTGAACAGCAGGAGCCAGAGCAGTTGTCAAAGAGTTGTCACAGCCTCCAGAAATCTTCACTTGACTCTGAAAACTTGGGCTCTGGATAGGTTTTTTCCTCATTCACTGGCTTTTGGTCCTATCTACTGCAACTTCTCACCTGCCGCAGCTCATTCCCCTAGTCCAACCTCCCTCCCTTCCTCCTCAGTTCAACCTCATTTCCATACAGTTCTCCTCTCCCTCTGTTACTCTCACAATCCCATCCTATCTCCCACCTCAATTCCAATGAGTAATCCCTCCCATCAAAACAAAGACACTAAAATTTAGCTATCACCACCCTGATCAGTTTGCATATATGCTATCTCACCTTTTCCTCCACCCTTTATCTTTTTAGCTTTTAAGAGTATAAGTGTTGAGCAAGGACCATGTCCCATGTTCTTGGCTAGAAGTTAAAGCTAGACAGATTCAGGTTAGAAATAAGGAGCATATTCTTAACAGTGATGGTAATTAACCATTGGAATAACTTACCACGGGTTCCGGTGGATTCTCCATCACACAAAATCTAAATGAAGATTGGATTTTTTTTCTAGACAATAGGCTCTAATTCAACGACAGCTATTGGACTTGAACCAGGATTTTAACTGAGGGACGTGTTATGCAGGAGGCGAGATTAAATGATGACAACGGTGCCTTCTGGTCTTATGAAGCTTCAAATCTATGACTTTCAGTGTTTGGACCGTGCCTAGCAAGTTATGGGCATTACCATAATATAAAAATACAATTCCCTGTTTTGCCTACACAATTGTGAGTTGTGTGTTTGCAATGACTGCCGATATTGCACAAAACTTAATACTCCATCCATGGAAAAGTCTGGCCCTAAATTTTCCAGGATAGGGCAATGCACATGGACATTATAACTTCCAGAGCTGCTTTGACTTCACTACTGGACTGAAACCGTTGCTAAGCTCCACAGAGAAATTTGGGGACCAGGGTGAGAATTTTTTGCACCTTGACACATGGCAAAGTCTGTTGCCAAAGTTGCAGGACCAGAAAAGAAAGCAGTTGCACAGCAACAGCACAATTAAGTTTCATGTTTTAAACAAGAAAAGGCCTCATTACATTGTAAGTGCTCTGGGGCAGGGACTGTCGTCTTTGTTCTCTGAGTTGACAGCACCTAGCACAATAGGTCCCTTGCTATTGACTGAAGTTCCTAGGCACTACCATACAATAAATAAGCAGCCAACAACTACTGGATAAAGCTTCCTCCCAAATATATAAAACTGGGGTTTTAGTTTAGTTATGGAAGGCTTTTCTCCCCCTCCCCCTGCTGATCTAGATTGTCAAAGAAGTATTTTTTAAGCTAGACAATTAAATAGAATTTCCAAGATGATTCTTAGCAGGGCACCAGCAACAGGAGTTAAACACAAATTAAGCTTCAAGTAAAAATTGAAAAAAAAGAGAGGTCTCTTCATTAAACACAACACTTCCGTTGCAAAGAAATACATTTAGGATGAGTCACATCTTTTAGAGGTCTGGAGGTCACAGATGCTAAATGGTCTTACCCAACTCACTGTCCCCTCCTAATTAGAAGATTGGAAAAAAACAACAACCCCCACCTAATCCCATTGTACTCTTATAATTTTATCTCTAACCACAGAAAGACACAGTTCCAGGCAATAGCATTTGTCCAAATGCAACAAAAGGAACTGGGATCAAGGAGCTCCAGAAAAAAAGGAGAGGTGACACAGCAGCAGAGGTCTCAGTTTCCTCCCAGCCAGAAATACTAAACCCAAAAGTATTAGAAGCTGTAAATTAAGTGACTGAAAGTGATGCTGGACCACAGTGAAGACGAGTAATAATAAAAACCCCTAGCAACAAAGAACAGAGAGAAAAATCTTGATTAAAATGTGATTCAACTCTGACAATAGTGCATTTAGTCCACAAAGGCATTCTCTGTATGTAGTCAGGGTCAGAACCCATTACTTTAATAAATAAATAATATTTTACTGCTTTTTACCCATTAACACTGCAGAATCAGCACAGCTAAAAATGAGAGTAAGACAGAGTCTATTTCCTTCTTATCTGATTGGAACTTAGTAAACAATTCCATTACACCTGTATAGCAGTGAGGTGGGTTGCCCTGGTATTGCTGAGGGGATAATTTGGCATACAGAATCTTTTTTCTCATGCATCATCACTAGAAACAAAATCTGGTTTCACTCTCATCCTGGAATCCAAATTTGTGCAGAGCTGGCAGTTAGAAAACAAAAAAGAATTTTTTTAGTTGTGTATGGAAGTCACTGAGACACAGTTACTTTTCAGAGAAGATCTATTTATAGGAACTACTACTTTAGATTTGATCAGATTAATAAAACGGTCTGTCTGAACTATACTTACGGCTGAGTGAAGTCACGAGTAATGAAGTCTGAACTCTTGAAGAGGAGGAAGATGTCACTGAGGGTTTTACATTTCAGAGAACTATTCATTGCTATCCAATAGGCATCCTAAACAAGAAGGAATTATATCATTTGAAATGCACCTTTACGTGACTTATCAATAGCTGACATACAACTACAGTAACTCCTCACTTAAAGTCGTCCCAGTTAACGTTGTTTCGTTGTTACGGTGCTGATCAATTAGGGAACATGCTCGTTTAAAGTTGTGCAATGCTCCCTTCGAACGCCTGCTTTGTCCACTGCTTGCAGGAAGAGCAGCCCGTTGCAGCTAGCTGGTGGGGGCTTGGAACCAGGGTGGACCGGCAGCCCCCCTATCAGCTCCCTGCTCCCCTAAGTTCCCTGTGCAGCAGCTGCCCAGCAGCTGTCCAGCAGGCTATCAATTGCACGCAGTTCAGCTGTCCCTCCCCCCACTGCCATGTGCTGCTCCTGCCCTCTGCCTTGGAGCTGCTCCCCGAGACTCCTGCTTGCTGTGCGGGGGGGAAGGGAGGAAGAGGGGGGCTAATGTCAGGGTGTCCCCTACCCCCCTGCTCCTGCACCCCGCTTACCCCATCTTCCATAGAGCAGGGGGGACACAGGACAAGGCTCAGGATGGAGGGAGCTTGCTGGCAGCAGCTGCGGTCTCAGCAAGCTGATCTAATTAACAAGGCAGCGTACTTAAGAGTAGGGTCAGCGTACTTAAAGGTGAAATGCGCATCTCTCTCTCACACACACGGTGTGTGTCTGTCTGCGATGTTGTCTCCCCTCCCTCCATTCCTGCTGCCTTGTAGAATGTGAGAGTTAACCCTTGAGGGCTCAGCCAATTGCTAGTTCATCATTTAGCAGTAAGGCATTCCCTGGGAAATATCCCACCCTCTGACTCCTCCACCTCAACCAAGCTTCACAATCATCATCACTGTGTACCAGTATTAAATCGTTTGTTTAAAACTTACTCTCTCGGTGTGTGTGTGTGTGTGTGGTCTTTTGTCTGGTGAAAAAAATTTCCCTGGAACCTAACCCCCTCATTTACATTAATTCTTATGGGGAAATTGGATTCGCTTAACATCATTTCGCTTAAAGTCACATTTTTCAGGAACATAACTATAACGTTAAGTGAGGAGTTACTGTACTGCACACCATTTTGAAGTATGAGTTGACAAGCAGGACTACAAAGATGGACAACTGATTTTGGCAGGAGTTTCTCTTCTCATAATGAACACATGACTCAATGAAGCTATTGTTCTGTGCATGGATAGCTACTGAAATCAGTGCAAATCAGAATAGGAACAAGTCTTTTCTTCAGTATTTCCAAGCAATTTCCTGGGTTCTTTGGGCAGAAACTCCCTTTAGGAATCTGACAGGAGAACTTTGGGATATGCTAACATTAAGAGTCAAATTTTTAGACATGTTTTTAAACTAAAAAGGACAGAATGAAGAACGTATTTTATATCCTGATAACACAGTAAGTTTAAACAGGCAGCTAGGTTTTTCTTATTATTATTTTTCTGTGGGGGGTGGGAGATGTGATGGGGAGATGGAGAGGAGGGGAGAAGAATTTTTTTTTTTAAAAGACTGATTTTTCTCTAAGCAAAAAATACTGAAGTATGTGAATTATGGAGAAACCACAATAATCAAAGCAGGGGCTGTTGCCTATCAGTAAAAACCTTTTTAGAGTACTACATTTAAAATAATCCTTACACTATTCACCGGGATTTTAATCGCATAACACTTTGTTTTGTCAAAGAAAAGCAATTAAATTAGCTACATATCTCAGAATTGTCTTGGCAAAGTAGAGCTAAAGTTCTTGCTAAGCTGTATATCTTCTAGACCTTGACTCTAGACATTTTTATTTTCTCAACAAACCACTAATAAGTGCCTATCAAATGAAGAGAACAGCTGAATGTTTGGAAAGGACGTGCATACTGTACCTCTTCCCATATAAATTCCGGCTCATGAAACAGTACCAGGGTGATGCAATGCTGTACTACATCAGGGTGTGCAATTCGACTGCACCAAATTGTACTGCAGAAGCACTCCACTGAGAACTCTGCCACTGCACCAGCCTCCATCAGTGCAGTTACTCTCCTCCCACGTCCCAGATACATCAAAGAGTTGATTACAACAAAGTCTGTTAAAACATTTAGGATGTAATCAGTGTTCTTACCCTTGGAGCACTCCAGTTGAGCTTCGGGAAGATGCTGCCCCCCAGGGAAGTGATAGCTTCTTGAACTTTAAGTGCAAACTCAGGGAATTCTGGTGCCTAAATGGAGAACAGAAGGTAATTCACATTCAATCAGGAAAAAGGTTAGCTTTAGAAATATAATTAAGGATGTAAATTACAGTTGCAATAGATTCATATGCAAATCCAGTATTTCCATTCAAAAACCATGAGGCAGGCTCCAAAAATCATGAGATTTTAAATAAATTTTTGTTTTCTGGTGCTTGAACCTTTGCAGTTCATGTTTTCAAGCTTTTCTCTGCAATAATGAGGGCTAGAAACTTACTTGTTTTTTTTAAATGAAAACAGATTCCTGGGGCTTTAAAAAAAAAAGTGTCACAAGACTGATGATAAAATCACGAGAACTGGCCACACTGCAAGTCAAACAAATAAGCAACTTTTAAAGAGAGACTTGTAGGTTAAGTCAAGACTATAGATGATAATGAAACAACATTTGACAAGATTAGAATTTTTTTCATGCTGGTTTTAGACATTTCAAACAAATGGTCTTCTTTGGGGGGGAGGGGAGCTTTAGACATTCCCCTGAAAAACTTGCAACCCAAATATTGTAGCATTATGCCAAGGTATGAAAGCTAGAAAGTGAAACAATAAACAAAACTGACTGATCTAATTTCAGTGTTGAAACTGATACAAGTGCAAAAGTAAACAAACCAGTTAAATAACAAGATATGCATCAGATCTTAACACCTCACAGAACTATAACTTAATTTATTAGGAATATATATGTGTGTGTATATTTTGCGTGTGTATATTATATGTATATATATAAAATATACACACTTTTTAATATTTATCACTTAACATGACAACATCCCTGTAGAGAAGAGCAAATCTTAAAACATCTATATACACAATCCCAGTTCCCGATCTCCCAGCTGTTCTGCATCTGAAGTTAATAGGGCTTCATGCAATGTGGCTCCCCCTGATGGGAAACAGCTTGTAGGGCTGAGGCCTTGAAGACGCTCTTCAGTAATATGTGTTAACTTGCACCAAGAGAATAGACTGTGCTGGGAATCTTTGCCTTTGAAAAAGAATGTGATGCTTGTTTAAAAATAAGTGATTTACTGTATAGTAGAACACCAAAAATAGAAAAAAAAAATCCTTCACAATGCTACAAGCACTACTAGTGTGGGTGGCTAGCACAGAGGAAGGAATAAATCTCTGCCCTTCAAAAGAATATCAAAGACTTGTGGACATTTGCCAAAGATTTTTCATCCTGAAGAATAAATAAATGATGTCACAGTAAGCAGTGTTTAGAAAATGCTATTTCCATCAATGTTTATATAAAATGCATCTCAAAAATAACACCTAGGTTAAAGCTAAGCTAAGATCTTTCTCCTCCCCTCGCACCCCACGCTGCAAATAAAATCTTACATCCACAAGAATA